>CM061920.1:319125832-319468290 GCA_031002005.1 Vandiemenella viatica | reverse complement strand
AGTAATTATAACGGTACTCCACTTGGAAGTCTACTTCACAAATCAACCACTTCCCATACTTTCTGCAACTCATCAAACTGGTCTTAAGGAGATCTCCTTTATTGACTACGAAGACAGTCACAAACTTTGAAAGTTCCATATTTATTGTGACACTCTTACACAACAGGTAAGCCCATTTACTCGATTTACTCCGTCGCATGGAATCCCTGATGCGCTGATGCAGCCCTGGAGAATGGCGTATTGTATCACAGCCGTCCACAATACGAGCACGAAGAGTCTCTACATTTGGTACCGGGGTTGCGTAGACATGGGCGGTGAATCGAGGAAGTACAGTACATACTAACGAAACTAAAATGAGCTCTAACATGGAAAGTAAGCGTTTCCGGACACATGTCCACATAACATATTTTCTTTGTTTGTGTGTGAGGAATGTTTCCTGAAAGTTTGGCCGTACCTTTTTGTAACACCCTGTATATATAACTAAGGAAGGATATGGAAATATGACCCAACATTTACCACAGATGAAGGCGGCTGGGACGACGAACGAAAAACAAACGCAAGAGAAGCGCAATATTTCGGCCTACAGCAGCCTTAAACGTGCAGAAGGTGAAGCACCAGGCGGCGTCACATGTGTACACATAAACGGCCGACTGGATATAATATATATATATATATATATATATATATATATATATATATATATATATATATATTTTATATATATAAAAAGAACCAAGACTCAGAAGAATGGATAAGAGAAACACAAAGCTTTATTACAAACTAAATGAGTCATGGAGCCAAATCATAAAAGGAAGAGGATAAATTATCTACAGGATGATAATAATAATAATGCATATGCACTAAACCCCAAGCATATAAAAATCCTCACCCCCAAAACTAAAAGGAAGAGATGTATAGGAGCTCACCTGCAAGAAAGCCAAGAGAAGCAAGTAGGATCCAGACTGCAGCACATGGCAAGGAATGTAAGTATCAGGCCAAAATTGGCCAACTACCACATTGCTGCTTTGCAACTACCATGTGCCTACAGTGTTCCCTGCTAAGCAGTTGCATATCAGTGAGAATGCAAAAATGCAAGAATGTTGTAGAATATCTGTAGCAAATCATGGGTATAAACTATATGCCTGAAGAAATTGAAAATATGATAAGGATATGGACAAATTTTCAACTACAAATATTTCATCTGTAAATGAGAACAGTATTATTACTGTGATTCCCTAAAAGTGGGTGGTGGAGGGTGCGTTACACCTATAGTAATATATAATCGTTTATGCATTCGAAGGTATTAATGGGATACAGCAGGAAGTACCCATGAACTACTTTCAGGAATCATCCCAGTACTCGCCTGGAGTAATCAAGGAAAACATGGAAAACCCAGTCCAGGATGGCTGGAGCGGTTTCGAGACCTACTCCTATCAGATTCCAAGTTTTCTCGCTCGATAAATCTTAGCTTCTCCATTCCCTAAACACATATAGAAGAAGAAAAGAAAAAAAAAAAAAAAAAAGGTACAGCAAGGAATTGGTTCTGCCCCGATTTATCTTATTTTCTCGGTCATTCCTAGACATCAATGTTTATATCCTTGGCTAATATTTATAAGCACTGATTTCCTTACTTTACCATCAATTGATGTAAGTATGCTTACTTTCCCACCTAATATTGTTATCAGTATCCATATCTATGGAAACAAAGATGCTGGACAGCAAATTAACATTTACATAACCTGCCAACCAAATATTGCTTGGCAGGTTATTAAATATTAACTTGCTGTCCATCATCTTACATACTAAACAGCAGATAAATTAAACATTTGGATAGAAGAATAGCCACTGCTGGCAAAGTTGAGGCTAAGAAAGAGATGTACACATATGTATACTTGTCTTTCCATATTTTTACACCTTCAACTTTGCCAAGCAGTGATTATTCTTCGCATACTAAAGTTGAAAATTGCTGCAGCCCAGCCCCGAAACACGGAAAAACACATTCATACATAAAGCACTGAAATTTTCAGGCTCGTATCCTTTCTTTAACAATTGAATGAGGTAACTGCCAAATGGAGGCTGGCAGCTAACTCAGACTCCATCATGCTCTAGGTGTATACTGCTTTTCTGAGTTCTGGTGCAACAGCAATTTTCAACTTTGGTATGCAGTGGTTATTCTTGTATACAAATGTTTACTGTATCTGCTTTATAGCTCATTTGTTTCCTAAAATTATAAGACATGATAGAGAAATAAAAGTCAACACCTACCACAGAGGAAGGTGGCTGGGAATGACTTTCCACCCTTTATTTGCTTTGTCATGTCATTACGTTTCTTGCCAAGTCATTTCCGTATGTTACCCATGTTCGTCTTTTTATGTTCATCATTCCCAGCCATCACCACCTTTGGTGTTGGGTTTTAATAAATTGCAAGGAAACAAAAGAAGCTGGATAACAAAACAAAAAGTAAAAATAGGACAGGCGAATAAACCACCAGTTACTAAAGATGATGGGCACATCCTTCCTCAGCAGTAGAATATGGACAACACAAGATGGGAGTCACAGCCAAATTCTATAATTTGTAGCATTTGAGCAGAAGGAATGGTTGGGGGCATGTTTAAAAATGGAGAAGAAATAACGAGTGGGGATAATGACTTGAAGAGAATATGCCTGAGCTTTACAGAATTACTAAAGAATTAACAAAAAAATCACAGGCAGATTTAAAAAAAAGGAGCCGATAGAAAATATATAAAATAAACAATTAAACACAATTTAGAAAAATGTGAAATTAAAAGCCACATTTGGTGAGCAGTGGTCCATGTTAGGAATAGATTTTAGGGAATGGGAATTGAAGACAGGATTACAGAAAGAAGGAAAATTTGGAAGGAACACTGGGTATAACCTTAAGTTGAAATTTCACAGTTGCCTGGTGCCCAGTTTGTATTGGTACACCCACCTTCAGCTATAGAGCTCAGGGGACTGCTGTTGGTTGGGGAGACTTTGATAGCATGAATGTTGAAGCAAGAATTGAAATTATTTGTATCATGCAAGGTGGCATGAGCAACTAGTGGGTGGTCTGGGTTCTGGGTAAGCCCCATTTGTCTGTGGCCATTCTTACTAATGGATGATTAGTGGACAGACCTATATAGGAAGCCCAACAGTAGTTGCAAGTATGTATCAAAGGAGTAGGGATGTAACAGAGCTCCATATCTGCATGTGCAGAGCTAAAGCATAATATTCTACCTCTGCTTCTGAACCCACAACTTTTAAAGCAAAGGTATAACAGAGGTTTCGTTTACACTGCAATATATATGTTATATACCTTATTCTTTTATCTTTATACAAAATTCAGCCCATTTTTGCTCTTTCTTAAGGTCCTGCAATAGGAGTAACAATGAATTGATCATCATAGTTACCTGAGTAATAAATTTATAAGTCTGAACTTGCATGTAAAGTAAAGTGGCTGATTTATGGTCCAGCTTGCAGGACTTCACTCCAGGACTACTGTAGGATGCAGTTCCAAACAGTCCTTTTCACTCACATTTTCTCAGAGCACACCAATATCGTTATTGTACACTTGTGGAATTATTCCTCTAATCACAACCAAAAGCTATAGGATTTTGGAAGAGTGGCACTGTTGCTGGTTGGTTTGTGATCCCAAAAACATGTAGTCCTGTAAGCCAATTCATGGGCCAAACAGAGTCCTATGGAAAATCAGATCATTGTAGGTCATGTAAGTTGCTAGTGCAGTGGATATGGGGGTGACAGACACAGTGATGTTTGGTGGAATGGCCTTATGCTTGTCACTCAGATTATTTGAGCCTCAAACTCTGCAAAGTTCATATGACAAATTTTTTTTGGCATGTGCATAGTCAGGAAAATTATTTAATTCACTTGTGAAATCATCCTGTTTCTTCGATGTTGAAAGATAAGGCAAAAAATAAATCGTTACGGCAGTAGTATAGAGGTAGGTTACATTTAAACAAAATGCAGAATTTGTGACAAACTTAAGACAAGTATATTTTTATTTCTGATAATATATTAAATTCTGAATAATAATAAAACTTTTTCACCTCTCACTGAACATCCACATAGATCATCTCCATTACAACCCCACATGGGAGGTTACACACGTCACATGTCTTGTGGTGGGAAAGTCACCTTCTGTGACAGATGGGTGAAAGTGGAGGAAGCATGGAGCATTTTAGATATGTAGCATGTGGTTTGTTGCATACAAAGGAGCCACGGACTATCTAGGGGGATGAGGATAACAGAATTTGTGGACTATGAGTTAGCTGAAGTTAGTGGATCTGGGAGGGGCAGGAAGCTGCATCTCATTTCAGGGCAGGAAGGAATGCCATAGAATTTAATTCCCGAGAGACCAGGGCTGGATTGTGGTTAGTTTTAGAGGGTTTAGGATGGTTGCTGGACCATGCAAGTTGATGTGGCACCATCAACTGGGTAAGTTTAGAAGTTGGATAGTGACAACATTGGCAGGAAATGATAATTGTTGCACAACTATCTTCTCAAAGCAACTAATAGTGGCAATATTTCAACAGGAGATAAACACTGTTATAGATTATTTGTAACAGTTAATGATGTAAAATTATAAAGTTTCTTAAATTAACTCACTTTACTTCTTCTCCAGCAAATTCATAAACTTTTGTTACAGTTACTTTATTTTCTTTTTCTTGTTTTTGGTTGTGGCCGGTTTCCTTAGCCTCTTCCTTTGCTCCACCCTTGGTGACAGAAGTTTCATTTTTGTTTTTAAAAACTGTGCCTGTGTCTTTTAAAAAATCTGTAACAAATATAAAGAAATACAACTTTAAAACTTTTAGAAGCTAGTGAGAGTAAAATTAATACAGAAAAGTTGACACACTGGCACTGTTAATTTCAAATAGGGAAAGCAGTTTCACTTTGATGACACATATTCATACCTCGAAGATTGATTGTTCAGAAGGTTTGGTTAGGGTTACATTGTATTGTAGTATAGTCTTTGTAGATTGTTCAGATGAATATGGAAAAATGACAGTGACTTATCTAATTGAAGTTTACAGTCAAGATGAAACTGCCCCTCAAGAGGTAGAAATTATTATAATAAAAACTAGGATAACTATGTCAGTACTTAATGAATCATCTTAGTAAATTGAAGTAATTTATTTTACCTTTAGACCAAACAAAAGTACAATCCCATAACTCATATGAACAATGAAAAATCTAAGTGAAAAAATTTAAGATTTCTTACATCATCAGTTAAAACCCAATATAGGATCCACGGAGCAGCAAGTGAATAAAAAATGAACAAAGTTAAAAAAAGAACCACAAAATGACACAGCTTCATTATATTACTAACAATATCAATTGAGGCAGGTGACATGTCTCAGCCTGATGATGGAAAAAAAGTTAAAATCCCTTCACTCTTCTACCACGATTTTTACAGTTTCCACATTTTGTACTGGCTTATTTAGAGATTGGAGTTTAGCTCTGTCAAAGGTCTTACACTTTATTTGTATATCATTCATCTCTCACCCTTTTTTATGGATCAGGTAATTATCTAATTTTTTAGCATTTTGGTATGAAGAATTTTTGACACTAAAGATATTGTAACAGAGTTTGTTATCTAGTTGAAATAACTTTCCTAGTAATAACTTGTGAATGCTAATTTACTTTTTAATATTTTTATGCTTATAGCTATTTTCCTAACTGGAATTTTTTATCACAGAAAACTGATGAAACTTAGCGTCATGTTAGATAGTCAATAGTTAGATAGTTTTATTTCCTGCATCTTGCTTTCACTCATCATAAGCTATGAGATTTCCAAATCAAAGTATGCTGATAATAACAAGCATAACACATACTATTCTTTAAAAATTAACAAGTGGATTGACTTTACATATCTTAAGGATAAATATGCAAGTCTAGATTTTATGCTCACCCACAAAACACAACAGACATGTTGACCTAATTTAATATAATTCGACAGGTGCAGTTAGTATTAAGGTAGCTGTTCTATGTTGATCTTTGTCAATTTCCTTCATTATTTTGTTTTATGTAAACCAATATTTCTGCCTTCCAAGCCTCAACCAATTCAGTGGCATCTAAGAGGTGAAGACCCTTATGGGTCAATTCTCACCACACACAACAATATTATGCAAGAAACTTGTGAGGTTTATAGATTTAGTGACTTCTGGTAGCTCTGCTGTTTGTTATACACGGTGTAATGAAATTCTGCAACATTTGGAGAAATTAAAAAAACCTACTAACCTATTGTGCATAAAAGAAGATCTCTTAAAGTTATACCAATTGCTTCTTTTTTTTTCAGAATCTCCCAATACCACAAAAGAATGCTCTGTAATTTCCTAGGAAAGCTTCAATTCATGTAAAAAGATAACCACTGCAAAAAATATGAGCAAATTTTCAAACCATTAGCACAAAATAAGGGTTTTTTTCCTGGCCAAAGAGAAAATATTTCCAAGCAGGAAGGTGAAATCACAAATGACATCTCATACTTCCCTAGAATTGACATTAACATAAGCAAATAATGGGCAATAATAAATGATTGTTTTATTTTTGAAATTCATATGGAAGAATAAAATAAAATTATTTTATCAACAGGTGAGGTGGTCACATGTGGGTGATCTTAATCAAAACAGCTTTATTTCAAATCATCAAAACAATACGAACTGTCAATACCTTGGAAAATCTTGGACGACATCTATAAGTGAATTTTGAGTCTAGGTATGGCATGTTTAATAGTGATTTGTTATGCTCCATAGCATGACGATTAGTGCAAATGCTCTGGCCGCGTGAACCCCATCACTATGACTTTAAGCCACACGTATGCGCAGAACTGTCAGTATACAGAATATCTGAATAACATGTGGAGATAATTACATGATCAAAATAAATATCAATATGCTGTTGTGTGTTCTGTACCGTATTTTAAAAAATAAAGGAAAGGGAAATTAACCCATCACATACCGAAGTTGATGCCTGCGATGAGAAAAAAACATGTAAGGCGGACACACAAATACAACATTTCAGTATTAATCTTCTTCATGTAGTAGAGAAACAGGCCATTTGGTTCTGGACATGTGTGCACAGGACGGTACACAATGACTAGCACGGTAGTGGAAGAAATGGTGGGTAAACAGCTAAGGAGTAGACTATCGATTAGTCTGAGATAATTTATTGTAGGCATGGTAAAATGAATATATATAGCAAGGGTACCTAATACTGATGCGAAAAATTATTGCTAGTTAAAATATATAAGCAGAAACAAAAATAATCAAATTAAGAAGTGATGGGTTAAGTGGTAGGATTTTATCAGTGGTTAAGGCCAGGAGGGCGTCTGATATCCAGGGATTTTTTGGTATGCTAGTTCCCATCTCCAGAGTTCTGATGCAGTGGTGCTATCAGGGAAAACTCTGATTGCTGTCATAGTAAGGCACGCATTGAGATTGTTGGAATCATGGCTATTGGCATGTTCTGGTACTGGAAGATGTAAGTTGCGGGTGTGGACTGTTTGTCTGTGGCCATTCATTCTAACTGAGAGTTGCTGTGTGGTGAGACTTATGTAGGAACTAGTGCAGTGGTGGCAAGTAAGCTGGTATATGACGTGAGTTGTTGAACACGTGGCATGTCCAATGATGGGGAAAGTTTCCCCGTGGTAGGATTCGAATATGTAGTGATGGTTCGAAGCATGCTGCAGGTTTTACAGCGAGATCTATTGCATGGAAAAGGTGCATATTGTGTTTTTGGAGTGTCTGACAAAGGATATTTGTGGACTAAGATGTCCTTAAGATTGGGTGGTCTGCTAAAACAGGCATGGGGGACAGTGGGTAGAATTTTGGGCAGAAGAGGGCGCATTTCTGGAAAGGAGAGAAGGAAGTCATACCCCTGTCGCAAGACATGGTTGATAGAGGCCAGGAGAGAACTGGGTGACAACGGCAGGGCTATGGTTGGTTTTTGTAGGTGACAAGTGAGAGTGGTTAAGTGGAGGGTGAGTGATTGCATGGGAGATATGTTTATTAACAAGATCTGTGGGGTAACAACAGCTAATAAGGACTTGGGATAGGTTCATGGAATACTGGCACACGGAACTGAGCGTCAGAACAAATGTGACTTTCACGAATGGCAAGGCTGTACAGGAGGAAATGTTTGGTACAGAACTGAACTGTTAATATTGCTGTTAAATAGTAGGTTTGATATGGACCAAGGTATGAAGGGCACTATGCCTGAGCATGCTGTCCACATTGAGGAATGTGATGTGTGAGCAGGAGTAAGTCCAGGTGAAACTGATGGAATTGTTGCTATTGTTAGGGGAATGGAGAAATTCAAGGAGTTGGTTATCCCTGTAGTTTCAGATCATAAATACAGGGTTACTACAAAAGAACCATTCACTTTCAAAACCCAATTTATTCCAAAGTATAATACTTACAAATGATTGATATATGAAAATAACCACAAAATATCCAAGTTTTATGCTCACTCTACAAATGTTCTATGTGTCTTCCCTTGGTCACATTACACCCGTCCAGGCTGTCCACACATTTTGTAGTGTGATCGCGTCAATGTTTTCACTGATCCGTTTCTACGGCTCTTCTATAATTTTTGGTAGTAGGGGTACATAAACAATGTCCTTAATGTCTCCCCAAAGGAAGAAGTCACACGGCATTAAATCCGGCGACCTGGGAGGCCAGGGTAAGAAAGAGAGGTCATCAACACCATCACTCGTTATACTGAACTAGTGCTGCCATGCCACCTGGTGTACAAACTTGGATATTTTGTGGTTACATTCATATATCAATCATATTTGTAAGTATAATACCTTTAAATAAATCATGTTTTGAAAGTGATTAGTTCTTTTGTAATTTTTTTTTTATCTGCTTTACGTCTCTCTAACAGTGAGGTCTTTAGAGACAGGAAAGGATGGGGGCAAGGAATGGGAAGGAATTCGGCCATGGCCTTTTGAAGGAAGCATCCCGGCATTTGCCTGGAGTGATTTGGGAAATCATGGAAAGCTCAAATCTGGATGCCCGGATGGGGATTCGAACCACCCGTCCTCCCAAATTCGAGGCCAGAACGCTAGCCGTTACACCACCACGCTCGGTAGTTCTTTTGTAGTTTCCCTGTAGATCATCTATGTATCTGAACCACACAGTGGGTCACAGGTCTAGATGGTGTTCCAGGGCACTGAGGCCTTGACTGTGGGGAATGTTGGTATAGAGGGAAGTTACATCAATGGAGACAAGGAAGGAGTCTGGTGGTAGAGGTGTGAGGACTGTGGATAGGCGTTCAAGGAAATGTGGCATATCTTTGACATAGGAGGGAAGATTTTGCACAAATGGTTGGAGATGTTGATCCACAAAGGCTGAAATCCGTGCAGTGGGAGACTAATATGCCACAACTACAGGTCGCTCAGGATTACCAGCCTTGTGGATCTTGGGAAGAAGATATAGGTTGGATGTATGAGGGTTATGGAGAGTAAGGAGATGGACTGAGGAGAGATGCCTTGCAAGGGGGGGGGGGGCTTTTAGGTCAAGTAGAGTTTTTATTTCCTAGCCTTTAGAGGTAGTGGGATCTGCCGCATGTGGAAGGTAGGTGTTAGTGTCAGACAGCTGCCTTAGGGCCTCAGCCACATAGTTATTGTGGTCCTTCACTACAGTGGTTGAATCTTTGTTGGCAGGAAGGATGATGATGTTCTGGTTTCTGGACAGTATCTTATTTTAAATGTGAAACAATGAATGAAAAGCTATGTGGCTTGGCTCTGAACCCCCTCCCCCTACCCACACAGCCCAGTGTAACTTTCCACCCAACCACTCCCCCTACCGACAGAGCCATGTAGTTTATGGATGCTCCCTTATTTTTGTCAAACAAATTCACATATTATTTCTTACAATCTTACTAGACAACAACTAAGATGGTATTATCTCAAGTGTCATCATTTAAAAATTAAATATAAAAATGGGAGTGGGGAATGGGAAATAATTATAAATGGCACATGAAAATCTCGGAGGTGAACAGTATTATTTCTTACCAGACCACAATGAGTCTGCTTTCTTTTTTGCTTCTTCCTCAGTTAATGCAGCCTTATGTTCCTTTTCTTCATCCTCTTCATCATTTTTTTCAACATCTTTATTTTTTGGTAACATTTTCTTCTTCCTGTAGGAAAAAAAATGAGTCATTTACCCTTTCCTTGTTATTTATAGTGACACTGGTTTTTATATTCAAAGAAAGGAAGATTACGGTATCATCAAATAAAACTTATGACTATAAATATGTAGAAATGAGGTCTTTTACACACAGGTTTGACCTCCAAAACCCACATGACAATGCAAGGGATAAAGCAATTTGAGTTCCATAAATCACTGAGAATCTGGCTTGAAGCAAACACCCAAACAACGATCAGCAATAATTTGCAGCTCATCAGTCAGAGGCAACTTACAAGAACGCAAAAGTAAGAAGCTTAACATGATACAAAAAGCGAGTCTGATCAAATTGTTGCAAGTTGGCAAACTAAATTACTTAGTACAGATTCTCCAAGGCCCAAAACTAATAGCAAAAAATATTCATTAGACAATTTCATAGCTTATATGTCAAGGAAACACATTTTAAGTCAACTATCAAACATTAACTTTACCCAATACAAAAGGTGGTCTGAACATAATCAAAGCGGGTGTTACATGTAAAGTTGTACTCATTAAAACAATGAATAAAATAGCAAAATCAAAGGATTAGATCACTGTTTAGATTTTAGAAATGTAACAGGCGCAGGAATTTTGAGAGTTGTGTTTAATCATATGAGCTATGACAGGATGCTCCGTGGTTCGGATTCCACGTTAAACTGTAGGTCCCAGAGGAAAGGAACTGACCATCCTACCTCCGACACAATGGCTTAGTATGCCTCCTTCGGGAGGATCCAACCAACCTTCGGGTTGTGGACTAAGTTAAGTTAAGATCAATCAGTACAGAAGCCCCAGTGAAGATTAACCATATTGACAAGGTGCTCCAACATATTAGACAATATTTGTTAGATATCGGCTACATTTTATCACACCAGAAGGAAAAACATCCTACAATAGCTAAGATTTGTACATTGTTTATTATCCAATGCAACAAGATACAAGAAAAATATGTGGGCATCAAGTGGGAAACTGTTTGGACAAACATATTCTAACTATCCTCTCATCTGATATACAGACAATACGGTAGAATGGTCAATGAAACCTTTCCAACAAATGAAAAATTATTCCACATTCATTTATAATTTTTTGATGATATTGCTGTGGAAATAATGACTCACATCTACCGCTTCTCATACAGTGATGCAATGCAAATCTTGACATGGGCGAAGCATGTTTTTTCTTCTTTTGCATATGTACCTCCACTAAATATCTCAATTAATTTGCTAGTACTTCAAAATATCCATGGATGACAAACGAAATACAATTATTTGGTATGTTGGGACATACAACATACCAAATATTGTCAAATAAAGCAACAAATTTAAAAGATAGATAACATATATATATTAAACAATGAAATCAAAGGCACTATGTAGCGAAAAGGAATTAAATTAGTATTGGGAAATGAGCCACCACTTACCTTTAGATGATGGATGTGGGGGCACGAACACACAGAAAAGACAAGAACACAACTGATAAACAAATTTTCGGGACAAACCCTTTATCAAAAGGAGAACATTATGGGAGGTGAGTGATGTTGGAGACTGTCTCCCAGAAAGACTATATATATATATTTATTTGTATAATATTTTTTATATAATATTTTTTCAATATATATTTAGTTCTAATTATATTTTGATCTTTCCACCAACCAGAAATTAAGTGGGTGCGCAGACTTCCGCGGTCGTTGTCAATGTAATCTTGGTTGTCCGGGTTGAACCGCGTCAATTTGTTGAAACCTAACGTTTCGGCCATCATTTTGTGGCCTTCTTCAGAGTACTGTCACGGCTGGAACTGCTGCCGCCTTTATATAGCTCCCGAAGAACGAGCTAGCCGTTTGGAGTGACGTCACTCAAACTACCGCCGCCAGCGTGGCCGGTCCGATGGGAGCCTGCGTCCCGCGTTTTCCTGATCAAGCATGACCATATTTGGTCAAGTTGTAGCCCGACAGTGGGCACGCAATTTTATTCAATGACACAAGTGTATTGGTTCAAGAAAGCAGATGGTGGCCCCGGCGTGTCAGAGATGCATTGGAAATTAAAAAAACGACCAGATAATATGAACGCGGACGGCGGGCTACTAACTTGACCAAATATGGTCATGCTTGATCAGGAAAACGCGGGACGCAGGCCCCCATCGGACCGGCCACGCTGGCGGCGGTAGTTTGAGTGACGTCACTCCAAACGGCTAGCTCGTTCTTCGGGAGCTATATAAAGGCGGCAGCAGTTCCAGCCGTGACAGTACTCTGAAGAAGGCCACAAAATGATGGCCGAAACGTTAGGTTTCAACAAATTGACGCGGTTCAACCCGGACAACCAAGATTACAAACCAGAAATTAGTTTGGATATTTATTTTTGCTCGGGTATGAGCTCTGATTCACTGCCCCTCTACTTTTCCGATGTTTGAATTTACCCCCACCATTTTCTCGACTGGCGGTCTTAATGTGAGGCAATCTCCGGCTGCACCCACCTCCCATAATGTTCTCTTGTTGACAAAGGGTTTTTTCCTGAAAATTTCTGTATTATTTGTGTTTGTGTCTTTTCTGTGTGTTTGCGCCCCACATCCATCATCTAAAGCAGTGTTTCCCAACGTGGGGCCCACGCCCCACAGGGGGGCAATTTGGTTTTTTTAGGGGGGGCAATTTAGAAATTGACTTGATACGACTTTACCGCTTTCTCTTTGGGTTATTTAAACTCAATGCCAGATATGGTTACAAAATATAGCAAAAAAGCAAATTCTTAAAAGGATCACACTAAATTGCCATAATAAATGTTTATTATAAATCTTTTGAATTTGAATTTTAGTATTTCATTATATGTTTTTTAATTTTACTTACTGTGTTTTATGATAATATTAAAGTGTTTTCTTTCAAAAACCATCCTATATCAGTTTCTTTAATAACAAATAATTTTTTTTATTAAAAATTATGTATGGGGGGCAAAAAAATGTTGAAAGTGGGACATGACCCAAAAAAGGTTGGGAAACACTGATCTAAAGGTAAGTGGTGGCTCATTTCCCCATCCTAATTTGATTCCTTTCCGCTGCTTAACTTCTTTTTTTCATTGTTATCTTATTATATATATATATATATATATATATATATATATATGAACACACACACTTTGAAAATTAAGTTGTGGAACCAGGGGGGAGGGGAATGGTAAAATACAAGAGGAAATTTAGATCCTAACTTCCCAGCTTTCCTCCATAATTAGTCTTCTGATTATGTTGTGTGATTTTTTTTTTTGATTTTTTTTTTTTTACCAAAATGCAATGCAAACTTTATACATAAATACCTTGGACACTGGAGTGGATCCAGTTTAAAAGAAAAAAAAAATAGCTCTCTTGATCTTTTAAGAGGCAGCAATCCCAAATCCCAGGAGATTATAAAAACTACACTTGCTCAACTTAAGCCCTCTCCCCCCTCCTCCCCCCAAACCAAAGTCCAGTCAAGGCACCCCCAAACCAAAATCCTGGATCTGCCCCTACTTGGGCATGAATAAATTGTGAATTAAAAAAGTGAACAATTATACATATTTAATAAAATACATTATTTTAGGCTACGCCTAACATGTAGATGAGCTCATACAGGTGCCTGCAGTCAACAACTATGGTAACAGTATGAGCTCAGCCACCTATTTATTTTAAAAAACAAGTATTGTGTTTGTGGAATATTTCTGCCACTGTTGCCCTTCTCCCATGGAGCCTTGTCAGAGGTAATTTCAGAAGATCAGTAAACAGCGATATAAGCTGACTCATCTAAGGGGGATGGTTAAATAATATATACTACTTGATTCTTGGCTGTCCGAGTACCTGCCCTGAATATATATGAGTAAAGACATTAAATTTATGATAGAAGCACTAAGTGTGATGGACAAGGGCAGATTAGCCAGAGAGAGAAGAGGGTACAGTAGCGTGAAAGAGAAGGGGAGTGGGGAACAAAGAAAACATTGAAGACGAAGAAAAGTGGAGAAGAATGGAAAGAATGATAACTAAGGTTTAGGCAGTGGTTCCCAACGTGGGCCGTACCGCCCCCCGGTGGGCGTTAGAGAGCTCGAAGGGGGCGTTTGTGAACAAAGGCAAATTTGGGGGGCGTTGACGCCCAGCCAGCGCCCCCCTAGCCAACACTGGCAAGGACGTGCCGATAAGATTAATTAAAAAAAAAAAATTGAACAAATGTTTCAGCAAATAATTCCAAATGTCCTTTATGCTAGACCAGTGGGGATTAAAAGTTGGTATAAGTACATTATATCTTTGTTCAGAACACATGCTTCAATAGTTCATGAAAGAGTTCCAGCAAGCGCTGTGCACCAGAAGTTGGTATTAGTACACAATACTGACAATAGCTTTGCTCCTACACCTGCTTCAATAGTTCGTGAATGAGTCGCAGCAAGCGCTGTGCACCACAGGGATCACCATTGTTAGTATGTTTATGTTCCGGGTCGATCAACAATGCTTATACGTTTACACTGGTCAGTGTTCGATTGGTCGGTAGTGCCTTCAGACAGAGCGACTGTGAACCTGTGCGGTATCTACAGCTTACGTGGACCTACTTACTGCCAATAATGAAACAAAAATATAGCAGAATATTTGTGTACCCAATTTATTTCAATATTTTTCTAGACCTCTTTTTGTATTTGAGTCAACACAGGGTGTATCCAGTACTGTATGTTAATTAAATATTTACTGTATTTTGTTCTAGATATAATAATAATATATTGAAGTAATTTTTTGATGCCTATTTCTTCCGCCAAAGCAAAAAAACTTATTGAACTCGGTGCGAAAAGGCCGGCGCCGGCTCCGGTTTTGCCGGTGTGTGTGAAAACGCCCTTATTCTATCTGACATTTTTTTAAAAATAAGTTTTATTTTTTATTTTCTATGGAGGGTATTGTGTAGAGTTGCTTTTCTGACCATAAAGTACCCCAGAAGTTCACAACTCGTGGTACCTGTGTTCTCCCGCATGGGACCGCATTTGGATCTGCAATTTCTTTCACTTGATCCAGGCCTCTGCTGTGTACTTTCTTCTCGATGTTAGTTGGTGAACTGTTGTTGTCTGGCCCTCATGGTAATTTAGGGTTATGGAAAGAGTGTCAACTACGGTGCAAAGTGTGTCGACTTAGGAGCTTGTCGAATTGAATGTCTGGAGTAGAGAAGAAAGAGGTTTAGGCCTATAATTTTTTTTAAATGTATTTTCCTGCACTTACATTTTGTTTGTACTTACATTTTACCAGCAATCATTATATATAATGGAACAGAAGTAATCAGGGTGCCGTAAATGACTTTATAATGGAAAATTATTAAATAGTATGGTCACCAGCTTTGAAAATGGAAAAATAACTATTTAACATGTCGACAAAACCAGCTCATACACTGGAGAGAGAGATTATCGAGTGTCCTGGACAGACTTTGTCCGTCAGTCCTAGCCCTTGGCAAGCCCAGCCCTTAGTCGCCCACACACACACACACACACACACACACAATGACAAGGCCACTCAGTATCGCATCACGGATCAGTCCCTCCGGATCTGTGGATGGAAACCGTCAGTGTTACAGTACGCTGGCTAATTCCCTTAGGATTTCAGCAAGTCGAAAGTCTTGGCGACGGTTCGAAGGGCATTGGTCAGTTATTAACTCTGTGTTCAGCTAGTTATACTTTATCGCGAACATAAACAACCGAATCCCAAAGTTCCATCAAGTTTGATCACATGAATCTAATGTCTCTTTTCCGTTTCTTTTGATCATTTCCACTTATTACGCAAAATCTGAATTATTGTTTTGAAAAACCTCAAGTCTGCATTCGGGATATATGGCTTAATAAATGTATTGAAACGCCTCATTCTCTAAATTTTTATTCAGATACTGTGCGTTTTAATTTTAATAGAGATGAAAATCTCCGATATACTTTCATAAAATAACTCAGGAATATCTTTACCATTTTAGGTGAAAATGCGTGAATCGAAGACGGTCTGTAGGACTGTGTGGTTAGTGGTGAGCGAGGGGTCCTGTCTGTCGCTGGCTCACACATAGACGTGCTCTGAAGACAGTCAGTTATAAAACCATCAATTAGACTTATATTAGCTCGAACTAACTGTTCTCCCGTCAAATCTTTATGCCTGCCTGTGTATCAGTTTGAGCAAATTCTGTCGAACAGCTTGTTATGAAATTACATATTCAAGTTTCGGACCTGAATATCTCAATTCTATCCACTTTTGATAGAGATCTGATAACCGGAAGTGGCAGATTAATGATGTCACTTTTATCTAAGTTATTTTATGAAGATTTTTCATCTAAAAAATTTGAGAGAAAAAAGTTAATTACCAAAGTTAAATAAACGAGTTATAATTAACAACTTTTATTTCTAAATTTTTTCGTTAAAGCTTAATAATTTTTATTATTCTTATTTGATTATACTATTTTGTACATAATTTCGGTGGGGTTGGTGGTAACGTAATTTAAAAAATACAATTAAAATTGTATTTTATACATTTTAAATAAATTTAATTAAATAACCACATTTTTTTTACAGTTTACTTGTTGGTCGCAAAATATTCATGAAATGATGAACACAATTTGCAATGTATTTAATCAAATTGTAATAGTAATGGTGGTCATATAAAAATTTATTTTTATTTTCACAGATGTCACATTCAAAGAAAAAATGTAAGACAGTTCAATGTCGAACACTTGAAATACGGTTTTATTGAGGCGTCCTCAAACAAGACATTACAAATGTGCATGATTTGCCAGAGAGTTTTCTCGAATGAAGGTATGAAAACCTTCACGTTTAGAACATCTAATCAAAATACACCCTGAAAGAAAAGTTTACCTTACTTTCAAATGCTCAAAGAACAATATTCAAGACGTCCATCTTTAGCTGGTATGTTTTCAGCGCATCCAAACAGACGCAGATGGGCTTTATGCCTCTTACACACATTTCTTGCTTATTGCTAAATCTGGAAAAACCGCGCACGATTGGGGAGAATTTATACTGCCATCTGTGAGTGAGGTTCTGTGTACTGTACCGCACCAGCCGGCGTCTGATATTATTAAGAGAATCCCACTTAGCAATAACACAGTACAGAAGCGAATCGATGAAATGTCTGAGGATGGAGAGTTCTCTAATTGATTTTTAGAAGACTGCCAAATTTTCTTTACAGCTTGATGAATCTACTTTACCAAACAATGATTCATTACTTTTGCGTACGTTTGCTTCATTAAATGTGAAAAATTTTGTCAAGAATTACTGTTCGCAAAAAAATTAGAAACTGATACTAAAGAAAATCTATATTTAAAGTTTTGGAACACTATTTTGAAGAAAAAAGTATTCCTCTGAATAATATCGTGTCATTTGTTACTGATGGTGCTCCGGCAATGGTTGGACGATACCGAGGGCTGATTTCATATTTGAGAAAGGCAGTACCAAATGTAGTCGCCGTGTATTGTGTAATTCACAGACACCATTTGGTTGCAAAATCCCTAAGTGATCGCCTTCACTGATCACTACAGTATTTAATTATCGCAGTTAACAAGATCAGAAGCAATGCTCTCAATAATAGATTATTTGGAAAACTTTGTGATGAAAATGACGAGGATTTCAATCATTTGCTATTGCACACAGAAGTTCGTTGGCTGTCAAAGGGTACCTGTCTAACAAGTTTTTATGACGGTTTTGACTCCATTATAACGTTTTTTTAAAATAAAGATGATTCATTAAGAGAGAATTTATTGAAATATAGAATGATATAGCTTATTTAACTGATCTATATTATAAATTTAATGAATAAAACCTACAGCTGCAAGGAGATAATTTGAATTTGACCAAAGCAAAGTCAGTTAATTGTGCGTTCATGTCAAAACTTGCCTTGTACAAACAAAATGTGGGTCGAAGACAATTCTATCAGTTTCCAAATCTTTCCTCTGTGGAAACAAATGATTAAGATAATTTAGTATTTTGTCAACATTTGAAGTATTAAAGAAGATTTTTAAAAGCAGATTTATCGCTACAGGAAGAGATCTGTCAAAAAAAAAAATGAATTAAATTGAAATTAAAAATGGATATCAAGAATTTTGGCTACAGATGCAAATTACAGATTTATATCCGCCTTTGTGGGCTGCAACAAAAAAGTTTTTTATTGCATTCCCATCGTCATATTTAGCCGAAAGGGGATTTAGTATAGTAAGCAATTTAGCAACAAAGAAAAAAACAGAACGCGGCGATTTAAGACTCCTTCTGACAAATATAGCACCAAATGGAGAAAAAGTAGTGTCATTACATCAAGCTCAGACATCTCACTGATAATTTTACAATAATTTTCAATATATGTTTTTAATAAAATTTTGTACAAGGCACCAATATTGTTTATAATCTTTAATAATTTTAAAAATCTGTCCTTGTTTTACTATATTAATATAGCCCAATTCACCTAAGAGTTTGAAGAAGTGGGCAACAAGCCAATTTAATTGTATCGCTATGGATTACACTACGTTGATTACAACAACAAAAGACGTCAGTGCTGTTTTTTTCAAACAGGGGGGTGGTCAGTAATTTTTTTTCTAAAAGGGGCGGTAGGTCAAAAAAGGTTGGGAACCTAAGGTTTAGGCAGTGGTTGTTTCATCAATCAGTGTTCAAAAATCTCCATAAAAGTGACTTGTGCAAGGTACTTTATAATCTACAAAAGCAATAAAATACGTTAAGATACTTTCTTTACCTGACTCACGTTATCACCTCGCTGGTATTCACAAACCATTATTGAAAGTCTTTCCAACCATAGTGAGTCCAAGCATTTCACAGTAACAAATCAATGCTTTGACAGAAGTAAAATTAAATTTTAAGGCTCGTAAAAGTTGCAATGGAGACATGAATTTTAACCAGGGATCTTCCGTACCCTATCGCACACTGTAGCCATCTAAGACTTTAGGCGAAATTTATAAGAAAAGACAAATATGTTTTCCAACATAATAAAACAAATGTACTCTTTTTTTCTATACAATGTACTTCGTTTCTGCCATCTCAAAACAGAAACAAATAGGGTGCTGCCTTTGTCACAGTATCTGATTGATGATCGAATGAAATTTTACGAATACTTTAGAACTAGACGACCCGTGCGAAAATTTCGCTAATAAAATGCGATGAATAGTACGGTTGAATGCTTGTAATATAATGAAAAGTAGAACCGTATTTTTATAGTAAATATTTTTTTTTTTTTAGTGTAATAGGTACACATCAAAATACTCGCAACATATTACGAAACAGTTAGGAAAATTTAAAACACTCTGTATTTATGACAAAATGTCACTGACCTTAACAGAATAAAACCAACCCGATCAAAATGCACACAACATATCAATATCTGTGAAATATTTGTTTCTGTGCCAATAAAATGTTTACATTGGAATTATACAGCAAAACGACAGTGTTTCGTAACAGAAGAAGAAAAAAATATCGGAAAAGCTACTTATTACATAAAAAAAAGTTTATTGACATCTCTGTGCTGCAATCTAGAGACTTGGCTCTGAACAGTCTCATACGCGCTGCAACTTTAAGCACCAAATTTCGAAAAAATCTTTCTTAATTTATGATTTTACATAGCTGGAGACCTAAATTTTTAAAACAATCTGTCATTTATCGATTTCGGCTAGGTATGGAAGAAGATAAATGGCTCGTAATAATAAAAAAAAAAACACGTTGTCTAAATAATATTGATACTTTTTCCCTTTAAGAGTCGAATTCCAAAAAAAATCCTTTTATAAAATGTGGTGTGACCAAAGCAGCCACCTTGGTCTTTAAAATGATGCCTCATTTATCGATTTCGATTAGTTATCAAGCGAGGTAAAAAAAAAAGTTTTGAGAAATGATGATATCTTTGCTCCTTAAGGGTTGAATTTGGTCAAAGTTGTTTCTTAAAATATGATATGACCATAGCGGATAATTTAATATTTAAATCGATACCTCATTTATTGATTTCGGTTAGGTATCAAGGGAAGTGACAGAAAAATGCATTGTAAAAATATTAATACTTTTGCCCTCTAGGGGTTAGAATTTTTAAAAATTTCTTTCTTAAAATGTGGTAATTGAACCGAAGACATTAAGGAGACCTCAGTCTTTTAAATGATACCTCATTTATCAATTTTGTTTAATTGCCAAGGGAGATAAATGGCTCGAGATACAAAATACTCATTTTAGAAAAATTGACATTTTTGCCCTTTAAGGTTCATAATACGAAAAATTCCTTTCTTAAAATATAATTTTACCATGGCGGAGACCTTAGTCTTTAATATGATATATCATTTATCTATATCGGATAGATATCAAGGGAGATAAATGGCTCGTGACACAAAAATGCATTGCAGAAAAATTTATGCTTTTTCCCTTTAAGGATTGAATTCCAAAAAGTTCTTTCCTAAAATATGATGTCACTAAAGCTGAGACAAAATTCCTCGTAATCTTACTTGATTTATCGATTTTCCATAGATATCCAAGGAGATAAGTGGCTCAGACAAAAAAAAAACGCATTTTAGAAAAATTGACATTTTCGCCCTTTCCGGGTCGAATTACGAAAAAATTACTTTCTTAAAATATAATGTTACCACGGCGGAGACCTTATTCTTTAATATGATAACTCATTTATCTATATCGGTTTGATATTAAGGGAGATAAATCGCTCGTGACACAAAAATGCGTTAAAGAAAAATTTATACTTTTTCCCTTTAAGGGTTGAATTCCAAAAACATTCTTTCTTAAAATATGATGTCGCAAAGCTGAGACATTACTCCTCATAATCCAACTTCATTTATCGATTTTGATTCGATATCCAGGGAGATAAATGGCTTGAGAATCAAAAAACGAATTTTAGAAAAATTGACATTTTTGCCCTTTAAGGGTCGAATTACGAAAAATTCCTTTCTTAAAATATGATGTTACCATGGCGGGGAAGTCAGTCTTTAATGTGATACCTAATTTATCTATATCGGTTAGATATTAAGGGAGATAAATCGCCTCGTGACACAAAAACGCATTGCAAAAATATTGACACTTTTGCCCTTTAAGGGTTGAATTCCGAAAAATTTCTGTCTTAATATATGACATCACTAATGCAGAGATCTTAATCTTTAAAATGATACTTCATTAAACGATTTCAGATAGATATCCAGGGAGATAAATGACTCGCAACACAGAAAACTGAATTTTAGAAATATTGACATTTTTGCCCTTTAAGGGTCGAATTCCGAAAACTTCATTCTTAAAATATGATGTGACTAAAGTGGAGACCATATGCTTTAAAATGACACCTCATTCATTGATTTCGGTTAAGTATGGAGGAAGATACAGGCTTGTGACAAAAAAATACCTTATAGAAATAATATATATGATAGGGTTTCTTAAAGTGGGGTACACGAACTCTATTGGTTCACCAATTGAACGTAGGGGGATCGACAATATTTATGTTATGGCGGCTGATTGGGTATCTCAAGAGTGCAACATGCAACATGGTGAATTGAGATTGAAAATGAGCTAAATTGTTCCTAAAATTGACTCAACTTGCATCAGGAAACAAACACATCCATCAAATTAATAACATATTGCTCTTTGTGACTATTACTTTTTTTTTTTAACCAAAGAGGACTTATTTTTTAAATAAAAAGCCATTTTTTAAGGGGTTCGCCATTGTTTAGGAAATTTCATTGGGGTATGTGCAGCTATGAGTTTGAGAAACTCTGCTTTAGTATGATACAATCTATATTTTACACCCAATTGATCAACATGGAAGTGAGGTTGAAGAAAAGACACTTTTTTATGAGCTAATCACTAATATGAAAACAATATTTGGCCACTAAGGACTGAAACTTTCTGAACTGCTTCCTTTTGCTTCTCCATATCCACCTGCCCAACACCGGACCACACTGTCAAAAAGTAAACCAAACCAATGACAGCGGGCTGTCAGCCAACTGTTGGATGACACACGGTGTCGTTTGAGCTAACTTCAATCAAGTGAGTGCCAGTAATAAGAGAAGTGACGTTGAGGTGACTGTGCGGACCAGTATTAGTCTAGTGTGGCCTGATCTGAATGCCTTACAAAATCTTATATATCTTTAAGTAGGTAAATAAAAATTAAATGGTATTAAGTTTTAGTGAATCTTACGTTATTAACAGTACTTAAAGTAAAAAGCATGTTGTTAAAAAAAAAACTGTGTAAAACCACTTTATTTCTGAGCTAGTTTTATATGCAAAGCAATATTTATGAAATGAGTCCGTGTGATTGTGATGACGGTAGAAAATTTAAAAAAGGAAAGGAGCTATCAAAAGAAAGCTGGTGCTTTAATTAAAGATTTTAATCTTAAGAAAAGCCACAAACATTATTTTTTAATCCCTGTGCATATCTTTCAAAGCATTTACATACCTTAGTTTATCATTACTAATTTGATATTTATTAACTTTTATAAATCTTTTAATACAATATTTTAAAATTCAAAATTCATGTATTTATAACTTTTGTATTTCTTATTAATCATAAGAAATATCTACTTTCAGTTCACATACTTTGCACAAAGGACGAGGTCCTCGCAAAAATCTGCTGTACGGAGCCTCGCAATGGTTAAGGTCACTGCTGCTTCAGGCAGATGTCTTATGACTAGGGTTCGGACCTTTAGGACAAGTCATATTCTTTCCTGCCTTCTTTTTTAGCTAAAATGCTGAATTAAACACTAATTCAACATTTATGATTGTAATTAAATGTATTTTATATAGCATATAAATGCATATTCAGACCATTTTCCTAGTTTTGGTCATATTTCGATAATATTTAAGGTCTTACAGTCATATTTTGACGAAAAATCTGGTAGTTTTTTCAATAGTACCAGGAATTCATTAGATATAGACGAGATGAAATTAGGCTAATTATTCATAGAATTACACTTGTGCTATGCAGGTAGGGAGGGGGAGGGACTAATTTTCACTGTGGTCAGAAATCACCAGTCAAGAATTAAAGTTATACATTATTGTCACTCTCTAAACGTAATGTTCCGCCGCCTTTTCATCTCGAAAACGCAGCAGAAGCATGCCTGTGTCGATCTGTGTCAATCAATATCTCAATGAAATATCCTGAATCATCGTTAAATCTGCAGTGGATCAGTGAGTAGACCTACCACCGTGCAGAAAATTTTCTGAAATTGCGAAGTTACGTAAGGAAATTTACAGATGAGTATTTTAGTACAGATGAAAGAGTTCTATTCTGTAAATTATTTGAAATTAAAGCAACTTCAACAAAAAAAATAAAATTTAATTTCCCAATGGTGCAGCGAGTGCATGGAAGCAAATTATGCTGTCTACATGATAGCGACACTACTAGATAAAATAAATGATGTATAATTGAGCATTTTTTTATGTATAGTAAATTTAAATATTTGGTCATATTTTGTCATTTTTAGGTCATATTTACCCATTTTTAATGTCATATTTGCCTACATATTTCTCTATTTTTTGGTGATAAAGATCCGAACCCTACTTATGACTAACTGCAAAGCAGATGTTCAGCTTGTTGATACAAGTGACACTTCACACAATGAATTTTCCCAGTATTCCTGGTAGTCAGTCATTCCAGTCAACAGATATGTGGTGGCAAAGTCAATGAAGAAAGAAGAACAATGGGTATTATACTTCGGGTCTCATAGAACATACTCTACAATGTGGAACATTTCTTCAGTGATGGATCTGAGGTGGTATCGCAAGGTTGCAAATTTTTCAAGAAAAAAGGGCAATTTGTTCGTTTACTGGGTACAATTGGCTTGTGCATACATACTAGCCATCTGGTTAGATTTGGGAGTCTATTGGAGCCTATTTTTGGAGGTGAAGGTCAAATAAATTCTTTTCCTACAAAAGAACACATTGCCCAGTGTGCAAAATACATCTTACCATGACCACTGTCAACTAGGATGAATGGTCACAGACCACAGTGCACACTGAAGAAGTCTTGACCAGCTGATAGTAGTTGCTGCTGCTACAAATCATCAACTGAAATTCTGCTGCACTGTCAGTAACAAGAAAACGCACATTCTTCAGTGTTCCCAACCTTCCTCTCCCCCAAAATTACATTCTCTACTTCAACTGCAATGTAACAGTATCCTTATTTAAACAACTTCTGATTAAATATTTTCAATATGATGCATTGGTGGTATTATTTTTAACACTTCTATATTACATTAATGGCTACATATGGAACATTTTGTAACCAAGTTATTGTCTCCAACTAGGACAAGTACAGTCTGTGCAATTTCAATAATGCATTCTAATTGCTGCATAACTTATGCAATTGTATAACACAGGTTTGGAACAAAAAATCTACATAGTTTTTTGACTGTTTTTAATAGATTGAAACTGGGAAAAATATTTTAAAAATCTATCAGATCAAGTTTTCTTGCAAAACCCATGTTTTTAGATTAATTAATAATAAAATCTCTCTTCTTAGCCTGAAATCTGGTATCCCATTCTTGAGTCAAAAAATCATATCCATGAATGATTTCATATTTCTAAGAATTCATATTTTTCAAGAAATTCAAATAGAAAATGCAAGGAATTTGAGAAACTAACAAAAAGTTACACACATACACAAGCATCTCCTAAGATTGACACAACATCTACTGAAATGAAAAATAAGGAAAGGTGAAAGTATAATTTGGAACTGCATGACGAGTTGTCATGGTTATTGTCACTGAGTGGGGAAAGATGATTCACACTGGAAACTCAGTTTACATCCTACATTCATCCACGATTGTGCAAGTTTTAGTTCTGTATTATGTCTGCAAGAGATTTTATAATTTCTCCGGAAAATTTTTGTTTTATTTGAGAGAAATACAGTGTTGAAAGACAACAAAGAAACATAAGTGATTTTGAGAAGAAAGATTATTTTACTTACTTCAAGTTGGGATCAAGACAAATCATAAGCTCCTTACAAGATGTGTAGAAGATGTGAGGAAGATGGTTTCAGGGTAAGAAAAACTCTTTTCATTTCGGCACTCCTATAATGTGGTGTGAACAGCAAAACCACACTACTGATTGCTATTTCTGTTTGGTAGATGTATGAGGCTTTAATGTTCCACACCATCTTCAAGTTTAGATGGTATCAATAGTGATTCCGAAGATGGAGACTTTACCACACATGGACGAATCTAGCTCAGATTTTTTGTTGATGTGGGACCCCAATCTATTTAGAGATTTAAGCCTTTCTAAGAATGGAGCTGAATTGTTAGGGCAAAGACTGAAAAATAAAAATCTGCTGACACCTGCAACTTCATTTTCTTGGTACAGATGCCAAGAGAAGGAATTCAGTTTTTCTCCAAAGAGTGAAATCTCATTTTTTGTAATGATGATAAATGGCTAATGAAGTGCTCTGACAGAGTATGATCCAACTAAGCGGGGCCCATTCATAGATTCGTATAAAACAAACCTCAAAGAAGTCTTGCTGCATAATGATAATTCATTTGTATCACTTACTTTAGGATCTTCCATGCTTTTGGAAGAAAACTACAATGATTTGTCTACGATTCTTGAGAAGTATAGGCGCATGTACACTAGGTCAACCGAGGCCAACAAATAATAAGCAATGGATTGGCGTTCGGCCTCTCATTCTCATCAAGCCAAGGGGTTGGCGCCAAGCGATTCGGCCATGTGCAATTGCAGTTGGCTCTAAAAACTCAAAGTTGCCAGCATTTTATATTATAAATTAATAAGTGATGTTTTGATTTGAATTTAACCAGCCAATATTATGAGGGAAGAAGAGGATTTATTAGTTGTCACATTTGCAGCATTTACTTTAGTGCAAGAAGCTGATCAGAAAAAGAAGAAAAAATTACATTGGTGGATGACCTCCGTTTTCAAAATTAGGGAGGAGGGTAGTGGCAAAAAGATGTCAACAAAGATAATATTTTATATTATAAATTGATAAATAGGGTTCGCAAGCAAATATGACCTTAAAAATGGGTAAATATGAACAGAAATGTCTAAATATGACTAAACATTTATTTTATTTAGTAGTGTCACTTTCACGTAGACAGCATAATTTGCTTCCGTGCATTCAATGACCACTGGGAAATTAAATTTTAAATCACTTTATTGAAGTCACTTTAATTTCACATAATTTACAAAAAAATAACACTTTTGTATGTACTAAAATATTCCTCTCCACATTCTTTTATGTAACTCCATAACTCCGCACTTTCAGATATTTTTCCACTGTAGGCTTTCACAAATTGTTCTTGATTTTGTATTTAATATGAGCTTACATTAATAACAAGAAATAACCAGCAACAAACAATAAAAATAGTTGAAAACTTTGATAATAGGAAACGCTCCATTTTCAGCGTTTACAGACGAGTGACGTCACAAGTGTCGTTGGCCCACGCCAGGCAGCAAAAGAGCGTTTTTGGGGGCTTTTAAATAATTTAAATTTTAACTTTGAATTTTACGCAAAATAAGAACTTTCGTCAAAAAAATAAATTGTACTCGGTGAATAACGCGTACCTATAACAATTTAAAACCATTTTCCAAAAGTAGGCAAATATCCTATTCTGACTGTACGTGGAACGTATACGTCACATTCAGCATCGTAGTGATGTCATACTTTCTCCACCCGGAAGTGTTTACATCGTGATTGCAGCGGTTTCACAATCTAGATATTATCCAGCTCACTTATTTCCGTCCACGCATATAATCTCTTCAATTTGTCTTTATAGTCACAGTTTGGAGGGTCAAACAAACCAGTTTTAGTGCAGTCTTATTATTCCATTCCTTACTCCAATGATTTTCAACACAATAACAAGTTATTACACCAGTAGGGGTTCCAAGAACCAAACAACACCAACCTTGTGATGATATCGCCAATAGTCTGAACCTCAACCAAGGCAAACTACTTCATTGGCTCCAGTTTGTCTCCCATACACACCAGCAAACCTCGGCCAAGGAAGTTGTTGGTCGCCATTCATTGGCCATGATTTGCTTAGTGGGTACGCACCTTATGAAGACCATCATTGGATGGTTTATGGAGACTTCAAAATGCTAACCATTTTATTGGATCAGCAGATAGGTTACACAAAATATCCTTCCTTTGTTTGTGGGACAGTCAAGCTAGAGACCTCCATTGGACCAAAACTGATCACTTCAAGGTGCCTTAACATCCAGTGAAAAAAATGTTACAAATACAATCTTGGCTTCACCTGATAAGGTATTATTACTAGCACTTCATATAGAATTAAGGCTCATGGAGCAATTTAAGTAGCCTACACAGATTTTTGGGAAATACCGAAGATCCTCTCTACAAAACTATTATACAGCACATGTTGACTGTGTATGAAGTTCAAGAATGCAACACGAGATTAAAAGCTCATTGCCTATATTCCCATACTGACCATTTTCTCAAAAACTCAGGAGCCTATAGCGAAGAGCAGGGTGAAAGATTTCACCAAAATGTCCATGATATGAAGAGAAGATATCCAGGAAGATGGGACATCAACATGCTAACAGATTCACTGTTGGATTCTCAAGTGCGAAACACAAGATGGAAAACATTCGGAGGAGCGTCAAAGAAAAGAAGAAAACGTTCCATAGACAAAAAAATATGTAGTGTTAAAAATATGGTAAAGGAATAGTTTTCTGTTTCATTTTTAATTATAAGAAAAATTATCTATAGTCGATTGTAACAAAGTAATGATTTTTTTCATCGCATAGGTGCTTTTATAATGTTTGTTTTTAAAAGAAGAAGACAGAACACTCTTAAAAACATAGAATTTGCCATAAATATCATATGCAGCTTTTTTCCCCAGACATTCAGACCAAGCCTGAAGAAAAGCTATATATCAGAAAACAGGAAATATGCCGTTGTTGTTGCACATAATAAAGGAAGAGGGTCAAGCACTCTCCAGATCAATAACTTTAGGAAATTATACATCTAGCAACATCAAGAATACCTGTGAGGAAAGAAACTGATTAGTAAATAAGCAATATAGGTTTAGAAGAGTCTACTTGTGAATCTCAGTTGGTTTTATCAAAAAAAAACTCTGACGAACTGGAGAAGGATTGGCTGGTTGAGAGTGTAACATTGAATCTCTCAAATGCATGTGCCACAGAATGGTGGCGGATAATATTAAAATCACTGGTGTAAATCAGATTGTATCTTGTTTGAGTTAAAGAATTCTTGATTGGTAGGAAGCAAAGAGTGAGAGTAGAAAATATCAGAAGAGTTCAAAGTAAGAAACAGTTTAATTATTAATTTATTTGGTGTGAATTCCACACATTCTTCAGGGTTGCAGCTTAACTGACCATAGAATTTCATTTCTCAACAAAACAGCAGCTACACAGTTCATTATATAGCCGCCACTCTTCATAAAAAATATACTGGTGAACACGAATTTCTATATAGTAGCTATTATCAACAGTTGTCCAACTTGACTTCTAATGCAGGAATATTATAGAGTTTAATACCTATGGAAGCAATTAAGAGACAATCACGTGTATAGTGATAATTTTCCACTTGAAGATTACGGAAACAAGAAGAGACTGTAAATAACTCTCATTAGAGGAACAGGCTCAAGCCCATAAAGTAGCAAGTAGGAAGTAGATACTGATCACCACCATTTGCTTCTTACAAGGCTGTTCCATTCCCGCTCCTCACCATTCACATTCCTTGCACATTCTGCTACTCTGTCAAGTCCTTGCTTAGGAGAATATTTATACTGTTTGTGTGTGTGTGTTGTTCTATGATGTCACACTTTCTACTGCTACAGGTTAAATCATTCCTATGTATTCTTAAAATTTTAACACTAACAGCCTTCCCTTCTTTTCTAATCAAATAAATGTAATAACTAATCAATAAACAAATACCTGACTTTCTTTGTATGATTCTTTTTAGTCAGCCTAGAATTACGTTTGCGCTTTCCATTTACTTTGACTTCTTCCTCTTCATTACTATCATCCACTTCATCACCTTCGTTGCCATCAGATTCTTCTTCCGATGCTGGATTGCTTTCAGCTCCTAAAAAATTGATAAAGAGCTTTTAGTAAAGGTTATTAAATATTTCTTTACACCTGTTCTCTCCAAATCTCTTCTCCCATTCAGCGGAAATTTCTTTTCGTAAAGTTAATGGTTTGTTTAAAAATCAAAGTTTCATAAATCTGAAGAAGGAAAAATGTCAGTACTGACTCATCCTGCAGTTCCCAACACCATCCCAATTTGTCATTAGCATTATTAGTGAAATTGTACAATTCCAATAAAAGTTCAACAAATATTAGAGTGGAATGCAATCAGAATTAACACCGCTTTCAATATAGTAGTATTAATTTACAGCAACACAAACTATTAAAAAAAAAGCTTTTGCTTGAAATTTACAAACTATATTAGATGTAAGTAAGTGTTTTAATGTTTCTCAATTAAATACAGGATATGGTTGATACTGGGAGCAAATTTCAAGTTTGCTAGATAATATCATTTTTGAGAAACCCAATAATGGTCATTCATATATTTATTTTCAAGTGAAAACAATTTTTAAAAAAAATTATAAGTGGTAAAACATTCTCAGGACTCTCGCCAGGGAAGCATGTAAATTTGATGTCACATTTTGTAGATTTTCCTCTATGTCACCTTCTGGTGATTTTTTGTTCAAAACACATTCAGATGGCCCACTAGAACATGAAGTGTACAGAAAACAAGCCCGCACTGACCTATGCCTCAGCTTGCACAGCTATCACCCTGTTGAGCACAGTTTGGTGTTATTGATGCAAGTGAACTGGACCAGAACCATCTGTGATGCAAAAAGTTTACCATTAGTGTTAAACCATTTGCAATGTACACACTTTGACAGTAAATTTGGCCGCCGCTGAAAAATTCTATCACTCTTATTTTGCACAATCTGACATCAATGTTATCCTAAGAAACAGTAACACCATACTGGCTTGCCAGTATTGCGTTACAAATTTATTGTCAAAGTGTGTACATTCCCCATGAATGCATGCAGCAAAGCCTAGATCAATAGGGTCTTCTTCAAGAAAAACAAAAGGATGGCAAGGAAGAAAAAGGCCACACACCATGCCCTTTTACCAAATACTGGAATAACTTTGGCAAAACCACCAGACTGTTTGGGCAAAGCAAGTGTGAAGACCTTCCAACCACCCAAGAAAACAGAACACTACACAGTGCAAAGGATAGCTTGGATCTGAGACAGCCTCATATTTATTCCATTCCTTACAAGTGTGCATAGCAGTACACTTAATTTTTCAGTGCCATACAGAGCAAGCAAGATGTGTGCACTTGCACTAAGTCATGAAGTGGTTGGTAGCTTTGCACCAGACTTTAGTCAGTTAAAATGGAGGTGAAAGGGCCTTCAAGATTGTTCGAAAATGCACTCCAATCAGCAGCCAACATCCTCCACTATCTGTAGCCACACCATGCCTCCTCTCCACTACCAAACTCACTTCACCATGCTTCTGTCCCACCCCTATGCACGGAGAGGCACTCGGCAGTCAGGACCCAACTGCTGACTGGTATGGGTTACATAAGGTCAGTGACTCCTGAATCGCAACACTCTGCCCGGAAGATGAAGCCTGAGAGACACTTTGAAACACCACATTAAATAAATTAATACCTGTCCATTTACATATATTACACCTTTCAACTTGCCAAACTTCAATCACATATTTTATTTATACAGCTTTGTCAATCCTTGTTTCAGGATGCAGCCTTTTTAAACCAGATGAGCTAAATTTTACAAGTTAATGCTACATAATTTTGTTCCAGTTCCTTCGAGGCTGATCGATCTTGAGCAACTCTCTTCCAGTTCACGCCTGTTACTCGTCAAATGTCACTATCCCATATCACATATAGTGTTCTTAAAATCATGTCTCACCTTCAACATACCTCCAAATGGTCCCACAGTGAAATTGTCAATATCTGAGTGTCCCCCACAAGCTCATCCTGCCCTAAATGCCTTCCACTACAAACAGTCTTTGGCTCTTACCCACCTTGTCCTGCAACAGTATACTAATCTGGGAAACCAACATTCCAAACATCTCATATACTTTCACAAAACACTCATGCTCTCATCCCAACAAGTAACAGATTTTACATCAATATGTTAATTCCAGCAGTAGGCATGCCCAGAACCATTTGCTTAAATTGTCTAAACTGTTGAAGTCCTATCTTGCAGTTGCTTCTCTGCCAGCCACTTGTCCACCAATCAAAACTGAAGACTCCCCTGATTTCCTTAAAACTGTCAATTGCCCAATTCCTTAACACATCACAGCTTCCCCCTTTAAAAACCTGCACCTTCCTCTCTACACTCAAACTCTACTTGTAAGCCTAAACTGTCACTTGTGAACCTGTCCTCTTGACCACTATCTCAACCCCAACTCTCCAAAGACCTAACCTTTTCATCTGCCCCTATATTTCACCATGTCAACCTCATCCGTGACTCTTTCATTCTGCCGAACACTCCACTGGCAGTACCACTTCACCACTAATGTCAGTAAATCTGGGCCTCAGGACTACCTGGAACCCAATCTCCAGAAATTCAAACCGTTATGCACACTTGACCCACACCCCCTTCCCCAGAACCATCCCATCCAGATTTTTGAGGAATTCTTATCCACTCATTTATTTTCACCCAGTTATCTGATATCCTTGGCTAACACCAGTAATCTTTGTCCAGTTGAAACCGATGCCAGGAAACAACTCACCAGATATCAGTTTTGATATTTAACAATGTTTGGGTATTAGCTTTAAATCACTACCACTCTACCTGTTCTCTTTCTGAATTTAACCCCATGTTTCTGGGCAACAGACACACTGAGGCAGCCTACTAAAACACCCACCCTCCAAAATGTTTTTGTCTGTCATTTGTGTTCATGCCCGACAAACATCATCTAAGGTAAGTGGTGGTTAATTTCCCTATCCTAATTTGCAGTTCCTATTCGCTACTTAGCACCTATCATTTCATTGTTTACCACATCAATTAAATTGATGCACTTCCCTGGTGGAAATACCCAGAACATTTATACAGCTGGTCCACTGGGGAAGTCTTCATTTAAAATCATAGCACTTAACAAGCAGAGATGTGACTTATTTGAGATACAAGTATTTGAAATACAGATACAAAATACGTATTTACATCTTGTATCTGAAATAGTTTCCTTAATATTTATCTTTTATTTAGATACTTTTTCTTCTTATCTTTGTATTTTGGAAATACTGAATACTAGTTACGCATTTTTATCGTTACAGCATCGTAAAGACTAGGGATTGCAATCCAGCAAAGTGGGATCCCGCATCATTAGACAGTCTGGCGGATCCTGCACAAAATTAAGCAGATCCGCAATCCGCAAAATCTGGCGGAAACGTGTGTCAGTCTGCGTGACTAGCTGTCCCACTCAGTCTCTATTGGATATTTTGCACTGTTTGCCTGTACCCTTGCAGTTGGAATTTGACGCGTGTGAACAAACGTTTGTTTTTGTCAACCTTCCTCATTCGTAAGTAAACTGATACACTTTACGTATTCATTTTCGAGTACACATTTCTGTAATTTGAGTTATGTTGCATATTTAGTAAGATTTTCTAACTATATAATTATTTTTTATGTGTCGCATACGTTATCTAAACTACACAGTTACAGCTTATTATTCACGGTTTCACTATTCCCATTTTCTGTATTTGCAGATAAAGTTATCGTGACAATTTCCTTATTTGAGGCTGAAAATTTGGCTATCGGTTAATACCTCTTCTTGTTTTTATTATGACTAAAGGCAAAAAAGTTATAATGAAGTATTCACGAGTTTATTGACGAATTGTGTTGTAGGAACACCATACTTCGACAGCTGCCTCCGCCATCTCCCTCACGTGTGAAATTTTGTGGTTTTTACAATGAAATCAGGAGATACTACCTATGAAACCTTCACTGCAATCATTCGCCGAGAAAGTCTCCTTTCTTACTAAAAAGTAATAATTTCCATTCTAAAAACGTCGTTAAGCGACATAAGTAAAACTGAAATACTTGACAGTTTAAGTGTTGGTGAGCAGTTTCTTTTAATAACATTGGATCAACTGTAAGATCAATCAAGGAACTAGGAGGTATAATAAGGAATCCCACAAAAACAATTTTTGTAAAAAAAAAAAAAAAAAGGTCAAGTCTCGTGCTTGTGCAGTGACAAAAAGTTATGAGATCTTGTTCTGAGCCAAGTCCACACTTTATAGAGTAAACTCACTTCACTTTGTGAAATAGAATGCTTTCTCTCGGTGTTATGGAATGTTTATTTAGAATTTAAAATAATAATAATAATAAAATAACCGTGTTTTCAAACTTATGTGATGTATTGTAAGGCACATAATGACCTAACACTGAATATTTTTCATTTTTTATTATTTATTTAAAAATTGGCTTAGTATAAAAAAACAAAAAAGTAAATTCTCGAAATGTACTTAAGACATGCTAAAAAGTTTTAATGTCATTTTGCTAATTAAAATATTGTTAACTGTTAATTTTTATCATTTAACATTAAAATTTATTAATTAATTTAATTATTATTTAATTTATTAATGTTTTAAGTAATTATGTTTTGAATATATGCGTTAAAAAACTGTTTACGCGAATCCCGCACAGATTGGCGCAAATCCCGCATGGATCCCGCGGGTTTGAAAACACTGCTGGATTGCAATCCCTAGTAAAGACAGACAACAATGGAACACATTTGTAAAATTTATTAACCTATAACAAAGGACTAGGTTGTATGGTCTACTTACCTTTGCCTGCCTTCATTGTGAACTGAAAACCACAAACAAATAACCACCCACCTGCCTATTGTCTTTTCTCCTCGTCAACTTTAGCGGCTAAAATTATGTTTGTTACAAAGTCGAATTATTATTATTGAATCATAATCGAGGACAACAGTATTGAAATGTAAATAAACAAATCATGTTAATTTTTCATTTTATTCAAGCAGGTTTACATTAAAGTGACCAGATTTTGACATCGGTATAACAGGACACCATTTACGGGGGGTGGAGGTGTTCTTGATTAAGAAGTTGGTCTATATGGAGCAACAATTTTTTTATAGAATGCAAAAATAGTATTGTAATATACATATTTTTTAATTTCAACAGAAGTACAATTTACAAATATAATTCATTATTTTATTCTTTGGAGTATTTCTCATTTGAGTGAATTTTATTTTTAATAGATTGCTATCTATCATTGTTTAAAAGCTCATGAAATTTTTCACAAGACTTCGTTAAATTATATTTCACACACAATATGGCTTTCAATGTCTCAGCACTTAACTGTGACTTTTCTGATGTCCACACTTTATTCACCGTAGAAAAATCGTGTTCAGTCACCGCATTAGTTCCTGTTAAGGACAGTGCGTATTCTACAATTTTTAGTGCATTATTGTATGGAACATTGTTTCAAAATGATGAAATATTTCTAATCATTTGTTCTCTAGTGACTTTTGCTGAAGACCAAGATTTACCTTTTCCTAGTCAATAAATATTTTTTAATAATTATACTTCATTAAAAAGATCATTTCCAGAAATATTACTATTCGGAAAATTTTGAGTAATTTTTGCTCATTATTCCAATTAAATTCTTGTTTTAATGTAACCCAATGAAAATGTTCAATATCATTATAATGCACTGTCCACTCTTATAAATAATCAATGCAGTTACTGCAGAACTTTTTAACGTGATTCACAATATCTGCACCTAGTTCTTCTAGTTGGCTTATACAATTACGGATAGTTAAAGGAAAAAAATTGTTTTCTAACCGTTCTACATACTGAAATTTGAAATTATTAACTTCATTTGCTACTTAGATTACCAAAATTTTGTCACATTCAATAAGTTTTATGGCATTTTGAAAAAGAGTTGCTCGATTGTGTACAAACTCTAGCCAAATTTTTGAAGAGTCTTTTTCAAAAAACACTTCTAAAATTATCTTTATCCTGTAATAGAAAGTAGGATTTCAAAGGATCGTGCATTTTCAAAATTATTTTGACAGCTGGCAAAAGGGCTAAGCAACACATTTTACTGTATCAAAGAACAGGGCATTCGCCGGGAAACGCTACCCTCCCAGTCTGTTGCCGTCAGCAACTTGCTGGGACAGTGGAGCCAGCAACTCCCGCCACACGGCGCCGTGAATCATCGCACTGTTTAACACCTCCGCTGCCCCAACAGTGTTGTGAATAAACGTTTCTTTGCGGTTTGGCTGGTTTGGGGCTTCATACTCTTACTAATCTGTACCGTGTTTGAGTGTGAGTAAAATTATGGTACGTTACAGTTTGCAACAAAGAATATTTCTCTACGATACATATGTGAAGAAGAAGTCGTTTAAAAAGTGTCGCAGTAAATTTCGTCGCCAATATCCTGGCGCTCTACTGCCAGCTAAATCAACAATTCTGCGTCTGGTTAAAAAATTAAGAGAAACGGGTTCATTTTTTAACAAAAAGAGACTGTCGGTCAACCGTATTCTCACAGAGGAGAAAATTGACGATATCACTTTTCGACTAGAACAGTCACCCAAAAAACCATTAAGTCAGTTAGGGCAGCAGGCAGGCATATCTAAGACGTCAGCTTGGAAAGTAACAAAGCTAGTTCAGTTAAAGCCGTACAAAACAATTGTGGTGCATAAAATTACAGAAATAGACCAGGGGCCTAGGATTAGATTTTGCAACTGGTACCTGCAGGGTGTCCACGATGGCACTGTTGATCCGCAACTGACGTCACATTTAAATGCTTAGCACATACAAGTTTATGAAGCGTAATTATTATGAAATAGTCCGCGGCCGACGGTCGAACAATGCCAGAAGCTGACCGCTCGCTCGCCGGGAGCAGTTTCTTCCTTGTAGCGCTAACAGTGGGTAGCGTTTCCCGGCGAACGCCCTGTATTTTCTAGTATTCAACTTCCGCAGTTTCATAAAATTATTTAAGCATTTCAATGTGCACAGTGTATATATAGAAATAAGAAAATTTTAATAACAATATTTCCCACATCTACAGGCAACAAGTCAGCAGCTATTTGAATGGCGTTCTGTATTATGTGCGCTGCAAAATCAACACCAAAAATGTTTTGATTAATAAAAAATATTATTTGTACCTCTTTTTGCTTTTCCTCCAAAATTTGTGTTTGTGTTGTCTGCACACTATGCAATCATTTTAGGTTCCCCCCCCCCCCCCCAAATATTAATAATGGAACTGAAAATTATTTCATAAGTTTTGTCGGGCAAAGAAACAAAATCTAAAATTCCAATTTTTATTCCAGTTTCCAAATAAAAAAAAAAAATCTAATAATAGTTGGAAATAACTTTATATCCTTATGATTACATGCGTTAGAATACAAGGATATAAAATTAATTTTTTCTAGATTTTTGTTTAACTCTGAAAATGGAGATAGCACAATTGCGTCAGGTTTTGTCCTAGCACAGGCAAATTTTTTGTTGAATAACTTTTTAACAACTTGCAATGTACAGCCCATAGCTCTGAAGGAATGATAATGATTAATAAAATGAAAAGTCATAAGTCCTTCTGATAATGCTAATTTCTTTTCTTCATCTCCACAAGATGTTTTCCGAAAAAATTCATGTATTTTGGAGGAAGATGCAGCAGTATTTAAATATCTTTTATGTTTCTGTGTCTCCAAGTGCTTTGAAATATCATTCTTCCCGCCATTAGAAATAGAAAATTCACCATCACATTTTTCACATTTTACCATGTATTCACTTTTGTTTTTGTTTTTTTTTTTTTAATAAAAGGAAATTCACTTATTAGTTCATCATTGAATTTGTATCCTCTTTTCTTACTCATTATATAAAAAAAAATTAAATTATGTTATAAATTATTATATACATACTGCAAAACACAATAAGTAGGTACATAATTACATAAATTATTGTAGATTATAAATTAAGTTGATTGTTATAAAGTAACTATATTTTAAAAATTATTTTATTTTTAATCCTATATATCTTACTAAATACAACAAAACTAAATTGTATTATTTTTCCTCTGAATCTGCCATAATGCCTTATATCAACTGTTGTAATTATGTTCACATTACTGGTAGCAGGAATAAAATAGCTAACAAAATCACTCTTGAAATGTTCTCAAATTCGTCTTGAACAGCTGGTTAATGAAATAATGCAGTGTCGTGGCAGTAACGAAAACATATTAAATATTATCATTACAAATAGGCCAAATTTATCCACAGAAATTTCAATGATCACTGGAACAAGCGATCACAAAGCAGTAACCACAACAGTGGTAATGTGGTAATAATAACTGAGCGCAGAAAGAAAGGAATATTTACAATTTCAAAAGAATCATTTAAAGTTTTTTTTTTCCTGTCATCAGTCTTTCGACTGGTTTGATGCAATCCTCCATCTCTTCCTATCTTGTGCTAACTTTGTCATCTCTACATAACCCTTATAACCCACGTCCTAAATTATCTGCTTCATATATTCTAATCTCTGTCTTCCTCTAGAGTTCTTACCTTCTCACCCACTAACAAATTAACAAATCCAGCATGTCTCAAAACTTGACCTACCAGCCTGTCTCTTCTTTCTGTAAGCTTCTTCCACAAACTTCTTTCCTATTATTACCAAAACTTGTTCATTTCGTACTTTCTGTCCATTTAATTTTCAGCATTCTTCTGTAGCACCACATTTCAAATGCTTCAATTTTCTTCCTTCCTGGTATTCCTAAAGTCCATGTTTCACTACCGTAAAGTGTTGTGCTCCACAAGTAGAGTTTTAAAAAGTTCTTTCTAATTCCTAGAGCAATATTTGAAACTTAAAGATTTCTCTTTTTCATGTAGGCTCTTTTTGCTAGTGCTGTGCTACTCTTAATATCATTCTTGCTTCGGCCATCGATTGTAATTTTGCTTCCCAAGTAGCAGAATTCAATTAGTTCTCCTATTGCATTGGATCCTATTTTTATATTTAATCTACTGTGATTGGTATCATTTCTGCTACATTTCATCTCTTTTGTCTTGCTTTGATTTATATTCAGTCCAAAATCATCCTTCAGTATTTTGTTCATGATACTCGGTAACTTATCAATATCCTCAGCTCGTTCTGCTAACAAGACAATGTCATCAGCATATCGTAGCATACTGATTTTTTTCTCCCTGAACATTTTTGTCACATGAAAATTTTTCTTTTATTTCCTTTTATTGCTTCTTCTACATACAAGTTGAATATTAATGGGGATAGACAACAACATTGTCTCACGCCCTTTTTAACTAATGCATGTCTCTCATGGTTCTCTACTTTTATTATAGCTACTAGATTTTTATATAGTTTATATTCTTCTATCTAGATAATTTAGACCAGATTTCTTTAAAATTTTGAACATCTTGTACCACCTAACATTACCAAAAGCTTTTTCTAAATCAACAAATGCCAAAAAAGTATCATTGTTTTTCTTGATCCTCCCTTCAAGTATTAATCTTAAAGCCAGAATTGCTTCCCTTGTACCACGTTTTTTCCTAAACCCAAACTGATCTTCGCCTATTATCTATTCTAATAACTTTTCCATTCTTCTGTATATTATTCTGGTCAGTAATTTTGAAGCATGTGATATTAGACTAATGGTGCGATAATTCTCACATTTGTCGGCTTGTGCTTTCTTTGGGAGTGTGAAGATGATATTTTTATTAAAATTAGTTGGAATTTCTCCTGTTTCGTAACTTTTTGATATCAGCTTGGATAATCTTTCAATTCCTTCTTCTCCTAGGGGTTTCAGAAGTTCTGGAGGGATCTCATCAATTCCAACTGCCTTATTTGCTTTCAAGTCATTCAAAGCTCTATTAAATTCTGTCCTGAAAACAGGATCTCCTAAATCATCAATGTCAACATCGCTTTCCTTTTGCACTACACTATTGTTCAAGTCGTCCCCATCAAAGTGTTTCAATGTATTCCTTCGATCGATTAGCCATATCTCCTGAGCTTAAAAGAAGTTTCTCATCAGCAGCTTTAATGTTTACACTACTTTTCTTCATTTCTCCAAAATTCTGTTTGATCTTCCTGTATGCAACATCTACTTTACCTATGTCCATTTCCTTTTCTACTTCTTCACACTTTTCTTGTAGCCATTTTTCTTTTGCTTTTTTTGCATTTCCTGTTTATTTGATATATCTGAGGGATAATTACAACACCTTCAGTGTAACAAGAGACTCGACTGACATATAGTCAGTGGAAGGTACGGACATATTCTGGGTTATTCCAAATTAATTATATAAAAGTAAACAACTGCAGCTTCAGAACAAGCCGCAGAAGTGAGGTCTAGTGAGTTTCATTATTTCCATGTATCCTCAAATTTACATCACCTCCATTAGAGCAAATTATTTTACATTTGAAACTTTATGTAGTAATTATGGATTTGTATACTGGTGTGGAGCATGCTCACTGTTGTGTGTGGTTTTATGCCACTGCTGTACAAAGGAAATTCAGGACCAAATATCACATGGAACAACCTCAAAGACTGACTATTACTGCTTGGTACAATCTTTTTGTTGAAACTGGTTGTATAGTGCATAGAGTTGTGTTGTTGTTGTTTTTGGTGTTTTAGGGCGCGTCGACGTCGGGGTCATTAGCGCCCTATCAATAACCAGCATTTACTGTGGCTTTTAAATGTACTAAAATACTGTCTGTATGGTCGACTGTAAAGGGGTCGGCCATGCAGACAGCAAATAAAATAAATCATAATATCACACGTGGCATTAAAAGAGCCACCGGTACTTTAAACTGTACAGCACCTCGATGGCTGTAAAGGGGCCAAAAATATTAAAAGGAGAATTAAAAACACAAGTCTCGCTGGCTGTATAGTGGCCAGCGAGACCTGAATCATCACAATATAAAAAATTATAACTAAGCACATGCATGGGTGGCTGTAAAGAGGCCACCCATCCATCTTAAAACTAGGCCGATCTGCCTAAAATTTTAGGCACTAGACCGGCCAAAACACAAAATTTTAAAACACTCGCCACGTTGCTGGTCTCGTTGTTTAAAATAAGGGTCAGATCGTTGGCCAAGCCAACGTCTGCCCTTAAGTCTAAAAACAGTACACAGTCTATTAAAATGTGGCGTACCGTCAAAGGTACGCCACATGCATCACACTCCGGAGGGTCCTCTCGGCGGAGAAGGAAACCATGTGTCAGAGGACAGTGCCCTATACGGAGGCGAGTAAGGAGAACCTCATCCCTCCTCGCCCGCTGGAAGGAGCTGCTCCACGGCTGAGCGGTCGGTTTGACCAGCCTGAGCTTATTATGCTCAACTTCCAGCCACTGCCTCTGCCAAACATCAAAAACAAATCTCTTCGCCGCCGAGGCAAGGTCAGACTTTGGGACCGGATCAAAGTCAATTCTGACCTTGTCACAGGCTAACTTGGCAGCTTCATCAGCTGCCTCGTTCCCCCTGATTCCCACATGGCCGGGTACCCAGCAGAATACGACCTCCTTCCCACAGGACTGAAGGGAAAGGAGGGCGTCCTGGATGTCCTGGACTAGACGGTCTGCTGGGTACATTGTTGCTAACGCCTGAATACAACTGAGGGAATCACAGCATATGAGGTACTTCATATCACGCTGTACCTTCATATGCTGGAGCGACTTTAGCAAGGCATAGCACTCCGCAGTGTAAACACTGCACCTGCTATCCAACTTATATTTGTAAGTCGCTCGAGGGAACACTACTGAACACCCTACACTGTTAGCCTGCTTAGACCCATCCGTATACACCGGGGTAAAACTGTGATATTGATTTAAAATATCAGTAAAAATATTAATAAAAACACTGTTAGCGGTTAACAGTTTGTTATGCCGGGACAGATCTAAAATTGTTCTGGGCCTCTTTAAAAGCCAGGGAGGAGATTTACTCCAACCCTGGTGATAAAAAGAAGGAAGCTCGAATCCGTATTGTTCTAAAATAGCCTTTGTACGGTAGCTGAATGGTTTAGTGGCTCTATGCCGGTTGATATAGAGCCGCTCGTAGTTGGGATGTACAACTATGTCGTACACGGGACTGCCAGGTGTTATGGCAACCTGCAGGTAGTGTCGCACCATGAGGAGTTGCCGGCGGATGATAAGCGGCGGCTCGCCCGAGTCAGCACAAATACTGACAATAGGGCTGGTGCGATATGCAATCGTGGCGAGCCGAATTCCAGCATGGTGGACACTATCCAATATACGGAGATAGCTGTCCCGTGCCGAACCATACACGATACAACCGTATTCCAGCCGCGACCGTACAAAGGCTCTATAAAATTGTAACAGGCAGGAGCGATCAGCGCCCCACGACCTGCCACACAGGCATTTTAAAATATTAAGAGCCTTTGAGGCCCTGGCTTTAACATCTTTGAGATGTGGTAGCCAGGTTAGCCTAGTGTCTAAAATGAGGCCCAGAAACCGAACAGTGTCAGTAAAACGTAAAACGGTGTTCCTCAAGGTAAGGTGAGGCTCTGGTAAAAGAGTCCTACTACGACTAAAAAGTACACACCGGGTTTTCTCGGCAGAGAAACAAAAACCGGTGTGCACTGACCATTCATCCAGCCTGTTCAGCGTGAGTTGCAACTGCCGCTCAGCGCTTCTCAGGCTGGATGATGCAATAAAGATTAAAAAATCATCCACATATAAGGAGTACCCTATAGGACTCCTTATAATGGATGCTATGCTATTTATAGCAATTGCAAATAGGGTCACACTTAAAACAGATCCCTGAGGAACACCGTTTTCCTGAATAAAAAGATCAGACACTTCACTACCGACTCGGTACCGGAAGCAACGTCCAGATAAAAATGATTTTAAAAAGCGGGGCAGGTTTCCCCTAAAACCCCAGTCATGTAATTGTTTTAAAATAACATGCCGCCAGGTAGTATCGTAGGCCTTCTCAATGTCAAAAAAGACACCCACAAGGTGTTGGCTGCGAATGAAAGCATCCTGAATGGCCGCTTCCAGCAGGATCAGGTTGTCCAGGGTGGAACGGGACTTCCTGAACCCACACTGAAAGCGGCTCAGCAGATTCCGGGATTCAAGACACCAGACGAGGCGGCGATTCACCATCCTCTCCAGTGTCTTCCCCACGCAGCTTGTCAAGGCAATACTACGATAACTACCTGGCAACAGTTTGTCTTTTCCAGGTTTTAAAATAGGGATGAGCGTTGCTTCTTTCCACGAGTTGGGGAAGTGTCCACCGGTCCAAATATCATTAAAAATATCCAGAAGGTACTCTTTAGCATCTTTACTAAGATGCCTCAGCATCTGGTACTGGATCTGATCCGGCCCTGGAGCAGTGTCGTTTGCGCTGTTTAGCGCTGACTCCAGCTCCCATGATGTAAATGGGCGGTTGTAGGCCTCTGTATTCGACGAATCGAAGCACAGTGGGCGCCTCTCGGCAGCGACTCTTCGTCGCTGAAACCGAGGGTCAAAGTTGGCGGACGATGTGACGGCGGCGAAGTTCTCCGCCATCAGCTGCGCTATGCTTCGTTCGTCGGTAATTACACGTCCGTGATCCAGTAATCCAGATACTGGTGGGCGGGAGCACGTTCCGGATATACGGCGGATGGACTCCCATACTTTTGACGAAGGTGTGGAACGATTAATACTGCTCACAAAGTTCTGCCATGACCTTTGTTTTGCTCTCCTTAATCACCCGGCGCGCCTTAGCTCTTGCTATACGGAACGCTGCTAGGTTGTCAGATGTTGGGTGCAACCTAAAATGCCGCAGCGCCCGTCTACGACCCTGAATAGCGTAGCGACATTCGTCGCTCCACCAGTGGACGGGCGTCCTTCGCAGCGTTCCGGAGCTTTTGGGCATAGAAACGTCAGCAGCCTGGTGAATCACTTCTGCTACGTGACTCACCTTCTCCTCTATGTTGTCACGTGGTTCCAGGACAACAGAACGGCAGAAAAGCTGCCAGTCCACTTTACTGATGTTCCATTTGCGCCGGGCGTTCGCTCCTCTAATCTCGGAACCTAAGTGCATCCATATGGGGAAGTGGTCGCTTCCGTGAAGGTCGCGGTCCACTTCCCACTGCACGGAGTCCGCAATTGAAGAAGAACACAAAGAAAGGTCGATGGCAGAGGACGTACCGGTAGCAGCGGTGAAATGAGTCATTTGCCCTGTATTCAGGATACAAATTTCCTCCTGCTCCATCAATCTACCAACCACTCGGCCCCTGGGGCAATCGGTGGTGGAACCCCACACCGCACTGTGGGCGTTGAAATCTCCCAAAAGGAGAAAGGGCCGAGTGAGTTGTCGTGTAATGCCAACCAGGTCGTCGTAGTCGACGGACAAACTGGGTGGCAGATAGATAGAGCATACGGTCAGTTGTATTGGACCGTGTATTTTCACCGCTACTGCTTGTAGATGAGAGGTGAGAGCAACGGGTTCGGAGTGGACAGTGTTCCGAACAAACACGGCCACTCCCCCCTTCGCTCGATCACCCTCGGTATCATCCTTTCGGTATGCGTCAAAACCTCTTAGCACAGATTGATGTGTTGGTCTGAAGTGTGTCTCCTGGAGGCAGAGACACAAAGGATCAGACCGTGCTAAGAGGTGTAACTCCTCTTTGTGAGCTGTAAAACCGTTGATGTTCCACTGAAGTATGGGAGCCATCCTTACCTATTTAACCTCACCCGCCCCGGATCGGGTGGGTCATCGGTCACATCATGCCGAGGAACGGGACCAGACTCGTCCACCAGCATCTCCGTGTCTTCCTGTCCAGAAACGGTGACAGACATCTCCGACCCCGAGGACTCCTCAAAATCCTCCTTATCTTTTTTCTTCTTCTTCCTCTGCTTCTTACCCTTAGTCTCCCCACCGCTAGGCAGTCTGGGAGGGGAAGAAGAGGGGGACTTGACAAACTGGGTCGGATCAGTCTGTCTAAACTTAGGACCTCTTATCTTTTGGTCACCTCTATTACCACCGGTAGCTAATGGTATCGCTACCATTTCGATAGCACGCGGTGGAATAGGAGGTGCTGTTAACTTCATTGCTGGTGGGGTCTTTGTTACTGCTGCTGGACTGGTCGAGGTTGCGGATGTGTTGCTAGCGACATCCGCGGTCTTAGGTGTGATGACCTTGGTGGATTTTGCACCACACTTGCATTGACATGAGCACACGGTGCTTGTGCCCATGTCTGCAAAGGAAGTCTGCGTAGCAACAGTTTCTTTCCTGGACGGGAGTCGAGACCATCTTGGCAAAGCTACTTCCAAAAATTGGAGCGGCGAGCGATTTCGCCTTCTTCTTTGCCTCTACATAAGGTATCCGCTCTTTGGTCTTCAACTCCTGTATCTTGCGCTCCTCAAGATACACTTTACACTCTCTACTCCAGGCAGGGTGCGACCCGGAGCAGTTGAGGCACACCTGTGGGAGCGTGCAAGTGACACCCGGTTCATGTGCCCCCTTGCCGCATCTACCACAGGTGGGGTTGCCCTTACATGACGCCGTCGTATGTCCGAACCTCTGGCACTGGAAGCAGCGCATTGGGTCCGGAACATAAGGACGGACGTTCAGATTAATGTATCCGGCTTTAATACACTTGGGCAACACTGGAGTGTCAAACGTCAGGACGAAGGTGGCAGTCTTTTCAAGACTGCCATTTACCCTCCGTTGAATCTGACGCACCTCGACCACTTGCTGTTCTTCCCACTCCTTAACCAGTTCCTCAGTCCCTAAATCCATGATGTCCCGGCAGGTGACAACGCCTTTACTAGAATTTAGGGTTCTGTGGAGTTCGCAACTGACTACGAACTCCCCGAGCTTCTCGCAATTAAGGAGCTGGGAAGCCTGCCTACTGGTGGTTGTTTCCAGCAGCAGCGTCCCGTTCCTCAGCTTTTTTACTGATCTTAAGGTACCGACCAATCCTTCGAGTCCTTTATTAATATAAAAAGGGGACACCTTTTCAAATGTCCCCTCTTTCCTCTGCATTACAATGAAAGCGTTCGCTATGGAACAAACTTTCCTGTTACTATTGCATTCTGAAGCGGGAGGGCTATCAACCCTGGCCCGCTTCTTTGTATTGGGTGTATTTTTATTTTCCTGCGGCACACCCGTACCACAGGTTTTTGGGGTTTTGGATTTTTGAGCCTGAATTTTGGTCCCACGAGTAAATTCAAAATAAAAAGGAATGCTCATACAACAGGGGTGCGCAGGTGCCCCTGAGGTCGCACGGTAGCGGGTGGTTTGCCTCACCACTCATCCACCTCCTCAGCACGTGTCCGACCTTGAGGTTGAGGTTTTTTTTATAGAGGTTTGTTCCGTCCTCGCGATCCGGGCGATGAAGCCAAGATCCCCGTTCTCCTAGGCACACAACGTTCCACCGCCACGCCCTACGGTGGTCGTTGAAGCATGGTAGGAGTTTACGGTGTGGAAAACTTGCGGCGCTCACAAGTTTCCAGCTCGGGCACCGCGGGTTCGCCAAACCCGTACCTGGCACTTGCGTACCAGGCCCCTGCGGGGATAGTGCATAGAAACCGAGGTCAAGGTCAGTTGTAAACTTCAGACATGCACATCGAAGCAGTACATGCCAACAATCTGAAAAAAAAAATCAACTAATCATGCCAGCTTAGAATCGCAAAATTCCACAAACAATGTAGAGGATTTTAAGGAAATCTCTGAAATTTAAGCCATACAGATTGCAAGCTTTGAATGATAAAGAAGATAAGAATTTTGTGTAGGCATGTTTGACAGAATGGAGACATGACAACTTTCTTAATTAAACTGCTTTTAGTGATGAGGCTACATTCCATACAATATGGGGTTCTGAAAATCCATGTTAGGTTGTGGAACATGCTATGGATTCTCAAATGGCAAATGTGCATAGGTTAAGCGGTTTTTAATGGTGTTTAAGTCCAGGTGAGTGTCTCGTATCCATATAGTCATTTTCTGTGGTTATTTTGTCCACATATATCTTTCGTAATATTATCTAAAGCGTAACTCGGAGACTCTACATTAAATAACATCTGTCCTCGTGTCAGATTACATATTAACATCTTTGGCATCTGCCACACAAAAATCAGCTACATTTCTACTCGTCAAAGGTAAGCACTATTTTGTAGTATCGATGATAACGCCCACGCTAAAAGTGTGTGTTTGATCCACCCATTCAGTTTTCCATCCTTTTAGTAGGGGCTTAGTTGGCTTTGCAGTGATTAGTGTGTAGATGTTGATACTCGGAATGTGGTCATAAGGTTATGTTTGGTCTGCACTCACGTAAGCCACTTTGCACGTACATTTATTGTCAGCTGCGACACACACACACACACACACCTTGGATGCTAATATCTATGGAACGTGTTAACCATATTTTCAGCCTGAAAGATCAGTGTTGGAGATGCTGATGTGAATTTAGAGAAATTTTAGTAGCACTAGATAGCAACTTCTTGCCAAGAAACATTTTTCTTTTGTTTTGGGTGAACTATCTACATATGAAAGCAGCAGAAGTAATGTCTGTTGGCACTATTTAGCAGCGAACGGTGCTATTCATGGCTAATGGTAGCTTGTGACTGGCCATGCAGTTCGACAGTCAGTAGCTTACTGGCTGCGTGTTTTATATGTTAGTATGCGTATTATTGGTATTAACTGTTTAGTGAGTAATAAATCTGCTTTGGAAAGATACTCAATTTAATGAGAGAAACCACAGAAATTTCATACTATAGTGCTCTGTAATCATGTTGTAATGGGAACTTTGTAGTTAGTTTTTTCGAAATCAATGCAGAGCTGACATTACTCCCCCACAAGACGATTTAGTTACCTACACACCAGTGGTCAAACGCAGACATGCCTCATCACAGGTTGGTAACCTATTTGTGATTTGTTTGCATTTAGGATGTAATACAGCTCGAATCACAGCAATAGCAACAGATAAGATATGAAAGAAAGGAAATCCATAATAGTGTGCAATGGTTACATTTTACTGCGGTCCGGGCTACAATCTCTACAGTCGGTGATACAGATTTCCGTTTTTTATAGAATAGTTTGTCCAGACTCCTGACAAAGCGTTAAACAAAATGCAATTTGTTTGTGTTTTGGGTGTCATGCAGCCGGGACAGCAGTAACAGATAACATAAAAATTATGTATTTACAATATTGTATTCTATGGTTATGTTAAACTGTGGCCTATGCTGAATTTCACTTAAATGCTAAGGAATTCATTTTTATACTACTAGTACAAAATTAACAGCACCACATAAGCAATATTATCAATGATCAAGTAAATTAATGTTTGGATTTAGAACGTCTCGCAATACACTACCTATTAAAAAAGTATTTTCATATGAAATGTTTTAAAAAGAGGTAAACTAAATGCATTTAAAAATCAAATATAGTGGCATTTCCTATGAAATTTATTAGTGAGTCACTGACTAATGCGTAGCCAGTAAGAGACCGATACACTGGGTCGAGGGGTAAGTGAGGCGAAGAGGACCCCAGATATGTGTTCCCAAGTGTGCTAAGAACGCTTACCTGGAACACGAGAATCCTAGTCCCGGTCCTGCTGATACGTCACGCCCAATCGCAAGTGGCTAATAGCAGCAGTAATTACTTCTGCTGCTTTCGTTCATGGATGGTTCACCCAAAAGAAAAAAAAAGAAGCACGATGTCTGCTTTCCACTGCTATCAAAATAAAATCAAAAATCCTGTCAGCATCTCCAAGTCTGTGCTAACAGTTTTTTCTACTGGTTGTGTTTTGCACAGTAGCCCATTTTTTTTATTTTCATGTGGCAGTATTAATAGATGTTGCAGTTAGGCTGAAATGCAGCCTGGACAGACAACTGATACTGCTTGTTACAGCATAAATCACGATAAATTTATTTGTTATTAGTAATTTAAGCTGCTGTTAGGAGCGGTATGTTAGTGACGTAATTACTTCATGCGAATGGAAGTAGTTTAACATTATAGAACTCAGTGCCGACTTAACCTGGATTAAACCAAATATTAAGTGTTAAAAGTGGGATTACTGGAGATCACGATTCCACCAGGAATTACCACAATAATACTGCAGTGGTCAAACGCAGAGACTGCTAGAAACACTTTTGGAAGTACATTTAACGACTTCTTGCTGGTCCAGGTTGTATTTCAATGGACTTAATGCTTGAAAATAATATGTCTTGTAACTGACTACAGCAGTATTCTGACGTCATTACTGAATGTTGTTGTAGCAGAATCGCGATCTCCAATAAATCCCATAAAGTAATATCACTCCAACATTTATTCTTAATTTCCACAATATTATCATCATCGTCACTTGCAAGTGCTGCCAATTAGAAAAATCCTCATCAAGGAATTGACATTTTGGTCTGAAAACTGTTGCACATGTTCGTTTGGTGACACTATTTAATATATGTTGCTCTTCGAGGTGTAAAATTTATAGATACCTCACAAACTTCTCTTGAAAAGTGTTGTAACGCTAACCCGTGAGTGACTGTGAGAAGCCTTATAGTGAAGTATAATGATCATTCACACGTTCTTTGAATGATATTAAATATGTTGCTATAAAAGTATAAATATGGAAAATATAACACACTAAAAAAAAAAGCCTACATAGTCAAGAAACATATCCGTATGTTATGTCCAAGATGTTAATATTCTACGGCATTTATCAAAGAAGGTTGCGGCAATATTAATGTAGCTTATGTTTAGGTTGAAAGTGCGGCAATATGCTTGTTTTAGCATTAGGTTGAAGGAATTTAGTTTTTGTAGTTTAAATGCAGCCTGTATCAAAATGGCGTTTGGTTGTTGTTAAAGCATAATTCGCTAGAAATTTGGACTTATTAAACATTTATCATGATTTCCAAGCAGAATCATTAGTGGCGCCTGTGGATAGGTTGGAATGCAGCCTGGACCAAAATGGACGTAGACGCATCCTTTTGTAGCATAATGGACTATAAATTTTGTTTTTATAATAAAGTTGGTTTGGTTTTCATCGTTGTTGGTCGTTGATGTATTTTGTTGCACGTAAGATTATTATCGCTGGAAGTAGCATATATGATAACAAATGACGTCTTCTAATCGCTAAGTGTGTACTGTTACAGCAGTTTTTGGGTAGAGACAAGGAAAGGTACATGTGAATTGAGATTTTATTTCGCTAGTAATAGATAGTAGACATCACGCCGAGTAACATATTTTTTTCTTTTGGGTGAACCGTCCATAAACAAAAGCAGCAGAAGTAATTTTAGTTGGCACTATTTAGCGGCACGTAGTAGTATTCGCGGCTAATGGATGCTTCGGACTGACAGTGAACTATAGCAGTCAGTACAATAATCTATGTATTAATCCGTGTATTGTAGTTATTAATCGTTTACTGAGTAATAAAATTGCCTTGCAAACTCTCTCCATTTAACGAGAAAGGTCATAGAAACTATTCTCGAGTCTGTTAATCCCACATCCATTGATTTAATATTTATTCCATTCCTCGCATTTCTAAAATGGTTCTTAAAATAATGCATATGAAATAAAATATAAATGATTTAGTCAATAAGCCATTGCGTTTAGGGTGTAATGCAGCCTGGACACAGTTACAGCGTTAGAAACGATTTAAAAATTGGATATACGCAATGTCAAGTGCTATGGTAACATTTCACTATGGTCCATTCTGCATTACGACCGAATCGCATATTTGTAAAATATGATTTCGTTAATAATCATTTAAGCTTATATAGCAATGCAAAGTGGATCACAGTAACATCAGACTGATACGATTTAAAAATTGGATATCCGCAATATCAAGTGCTGTGGTTACGTTTCACTATGGTCCAGGCTGCATTCCAACCGAATCGCATATTTTTAAAATATGATTTCGTCAATTCAGTTTATATTGTAATGCAGCCTGGACTATAGTAACAGCGATACATACGATATGGAAATTGGGTATCCGCAATATCGTATGTTATCGTGCCGTTTCGCTGTGGGCTATGCTGCATTACGACCTAAATGCTAACGATGTCATTAATTCAATATAACGAATCGAGTTTACAAGATAAAAGAAATGAGTTTCAAAAAGAAATATTTATCAGCAAAATAAAACAAATATATTTTAACGTTACTTATAGTATTTTGTTCGAAACTTATTCGGTGCTAAATGATTCATGCATGGCGAATAAAACACTGACATTAACGAGTCGCAGTCAATCAGAAGCGTCCATTAGCCGTGAATACTACTACGTGCCGCTAAATAGTGCCAACTAAAATTACTTCTGCTGCTTTTGTTTATGGACGGTTCACCCAAAAGAAAAAAAGGTTTAATTCTAGATGGGGATACCGCTGCCTCGCGACTGTTAACGTGACGTCACGTTCACGTACAGTCATCTGCGTAAAATACGTGTTATTACTTGTCGAAGTTAACAGCAGATAATTTATTATTGAAATGCGAGCTTCACCTGAAACATTGAACATCCGGTTGTGTTATCGGACATCTGCGGCCGCTTACCAGCGGCCGCCTGCCTCTGATCTACCTTCGGGATATCAGTTTATGTTGATATTGTATAGCTTTAAATTATTGTGACCGAGCGTAGCGAGGGCACAATACAATAATAAATGATGACTGTACGTGAACGTGACGTCACGTTAACAGTCGCGAGGCAGCGGTAGCCCCATCTAGAATTAAACCGAAAAAAATATGTTTCTCGGCGTGATGTCTACTATCTATTACTTGCGAAATAAAATCTCAATTTACATGTACCTCTTCTTGTCTCTATCCCTGTTTTTTTTTTTATATTTATTTTGAGTGAAGTTTGTGCGTTATACACTATCTTCATAGGTGTAATAGAAACAAATTAATAAATAAAATAGTCGAAGGAAGGATAGCATTATTATACATGGCTATAAGCTTTCTCCCAGTCACTCGCCGCCTTACGTTATGGTACTTTTCGAGTGAAGTTTGTGAGGATGGATATATTTTACAGCTCTAAGAGCAACATATATTAAATAATATCATCCAATAAACGTGTGGAACAGTTTTCAGACGAAAACTACAATTCCTTGACGACTCCCAGTGATTGCGCTATTACCAAATCACGAATGAGCAAAATACCAAAACTGTGTTACCTGATGGAATATAATCTTCATCACTTTCGTCACTGTTGGAAGGCAACTCCCTTTCATCCATCTTTCTACAAAGAAAAATATTCTTAATAACGTCAAGAATTAAACGGACACAAGAATTTTTAACTAACAGAAAATGGTAACGTAAATATTCGAATCTGATGTTAACACTGCTATAATAGAAATGTTAGCTAAATGACATTCAAAACGCCACTTTAATTGCAAGAATTCACACCTCTTTAAAAGAAATAGAAAATTACGATCTATCTACTACCGTATTGTAGATTCGTCTTACCGTTAGTCAAAAGAAAAAGGAGGGGAGGAAAAAAGAACACAAAATTTTTGTGGTAGAACTGAACCTGACGCAACTAGGTACAAAACCCATGCAACACAACCACAATATCACTCACAGAGCCAGAGGTAATCTTACAGAATACACGCAGTACACATTACCTCTGGTACACCTAAATCTCAGAGATTTTGCTCGCCACTATCAGTCATGGCTGCAAAGAACTACAGACTATTTTATTTTATTTATTTCTATTAATGATGGCCTTCGGTCTATCGACCACAAAGCCAGCTTCAATTTTTACACTAATTTTTACATTTTCTGCTTAACCTGTTACAGTAATATAATCAAATCTTATTTCACCATGGATTATGTAGTCAATCAGTCACAACAATGATACCATAAAAAGATGACATTTAATTTTTTTTTAACATTTTGTAAAGTCTATAGAAAGACGTCGATACTGTTAGAATTATGTGTTTAACTTGTACACAATAACATTTTTTTTGTACAAACTGATATCTTAATTAACTTTATGATATGGTAGTGCTGGGAACACTTAATGAAGGTTACTTAATATAATGACACTTGACATTTTATGATAATTTTAACCGGTTTAAATACAGTGTCTACCGTTAAATTTGGTGCAGTTAGGGAGTGTGCATAAACTACGTATATAATTTATGATAGTCTGACGAGAGAAAACAGTACAAAATGTCTTATGGAATCAATAGGCCAAAAGGCTACGTGCTACGTGGGGGAGGGGGTGGGGTAGAGACTAATGCCACGTTGGGCTATGTGGGGGGAAGGAAGTGTTCACAGGAGGCTAAAATGGAGCTGCGTGGTTTATGGACACTCCCTTATAAGTACCTAAATTCCAGGATTTATTTAGTCATTTTTTAGTTGATTTCTTTAAAGAAAGATATCTTAAATAACAAGCTATCACCCGATACAAATCGTGTCTTCCCCCTCGCAAGACGATATCTACCGATGTTGGAAGTGGGATTTTGAACTTGACCAGGCTGTTGTTTAATTTGTTCTGTGGAGACCGATAAAGGGAGCATGCTAGTATGATATGATTGATATCTGCTATTTCTTCTTGATCTGCCTGGCAAAAAGACGAGTGTGCTACGCCGATTTTGTGAAGATGTTTAGCGTAGCAATCAGGGGCGGATCCAGGATTTTGATTTGGGGGGGGGGGCTTGAGCGGACTTGGTTTGGGGCGGGCTTGCCTTCAGTGGATTTTTGGTTTTGGGCTTGAAGTCTCAAAATTACAATGTCGGGGGTGGACCTAGCTACTTTTGGTTGGGGGGGCTTGAGCCTCCTAGCCCCTCACCCTGGATCCGCCCCTGGTAGCAACTAGCCGGGAGACAGTGGGCGGATTCTTGGCTTCGAGGCCTGGAGGCCCCTGCAGCCGGTGATCGGGGCCCCCCATCAGTCGGCGAGCCAGGGTACATTTGACCCGCTTCCCCCCCTCTCCTCCCCCTAAAGCTGGCCCTGCTTTCACCCATGGAGGAAGGAAATATTCCTTCCTCCATGGCTTTCAACACCTTATAATAAAAGCATCTTTGATTCATGGAGGATTCCTTCCTCCATGCTTTGATTACGCCGATGATACCTACCGTCTCTGGTAACTACAACTTTGACCAGAGTTCGCAATAGAAGCGACAGATGTTAATGGTGGAGATAGAGGATTAGGTGTCATCACAGTTTGTTTAGCATTGAAACAGGCCTAAGTGGATTAGTCTGCATTAGTACAGCATGATTACTGTATTAAGAGGGTAATTATTAGCTGTGTAATGATCTGATCAAGTTAATGACTAATGTCAAATTTGTTACGTGATACTATTTACATCTCATCAGTGAAGAAAAACTGTTCAGACAACTACGCAGGAAGATTGAGAGGACACAGAAAAAGAGAACTGAAAGAACAAAAAATCGCAGTCGTTCGCTTATCGACAATAACTGCCATCACGGTTAAAAGCCGTGCAGGAATGTTTAAGTACGTTACTGATTTCAGGATTTTCCAATCTCGAGGCAGATTTCGATACGATGGAATCGTCAGAAAGAAATTTGTGCGACACTTAAGCTAAATGTTACAGAGGCCTAGGATTTTTAGGACTGGCTTCGCCACCGTACCAGAATGACAAGGGAATCGCAGGGTTCCGAGTTGGATACAGTTGCTAATGTTATAAGCCTTACACCTGAAGATCCACTGAATACCTTTGCCGGTGAGATGAAACTTAGCAAAATAATTGATCACGAAGGCATTTGCAAAGAAATTTTCTCTCAAACTCTTAACTATTGTTGCAGAAATATGGTATCACGTGTTTCTTTGGGCACTTCTTTCTTCTGTATTTGTCCATGCTATTGCTGCAGCTATAGCCTTTGCCACACTAAGGAAACACATTTATGGCAAGTAAGTAACTTCAGTGCCATATACATTTCACATATTTCATTCTTATCTTCAGTTTTTTAAGTTCTGGTCTTAAAATAAATGTTTTGTCTTGTAACATTTCTGTTGAGTCTTGGAGGAAGGGTGGTCCTATAATGCTAATCAGTTTAGAAGGAATTGATATTTTATTATGAAAATGGGTATACATGTTTCTTGAGCTATATTTAAGAAAATTTGTACATTATAACCATCAAATATAAACTAAAAGATTAAAATCATTTGAAATATAGGTAGTTTTGTACAAATTATTATACACGAAATATGTATTACTACCAGTTTATGTTCCTCACGGCTGTTTCTTGGGCTTTATTTTTTGAGAAAAAACTGCATTCCGCGTCTGTGTCATTTAGGGAAGAAATATTGGTATACAAATGATTTTTAATATATAGCTTTGAAAGACGCTAGCAGAGGTCCTACACCATAGAATAATTGTTGAACAGTCTAGGACGTTAATTATCTAATGCATTTCACATAACAGCTATCCTCATATGATGAAGCCGGTTATAGTAACATGCAGCATTGGTTTTCATTCTGGTCCGGGCTGCATTTCAACTGAACCACAACCTCTAATAATATTGTTGATCTCTTGGGTAATAAATTGGGTATCCGCAGTAAGGTGTTAGATGCTTACGTTTCATTGTGGTCTGGCTGCAATCTAACATCATTAATTAATTCATTCCTGTAATACTGGTGCAAAATTAACGATTTCACGATATGAGACATATCAGTGATAGACTACTTTCATGGAAGGCCCCGTTAGGGACATTTAAAGCTTTGTGCGGAAAGTATACATCACATTCGTCAACGTAGTGACGTCATGTCACAGAAGTGTTTACATCATGAGGTGGTAAGTGGTTGCAGCGGTATCCCAATCTAGATATTACCCGTTACCCATTCTTTTTGTCATCAAGTGTCATTGTGATCCAGGCTGCATTTCAGCCTAAGCACATCTTCCGTTAATGTGTTATTCTAGGGAATTGGCTATAATGTGAAATTATTGAATTATTGATGTCATCAACAGTTCAACAATTAATCTATAGTACAATATGTCAACTATCCTCTTTGCAAGCATTTGAATATATTTGTGTGCTGATACTTCTCACCTACATGTTATTGTTGCAGAATCCAGTTTTTTCTTGAAACGGCTAAAATTAAAATAAATAAACATTAATGTGTTGGCTAATATCTAGATCGTGATACCGCTGCAACCACTTACCGCCTCGCGTTGTAAACACTTCCCGATGGATAGAGTATGACGTCACTGTGTTTCCGTATGTGACGTGTTCAGCCTCCGATCGATTTGAGAATACATGTTAGGCCATAGAACGTAACCAATAGTAACAATAATAAAAAAAAATACGAATTGAAAAAGTTAAAGAAAATTATTACTTGCACAATTAATAATATTATTAAAATGTGTACAACATTCCAAACTGATAATTGATATCATTCATTAGCGTTACGTTATTAGTCACAATTCCATTGATTTGTATTTGATTCCATTCTTCTATATTTCTTCGCGTGGCTGAAATTGATATTAAAATCATTCATACGAAATAAAATATTTATAAAAACAAAAATTTCGTCAATAACCGTTTGCGTTTAGGTTGAAACGCAGCCTGGATAGTTACGATTTGGAAAAATGGTTTCAGCAATATCGTGTGTGACGGTTACATTTCACTATGGTCCAGGCTGCATTAAGATGTAAACAGTGATAGATACGACACAGAAATTAGGTATCCGCAATAAGGAGTTCCATAGTTATGTTTCATTGTGGTCCAGGCTGCATCAAAACCTCATCGCAAATGAATTTATTCCTGTATTACTGGTGCAAAATTAATGATTTCTCGATATGAGACGTATTAGTGATGGACTACTTTCCGTGGAAGGCCCCATTAGTGACATTTAAAGCTGCGAGCGGAAGGTAAACGTCACATTCAGCAAGGTATTGACGTCATACTCTCTCCATCTGGAAGTGTTTATATCGCTAGGCGGTAAGTTGTTGCAGCGATATCGCGATCTAGATATTATACCCAATGTGTTTCTTCCATAACAACTTAAACTGAACGGTTTATTTCTAGATGGGGATACCGCTACAATTTCTTAACGCCTTGCGTAGTAAACAAGCAGATCATATGGTAGGCCTATATATGGCGTAATTCTGACTCATTCAGTCTGCGCGTGCCAACACAGTAACAGTGACAGATATGCTAGAGAAGGGTGCACAAATTTTCATAACAAAAGAATACTTTCTTTTGATGTGGTTCTAATTACAGAGGAGCTCTTCATTATTTTCCTGCTAATTTATTAATTATTGTAATAATTTATAATTTGGGCATCATATAGTCATTAGCAAGGTTAGAAAGATATAAACATATCTACACATTTTTATTTATTCTTAAACCTCATGAAATGAAAGGAATAGACCAGAGGAAGGTGATAGCGCAGTCGCTGGGACTCCTCAAGGAATTGTCGTTTTGGTCTGAAAACTGTTGCACATGTTCCTTTGGTGATATTATTTAATATATGTTGCTCTTAGAGCTGTAAAATATATCCATTCTCTCAAATCCCACTCGAAAAGTGCCATAACGTAAGGTGGTGAGTGACGAAGAAGGCATATATCGATACTTAAGGACAATTCTATCGTTGCTTTGAATATATTATTTAATACATGTTTTATTACACTCTTCAAGATAGTGTATAATGCACCAACTTCATGCAAAATAATAGTAATAATAATAAAAACTGCTGTAACATTACACACTAAGCGATAAGAGGACACCATTTGTTGTCATATACGACTTCCAGTGATGCTAATATTACGTGCAACAAAATGCATCAATGACCAACAATGACAAAAACCAAATCAATTCTTCCAACCTATCCACAGGCACCGCTAATGATTCTGCTTGAAAATCATGATAACTTAAATGTTTAATAAATCCAAATTTCTAGCGACTTATGCTTTAAGAACAAGAACCAGACGCCATTTTGGTACAGGCTGCATATCAACTATAAAAACTAAATTCCTTGGACCTATTGCTGAAACAAGGATATTGCCGCACTTTCAACCTAAACATAAGCTACCTTAATATTGCCGCAGCCTACTTTGATAGATGCCATAGAATATTAACATCTCCGACATAACATGCTGGATATGTTTCTTGACAGTGTAATACCTATTATCGTTGGACGTCACATGAGTGTACGTAAATGAGGCAAATAACGTTCGCTTATGGTTCAAACTTATTTTCAGCCTGTAATTTTTTCCATGTTTATTCTTTTGATAGCAACATATTCCCAAATAATATAATTCAAAGAACATGAGCATGATCATTATACTTCGCTATAACGCTACTCCCAGTCGCTCGCGGTATAGTGTTACAGCACTTTTTTAGAGATTTTTTTGTGGTATCTAGATATTTTACAGCTCTAAGAGCAACATGTATTAAATATTATTACCAAACGAACACATGCATCATTTTTCAGACCAGAACGACAATTCCTTGCTGAGTCCCAGTGATTGCGCTTGAGCCCCAGGAGAATATTATCTTAATGATTCAAACCCCAAATGAATACACAAACTAGATTATATAACATTTTGTTCAAGTCTTCCCAAAACAAAATGCAGATTAAATATTTACCTATTGGTATCAAAGTTTAGAAAGAAGAAACGATCTCTTAACAGATCATTATTCTTAAGAATGTATAGAAAAATGAGACTGTTATATGATGTTATGCAATAGGGTCATGACTGTGTAAGACTTTTTCTTGTGTTGGATGGTGAAGGGCAGTGAGAGATGACCATATCACTGCAGTGGTCAGTGAATTAGGTCGATTTGCAATCTCGGAGTAAATTTCTCTCTGTGATGATTGAAAAACAATGACGGAAGACTGAATGGTCCCCCATATGCCACTGTGCCTTAGAACTTGCAGTTGTAAAAACTGTACGCTGTATTATAGAGTAGGTAGTGTATGGTTACATTGTACGTCATCATCAGTATCTGAGTAACTCTTATCAGCACAAAATGAACAGTGTTCTCTGTGCGATAGATAACACCAAAATTACTAGTACCTGGACGAGTCTTCACAGAGTAATGAATCGCTTCAAAATCCACGTTTTCAGAATTACAGCTCACATCAGAATCTCCCCTCCTTCCATCGTTCACCACTGCAGAAAATGATTTCCATAAAATAAATAGTAAATGAGCTTATTATTAACAAACTGCTGCCATATCACTGCCACAAAAAATGAAAGAATTCTCACTCAAAAACTCTTGCTTCTGATTTACCTGCAAGGTTTAGGCTCACTTCCTGTGAGGGGAGTCACAGTTGCCATAATTGCAGATACACCACTTGTTATTCCAAATTTGCTGCCTTCTTGCATGAATTTCTGAGTTTCCATCAAACTGCTTTTGTAACCAAGTCCTACAGATATGTCATTGTAAACGCTAAATCTTCCCGACTCAATCGGTGAACACGTACTACTGGTGGCACCAGCTCCTGGATCAGATAATGCTATCGTTGCTAGGCAGGAAAGTCCCTACTACAGGACTGGCTGTCTGTTCTTCTTGGAAGGAATTACCCATGAGTATTTTACCAAGATGGCATTATCCATACTTACCAAATTTTACCAAGTATTACTCTTAGTAATACTGGGTGGTTATGATTAAACTTCCCCTATTTAACACGTTATAAGGCGGAAACTAATTTCCGTTCGAGTAACAAACTTGGTAGCATTAGTGTCAAGGACTTGGGGAAAAGAAATAATGAGAATCAATTCAATTGAAACACTTTTAATGTGCTGCTACAGTAGATCATGCCATTACATACTGTTACCATTACTGCTACAAAAGGGGCTCAATATGGCACCCATCAGTGTCCAGAAGAGTCTGAATTGCAATTTGTACTGCAGAACAAAGCATGTCCGTAGGTATGCTGGCTACCTCTCTTGATATGCTGTGCTTCAGGTCAGCACATGTGTGAATGTTCCCCTGGTAAACCTTGTCCTTCAGGTAGCCCCACAGCCAGAAAACACAGGGAGTTAGGTCAGGTGATAGTGCCGGCCAAGCATTTGGATGCGATCAGCTAATAATTCAATCATTTCCAAATGTGTTTCGGAGAAGCAGTTGATGATCACGGCACCTGGTGGCCAAAGTTGGAACTGGACGGTGGCGCTGTGTTGCATGGAAATCCTGCACCCCATACTCTGGACATTAATACTACCAAGTTTGGTACTCGTATGGTAATTAGTTTCCGTGTTAAATAGAGATAATTTAATTATAACCAACCGGTATTATATAAAATTCTTTATATTAAATTATAATTAAATAAAGGAGAAAGGAAACAGCTTAAAGCAATATAAATTACAAGAAAAGGAAAACTGACTCATCACTCATCAAAGTTGAAGGCAGCGATGGGAGAAGAACATATATCATGAACACAAATATACACATTATTTCGGTCTTAAACCTTATTCATGCTAAAGAGAATGAGTCATGTGGCTCGAAGTGTGCACACGCCGAAGTTTCTTACATGACTGAATGGATTATCGATATGGTGGTGGGACTGAGATGATATATATAAATATGTACATTGCAGAAGATGAGCAAAGGGTATGGACTGTAAAGATAAAAACAAAAATTAGGGAAATAAATATAGATACAATTAATTTAATGCTAATACTGATAAAAATGAGTGATGCATCAAGGAAAGGAATTTTATCAGTGGTTGAGGCTGGGTGGGTGTTTGGTATCTAGGATATTTTGGTATACAAGTTCCCATCTCCGAAGTTCTGAGGCGTCGGTGGTTTTGAGGAAAACTCTGATTGCTCTCACGGTGAAACATTCATTGAAGCTGTTGGAATTGTGGTGGTTAGCATGTTCTGGTATTGGAAAATATAAATTGCCGGTGTAGACTGTTTGTCTGTGGCCATTCATTCTGGTCAAAAGTAGTTGTGTTCAGGCCTATATAGGAACTAGTGCAATGGTGGCAAGTTAGCTGGAATGTGATGTTGGTTGTGGAGCATGTGGCATGTCCATTGATGGGGAAGGTTTCCCCTGTAAAAGGTTTGCAATATGGTGTAGTGGGATGATGAATGTTGCAGGTTTTGCAGCAAAGTCTATTGCACGGAAAAGATCCATAAGGTGTTTTAGGTGAGTCAGATAGAGGATATTTGTGAACCACGATGTTTTGGAGGTTAGGTGGTCTGCTGAAACAAGTATGAGGGACAGTTGGCAGAATTTTTGGCAAGAGTGTGCGCATTTCTGGAAAGGAGCGAAGGAAGTCATGTCCCTGTTGTAGGATTTGATTGATGGATTTGGGGCCAGGCGAGAACTGGATGACAAAGACAGGGCTATGGTTGGATTCTAGAGTCGCTGGGCGGGAATGGTTATGTGGAGGGTGAGTGATTGCACGCGTGATTTGTTTATGTACAAGGTCTGCTGGGTAGGGACGGAAAATAAGGGCTGAGGATAGGTTCTGGGAGTACTGGGAGAGGGAATCAGAACAGATAAGTTTGCCACCGATAGCAAGGCTGTAGGGAAGGGAACATTTGATGTGGAATGGGTGGCAACTGTTGAAATGTAATATTGCTGTAGATTAGTTGGTTTGATGTGGACAGAGGTGTGAAGCGCACACTACCTGAGCATGATGTCCACATCGAGGAACGTGAGGTCGAGGTTAAATTAATGGAATGGCTATTGTTAAGGGAATGGAGGAATTCTAGGAGTTGATTCTCACTGTGGGTCCAGATCATAAATATATCATCTATGTATCTGAATGACACATTGGGTTTAAGAGGAGTGTGGTTGAGGAAACGTTCCTCCAGAAAACCAAGGAACAAGTTGGCATAGGAAGGGGCCATGTGGGTGCCCATAGCAGTGCCACGGATCTGGTGACATGCTGTGGAATTAAAGGTGTAGAAGTTTTTGGAGAGGATCAGGTGAGCCAAGGATGAAAGGAAATATGTACTAGGACGGCTGTGCGGGGGTCGCAGATCTAGGAAGCGTTCCAGGGTACTGTGACTCTGACAGTGTGCAATGTTGATATAGAAGGAGGTTACATCGATGGAGACTAGGAATTAGTCCGGAGGTAGAGGTATGTGGACTGTGGCTAGACGTTCAAGGAAGTGTGGGGTATCTTTGACATAGGAGGGAAGACTCTGAACAAAGGGTTGAAGATGCTGGTCCACCAAGGCTGAAATCCATTCAGTAGGTGGCCCATATGCCGCATCTATAGGCCGCCCCGGATTGCTAGCCTTGTGGATCTTGGGAAGGAGGTACAGGATGGGTGTACGGGAATTCTGGGCAGTTAGGAGCGAGATGGACTGGGGAGAGAGACCTTGTAATGGGCCCTGCAAGCCCAGGAATGTTTTTATTTCCTGAGAGATGTAGGTGGTGGGATCTGTAGGGTGTGGTAGGTAGGTGTTTGTGTCAGACAGTTGCCTCAGGGCCTCAGCCTCATAGTGATTGTGGTACATTACTACTATGGTTGAGCTCTTATCAGCAGGGAGGATGATAACGTTATGGTTTCTGGATGGTTCTCTCATGGCTCGAGTTTCCATCTTATTGAGATTTTTGAAGTATAGAATGGGCTTTAGGAAAGATGCTGAGGACAGAGTGGAGGTGAGGATGTCATGGAACAGAATAAGTGAATTATTTTGTGGTAGTTGGGGTGGATCTAGTGGAGATATAAGTTTAAATTGTTGTAAGCTGGGCTCGATTTCATTCTGCTGGATGTTGCGTGCTCCTGTGGTGGTAAAATGATATCGCCAACTCAAGGAGCAGCAGGACACTAATGAATCCCAGACCAAAGCAGCATGATCGAACTTGGGGTTTGGAGAAAAGGAGAGTCCCTTGGATAGAACTGATATCTGGGGTTCTGACGGGAGTGGAGGAAAGTTTATCACTGACTGCTGGGGGTTTAACTTGGGAGGTGCAGGGGCTTTTGTGACAAGTGGTTGAGGGTCTGAGGATGTGAGCCAAACAAGGAGTTCTGGCAATAAGGGATGCAGTGGGTGTTTGGTGTCTGGGAGTGGGGTGTTGATAGGGAAGGCACAGGCCTAGAGCTAAATAGCTCCTGACAAGTGCAGATAGCATGCACAGGTGTTTTTTGTTGATATATCTATCTGCCATGTGACAGGATGTGTTTCGTGAAATGAATGAGATGATGGATTGAAAGGCATAGGATTTTGTGGAGGGAGACAAGATGGATGGAATGTTGATGAGCCATGTGAACATACTCTTGGAGAACCAACTGGGCGAGGGCGGGGGATTGTGTGAAAAGGAAAGCGTGAAGTGATGAATGCATTTGTGGGTGGCATCCTGAAACTGGGAGTTTGATAGTTAAATCATTGGGTGGAATATTTAAAGAGAGGCAAGACTGAAGAAACACTATGTGGGAGTTAAGTCTGATGAGATGTGAGGCATGGAAATGGTAGCGAGACAGATAGTTATCTGAAAGTGAGATGTTGGGAGAAACTGGTGAGGATAGTGAAGCTACTCACTTGCTGAGATACACGGTTTGGTGAAATAACAATGAGGGAGGAAAAAATAACAATTAACGAAAAACATTTGAGGTGCCATAAAGGCAGGTGCGTGCAAGATAAACTAAAGACATTTAAATAAAAATCGCAATGCTGAAAATATCTCATATCATGAACAAACATGGGTAAGGTGTTTTGAAACAAAAATGTTTTGGGTTAATTTTGAAAAAAAAAAAAATGAAAGATACGAAACATTAGGCTGTAATCGGAGTGTGATCTGGCAGTAGAAAATAGCACAAGGCGGTTGTCGGGCAAAAAACGACAACGAAGGCGCGGGGCGGTAATATGTGAACAAGAAACCGGCCCTGGGAAAGAAATTACTTAGAATTTAAGTGGCCACTCACCAGTCACACTTTATATTATTTGCTGTAAACATTTTGATTGCAAGGAGCAATTTACATTTAATCTGTTTTATTGACCACATTCGTGTACACAACGAATTTCACACACGTACAGAGCCTAATGGCCTGTTTTTCTGCCACTGAAGAAAGCAGATGCCGAAATATTTTGTATTGTATATTTGTTTGTTAGCATTAGTGTTCCCTCTCATCATAGCTGTACACTTTGGTATATGGTGGGTTAATTTCCCTTTCCTTTATTATTTATACAACATAGAATAATAATAATTTATAACCTGTAGTAGCAGTGATTTATATAAGAATTGGTACATTAGTATCAGTTGAAAAGAGTGAGAAATAAGGTTGTAATCTAATATTAAACTATTATTTAGAGCAGGCGTGGCCAACCTAAATGACCTTGCGAGCCACTTTGAAAGTGAATCATAACCCCGCAGGCCGCATATAAAATTATGTATTAGAGATTTATTTTTGGAATGAAAAATTGAAACTCGAGTTATTATTGTGTTTACTATTATTCTTACATGCAAACATATTTAATATAGCAATAATGATATTATACGCACATTGTAGAGAAATATATAACACTAAAAATGAAATATAACATGTATTTTGTAAAAGTTTGATGAATCGCGCGACCAGAAAAATGTTCAAGGCGGGCAGCATGCGGCCCGTGGGCTGCGGGTTGGCCACCCCTGATTTAGAGCAAGCAGTAAGAAAATGAAAAAATTGAATGAGATGCACAAGTTCAACAAGAGATATTCAACGGCTTGGGGTTGCTGACAATATAATCCTTTTTGCAAAGAATAGTGAGGAACAGGATAAACAAAAAATTTGAATTAAATATGAACAAAAGCAAGGAAAAAATTGTAAAGTGTAGCAGAAATAAGATATCAGTTATAAAAATTGGACCACATGTAGTAGAAGAATAAGGGTCTTGTTATTTTTGGAGTAAATTTACAGCAAAGGCATAATAGCAATATTGTAAAGAGGCTATAATAAAAAAAAAATACCGGAAAAGGAGGGGGGGGAGTGTTTGTACTCTCCCTCTTTCTTCTAAAATAACTTTTAAAAACTTATGAGGGTAACACCTATTAGACAAGAGGTTTTGTACCATATATTGCCATACTTTATCTAACTACATGTTGACTTACACTTCGAGTTATAATCTATTCTTTTTTACCTTTCAGTAGAGAGAGTAGATTGTGCATCCTCTTTTATGTCTTAAAGGGACATCAAATGTTTGCTTTACCTTTTATTACAGTACTTAATATATTCTTTTTATCTGGAAACACACTTATCCTTCTCTGCTGGTTTACGTTAATTGCTTTTCTGTTGGTTTATGTTACACAGTAGGGATGGTGATTCTCTCCGAAAAAGATCGATTTCTGAATCGATTCGAATCGGTGTTTGATAAATCGATTCAGAAAAAAATCGAGGTCTAAAAGATCGATTTTCTAAAAATCGATCTTTTTCGATTTTTTTTGTTTTTTTTTGTGTGTTCATACTTTTAATACAATTCCAATCATGGAAAACAAAAAGGACACTATAATAATCGATCTTTTATCATTTTTAAACTAATTAAAATTTGTTTTGCAACTAAATGAAAGTATCAGGTATACAAAGAGACATTTATGTCACAAATTTGTTGGTTACATAAAACAGTTTTGAAATGATATAGTTTACAGTTCCCAGTGCTTAATATCCAAGCTTTTCAGGAACAACAGTCTGTCCAGTCTAATAGGATTTTTTTGATTGTTTTTGTTTATTTGGCCTTTGGTACAAACCATACAGCCAGCTTAGTTACAATTTGGTTATTTATACATGTGGATTTTGAATAGTTCTGACGTCTGGTTTTCTTTGTTATACGTTCCTCTACTGGACATCACAAAATACATGCTCAATATAACACAATATAATATAATATAACTATAAATATAATATAAAGCACAATAATACAATATGATACAATAGTGCAATAAAATACAATATAAAATTCATCAGATACCGTTTTTACATAAAATATTTACCCCTTAAAATACAATATATAATATGCATCATGTAAGTACAAAATTCAGCATACAAGTTTTCTAACTTGTTCCAGTGGTTATATGTACACTTAAGCCACAGTATAAAATATACAGCCTTTGGGTACAGAAGTCAGCAGACTGGTTATTTTAAAAGGAAAGTAGTTAGCCTACCTTTAAATGTAATGTGGGGTTTAGAAATGTGAATGTCGTATTTCTATGTTGTTTCTTATTGCAAAATTGAAGAGCATCATGAAGATTTCCGCCCTATCTTCGTGGAGAAGGGTCTGCATCTTGGAAGGGAATTCCACCCCGTGCTTAGTCAGCTCTTCTATTAATTCAGTTGATTCTGTCCAGCGGCGTCCACAGGCAAAAAATATATGATACACGTTCTCGACACTAATGCCATCACATTCACAAATGGGGGAGGTGACCGCATTAATCCTAAAGAGGTGGCTCGCGAAGCGTCCGTGGTTGATTTTAAGCCTAGAGACAAAGGTTGTGATCTTCCTTGAGATTTGGATGCTGTCATGACAGTGTGAACGTTCTAATAGGATCCATGCAGTTCCGCTCATCACTTGCGATGTTGCCGGCAATAATAATAATAAAAAGGCAAGGTGCTGATGATCCCACTGTACAGATATACGTCTTGGCTGTTGAATAAAAGTGACAATAAATTGTTGTTTTTTTTTTTTTTTTTGCCAGTAAAGTATGTGATCATACTTCAGGTACACAACTGCTTGCAATAAATAATGTTTAAATTCTTTGTTTAAACGCTGACTTTCATGTGCAAGTACATTACAAGTAGAAAGTGTTTTTTTCACATTCGATTTTCACGGGTGAAGTATCGATTCACTGGATCGATTCAGTACTATAAATCGGTTTAAAAAATCGATTTTTTGGGTCCAAAAGATCGATTCTTCGATTAATCGATCTCAGATCGCCATCCCTATTACACAGCTTTTCTGCTTTCAATTAATACTATCTGCTTCAGTATCCACTTTCAACCCCTTATTTAATTTACAGTTGTATACAGTAGAACTCCAATTATCCGAATCAATTGGGACCGGACCCCATTCGAATAATAAAAAATTCAGATAGTCAGATTTTTTCCGAAAAAGGGTCTATTTTAATTAATTATTGCATGTATTTTGAAAATGTCTTCTTTTCCAAGAGATTTTTGGGGCTTTTCAACTTCAGGAATGAAAATTTCGCCGTACCACTGGGTAAACAAAGCTGCAGTCATCCGAACTTTGGGTTGGTTTTTATAAAAGAGGGGAAGCCTTTTCGCAGTACATTTCCATCTTAGTTAAAAAAGCGATTCGGATAATCGATGATTCGGATAATCGGTGATTCGGAGTTCGGATAATTGGAGTTCTACTGTATTTACAAAACTTTACTTCTTAATACACCTTTAAATATTACATCACAATTACTCTTGGCTCAGCTGTTTGGTTATATATAAATGACGCCCATGTTCATCATCTCTTCAAGCCATCATTTCAATAGCTTAACTCTTCAACAACTTACCGGCAACTATCATTCCATGTATCTCAGTGTCTCTCATTTTTATTTCCATTGGGTCACTCAGGGCTCTCATTATACTTTGTCTAATACAGGTTCTTCACCACAGTGTCATTAATAATTGTTTTTACGAGATCTGTCCCAATAGTATCCAACCTTCCTTCATATTTCCCCACTGGTCTTATTCTATATCATCGGGCTGGTGGCATCCTTCGAAGTAGTCCCCATTTGATTGAAAAATATACTCCCAATGGCTTTTCCACTTTTGCAAGCAATCCTGGAACTAGTCTTTTGGTATTGCCATTAGAGCATTCATCGTATTAGTTAAGAGGTTTCTTTGTCGTCAAATCGGAGTCCTTTGAGTGGCATTTTTAATCTCGGGAACAGCCAAAAGTCACAGGTTGCTATGTCTGGACTGTACGGAGACTGGTGGATCTGTACAACTTTGTTCTTTGTTAAATATTGCTTCGCGAAATTCGATGCATGAGCTGGTGCATTATCGTGTTGAAGAAGCTAGTCACCGCTTGACCAAAGCAGATGCCATTTTCTTCTAATTGTGTCATGCAATCTTTTTATAACTTCAAGATCATATTCTTTGTTGATCATCTGGCCTTTATGAGCATATTTGTGGTGCACAACACCCTCACAATAATAATAAAACAATCAGCAATGACTTGGCGCACTTTTTTCGGTCGTGCCTGCAATGACAGCTTCCATTGCACAGACTGTCATTTTGTTTCGGGATCATAAACCCACGATTCATCACCAGTTACACTGATCAGCCAGAACATTATGACCGCCTACCAAATAGCCGGTATATCTGCCTTTGGAACGGATAACAGTGGTGATGTGTCTTGGCGTGGATGGAATGAGGCCTTCATAGGTCACTGGAGAGAGTTGGCACCACATCTGCACACACACAAGTCACCTAATTCACGTAAATTCCGGGGAGGGGAGTGATGAGCTCTGATGCCGCATTCAATCACATCCCAGATGTGTTCAATCGGGATCAGATCTGGCGAGTTGGGGGGCCAGCACATCAATTGCAACTTGCCACTGTGTTCCCTGAACCACCCCATCACACTCCTAGCCTTGTGACATGTCGAATTATCTTGATGAAAAATTCCACTGCTGTTGGGAAATGTGGTCGTCATGAAGGGGTGTACGTGGTCTGAAACTAGTGTACAATACTTATTGACCATCATGGTGCCTTGCACGAGCTCCATTGAACCCCTGGATGTCCACATAAATGTTCCCCAGATCATAATTGAACTGCCGCCAGCTTGTCTCCGTCCCTCAGTATAGGTGTCGAGAAGCTGTTCCCCTGGAAAACGACTGATTTGCACCCTCCCATCGGCATTATGAAGAAGATATCGGTGTTCATCAGTCCATGCAATGCTCTGCCACTGTGCCAACGTCAAGTGACAATAGTCACGTGCCAATTTCAGTCATTGCCGATGTCGTGGTGTTAACATTGGCACATACATGTGTCGTCGGCAGAGGAGGCCCAACTTGTACTCTGCCCAGCATTAAAGTCTGATATTAGTTCTGCCTCAGTTCATTACCTGTCCTGTTTTACCAGTCTGCCCAGCCTACGACATCCAACACCTGTAATGAAGGGTGGCCACGCAACCCCTCAACGTTTGGACGTGGTTTCTGTTTGGTTTTGCCAATTGTTGAAGTCGCTCACCATATTACTCCTTGAACACCCGACAAGTCGTGTAGTTTCCGAAATGCTTGTGCCGAGTCTCGAAGCCAACACAATCTGTGTTCGGTCAAACTTGGATAGATTCGCATGCATTCTCCAGTCTAAACATGGATAGCACACTCACTGATACTTCATGCCCCAGGCATGTGCCTGACTAGCAGTCATTTCTAGTCAGGTTACACTGCAATCGCCTGGACGGATTTATATTGATAGTAGGCAGGTGGTCATAATGCTCTGGCTGATCAGTGTGTAATCTTTTTAAGCAGACTAGATGACTCGTGCAAAAATTTCGCAAATATGATGAATACTAAGGTTGGTGATTTGTAATAGGATGAAAGAAGAACTGCCTCATTTGTAATCAAATGTTTATTTGTGTAATGTATAGGTACATATCAAACATCGATGCCAGTGAAGCAGTTTATTAATATCTTTGTGATATATGCTACTGCTGTCTAGTGACTTAACTTGAACTTTATCCTACACGTGACTTTCACGGTTATTATTTTTGTCCTTCAAGGGTAAAATTGCGAAAAAATTACGTTCTTAATTTATATATTGCCTCAGTGGAGACATAATCTTTTAAATCATACTCATTTATCGATTTTCGATAAAGGGAGATAAATGGCTCATTACAAAAAAAAAAAAAAATATAATTTTGGAAATGATTCTTTTGCCCTTTAAGGGTCAAACTCCGAGAAATATGATGTTGATAGGTATCTCGTGGTTTTTATAAATGATTAATACAGATACACATCCAGATTTAATTTGTTTATTTCCAGAAGACATCAGACTCCAAAGATACTGGTTGCACATGTAAACACAAGCTCCAGCGATTACACTCAGTACTACTTTCAAAGACAATATAGTTAATAGTTAGTTTTTGTTAAAATAGGAATTTGAAACTCTAAATTCTAAAACATTCTTCTACTGTGAGTGTTTTAATAGTGCAAAAAAAATTTATTTGTGTTTTAGTGCTGTGATCTGTTCGGTGTATATTTTGTGTGTTTGTTTACATTTTTCAAGCTAGGCTTATTTTATTTGTTTACATTTGAAGTTAGGTCAGAATCAGAGTTCTAGGGTGTCAAATTTCATTGTAATTGTTTAAAAAGTTCCTTTGATATCATTTGTTTCTTTTTGTAGTTAGTCTCGTAGTTAAGTGTTTTAATTCACATTTTGGAAAAGTTTCTAGTGATTTACATAGTATTTGTTCAGCATTTTTCTTAGAATCCTACTTTTACTTTTCTTTGGCAACTGAAACACAAGTAGTTAATTACAAGTAAACATTTTAAAGTTTTTATTCTCCTAAGTTATTAAGTTTTTCTGAAAGTATCCTAATGGATACTAAGTGTGGAAATTGCCGAAGACCAGTTAGAGGAGGAGTGACGTGCCGGGACTGTGGGCGTTGGTTTCACTGGGGGTTCAGCGATGTTACTAACAGTGACTCTTGAGTCAGTATTGCCTGGAACTCTCATTCCTGCAGAATTAAGGATCAGGAGCAGTGGATTCTGAAGCTCCAGTCAGATCTGGCATCTGCAGAGAGAGATTTAAAGGCTCTGAAGACAGAAAACTCAGTTCTTAGGCTTAGGCAGAACAGTGAGTGGAGGGAAGTCAGTTCTGGCAGGAGAGGTAGGAGACACTGTCTGTCTTATGGTTTCCAGCTGGAGACATCCAATGTGTTTCGACCATTGGAGGATTTAGATGGTGACTTTGAGGACCATCAGGTTGGACTGAATGATCTGGGATCTTGTAAAATAAAAGGGAGAACTTTTCATGGGGTATCTAAATGTAGGAAGGTACTGTTGGAAGCAGTCAAGGGAGGGGAATCAGTGAGATGGGTCAGTCTGACTTGGGGCCAGATTATGGAGTCTGCAGTATTTTCAAACCAAATGCAGATCTTGGAAATGTTGTAGCAAATGTGGAAGACTTGGGGAAAGATTTCTTAAAGGAGGATTGTATTATAATTGTAGGGGGACCAGGAAATAGTATTGATAAGGACCTCAGTTATTCAGTTGAAGAAGACATTGCTCACATTTCCAGGAATACACGTCAGACGAATGTGGGATTCGTGGGTTTGCTTGAGCGTTATTATAAACCCTAGATGTGACATCACATTAGGCGTACAAATGCATAGTTGGAAAGGGTTCCCTGGCAGCGAGCAAATTCACACATGGTTTGATAGATGTGGCCTGCATTGGTAGGAACAGTTATACTCTCCATTGACTCCATCTGAATTTCAGAGGTAAAAGGAAGCTTTCGCTTCTTATTGCTGATGAGGTCAGGGGATGCCAGGTGAGTGAAAGAGGTATTCCTGTTATAAGTGGTGTTAAGTCGCAGCCTTTTTTAGAGTAAATAAGATACATTTATTAAGATTTCTAAAAGAAATTAATGTCTCTCCTGATCAAAACTTATTGAAATTAGAAATTCCATCTGACATACCAGTATGTACTAATAAAGTAAACAATAAAAATTCATTGAATCAAAGTGTTCAGGCCACTATTCTCCATCAGAATATAAGTGGAATATTTAGTAAAACTGATGACATTACCTTATGCCTAGAAGAGATTCAAAATTCCATAAATTTCAATGTAGATGTTTTGTGCATATCTGAACATCATTTGTCTGACACAGGAATATCTCAGCTGTCCATCCCAAATTGTAACCTAAGTTCTTATTTCTGTTGATGTAAAATGGAGAAAGGGGGAGTTGCCATTTTTGTTAAAAATAATATTCAATGCAACAGTGTAGGTGTAAGTAAGTATTATATAGGACAACAGTTTGAATGCTGTGCTACTAAACTAGAAAATAGTAAGGAAGAGCTCATAGTAATAGCAATTTACAGGCCCCCCTCAGGAAATTTTAGACTGTTTTTATCTCAGTTAGTCTTTGCTATTATGTTTCAAAAATAACAAACAAATTGTGGAGATTTTAATGTTGACTTTCTCAATCAGAGCAATGAGAAGCTAGATATGGAAGCCTTGATGTTGTCTTTTAACGTAACGGCACTTGTAAATTTCCCTACTAGAATAGAAAATAATAGCAAGACTGCAGCTGATAATTTTTTTATGGATATTTCTCAGTACAGTAATTACAACATACTTCCAGTAATAAATGGTATCACAGATCATGATGCCCAGCTGTTATGTATCAAGTCCAGAAACACTATTAAACAGATAAAGAAAAGCTGGGTATATAGAAGAAATATTAAACATTTAATAGATTCCTTAAATAATGAACAATGGTCAGAAGTGTACAATGCACAGGGTGTTAATGAAAAATTTGATTCCTTTCTCAATATATTTCTAACACTTTTCGAAGGAAGTTTCAAAAAAAGGTAATGTTGTCAATACTCCAAACAATGAACTTGGTAAGGGATGGATAACAAAGGGTATTAGAGTATCTTGTAAAACAAAAAGGGACCTGTACTTAAAAGTAAGAGAATCGGCTAACCATACACTGAAAGCTCATTATAAACTTTATTCTAAAATACTAAGAAATGTAATAAGAAAGGCCAAGAACAGGTATATATCAGAGAAAACAGCGAATTCAGTCAATAAGATGAAAACTATAATAAAAACTGAAACAGGAAAATCTGTAAATCACTCTAAAGACATAAAAATAAAACAAAATGGATCTGTTCATAGTGATGTAGAGGAAGTTTGTGAAATATTTAACAAACATTTTACTTCAGTTGTAGAGAAATTAGGCATAGAAAAGCAATCCCCACATAGTGCCCTAAGGTTTCTTCAGACTGCTTTCCCAAATAGATTTGTGGAAATGCAATTGCCACCACTAACAGTCTCAGAAATGAATAAATTAATGAAACAATTAAAACGTCAAAATTCTTCCAGCTATGACAATATTTCAAGCAAATTACTGAAAAGATATTCAGATTGTATCAAGTGTGTACTTGCCCACATTTGTAATGAATCCTTAATGCAAGGTGTGTTTCCAATTACATAATATTAAAATATGCAGTTGTAAAACCATTGTTTAAAAATGAGAAGCAACATGTGTAGATAACTATCATCCAATTTCATTACTTTCAGGATTCTCAAAGATTTTTGAAAAATTCATGTACTGTAGAGTAATAAAACATTTTACACAAAATAATATCCTCACTAAATCACAATTTGGGTTCCAAAAAGGATCATCTATAGAAATGGCTATATATTAATTTTTAAATAACACATTTGAGGAACTGAATAATAAAATGAGCCCTGTAGGAATATTTTGTGATCTTACAAAATCACTAGACTGTGTGTAAATCATGAATTACTTTTGAAGAGGATGGAAGGTGAGCCCCCGGCACCTTAAAACTGGGGCACTCTGGCTAAGGGAAGTAAAACCCTGAAATAAAACCCTGGTCCTCTAGGATGGGGGTTGTGCGAAGGGCTGGTAATCCTTCCACATAAAAACATACATTACTCATAAACCTCAAAGTAAGGAAAGCCGAATGGATCTTATGAGGACAACAAAGGCAATGTCAAAGGACAAATAATTTGGAATCAAAGATAATTTGAAAATAGGAATGTGAGAGGTATAAATAATAAGGAATATGATCTGGACAGGGAGTTAACTAGAAAGGGGATCAATGTTGTTGTAATTACACAAACAAAAAAGAAATTGAAGGAACAGAAGAAATAGATAAATATACAGTGGAGTGGCAAGCGAGAAAAGAGCTGCAGCTGGAGTGGCAATATTAGTGGATAGGAAATGGAAAAATAAAATTGTCAGTTACACTAGTGAAGTGAAAGGATTCTGATTCTAAGATTGAAAGTAGAGAGAGGTAACCTAACCTTAATCACCATATATGCCCCAAATGAAAAAAAAACTAGGAGAATCTGAACAATTTTATGAACAGCTTCAAGTGGTGATAGACAAATTTAATAAAAGTGATTTCCTAATACTGGCTGGCGATTTTAATGCTTACGTAGGAAATAGCCCAATTCCAGAGGGAGTAAAGGCGAGTAAACATTAAATGGAAACTACTGAGAGAATTTGTGTCCTTCAACCAGTTAAAGATTACAAATACATTCTTTACAAAAAAAGGATATCCATAAATTTACATGGACGGCAAGAGGACAAAGGTCTATCATTTACTATGTAATGGTTAATAAAAAATTAGGTCCAGATGTAGAAGACACTAGTGTTCATAGAGGTAGTGATATGTATACAGATCACTATCTCGTTATATCAACAAAAAAAAAAGTATACTTGCTAAATTGAGGAAAAGAATTAATAAAAGCTTACAAAAAGATCAAGAAGTTTTTAAGACCTACCTTTTATAAGATGAAGGAATAAGACCTCTATATCAAAGTGCTTACTGGAAAATCCAACAAATAATGATATCAATAAAGAATGGGGAACTATAGCTTAATCAGTACAGAAAGCAGCATATGTTGCCATTGGCAAGAAAAAGAAATTTAGAAGAAAAACTGGACTTAAAATGTGGAATGAAGAAATTGCAGAAGCCGTCAAACAAAAGCAAAAGTCTTATTTAAGAATGATACAGGACCGAACCCTAGAAAATGAATATAAAAGAGGAAGAAATATTGTGAAGACGATAACAAAGAAGTTGAAACAAGAGTCATCAGATAGATTAATCAGTTCAATAGAAGATGATGTCCGTGGTAGACAAGAGATGGCTTATAAACTTATGAAACATCTTAACAAGGATGAAAAGGAAAGTGCTAACATAAATGTAATTGAAGAAGAGACATGGATAAAACACTACAATACATTATGATACAATAGTAATTATAAAGAGGAAGAAAAGAAAATAGGAATTGACCATGTGGATACTAAAGAAATTGATTTAATAGACATAGAGGAGGTTGATGCAGCACTAAGATCATTTAAAAATAGAAACGCTCCTGGACTAGATACAATTAATTTAGAATTGATTAAGTATGGGGGACTGATTTTAAAAATTTAGATATTTACACTTAATTAATGTGTGTTGGAAAAAGACAATCATCCCAGAAGAATGGAGGAAGGCCAAAGTTATTTCACTATTTAAGAAAGGAGATAGGAATGCATGTGATAACTATCGAGGAATTAGTGTATTAAATACGGGTTACAAAATATATGCAAAAATAATAAATAACAGGCTAAAAGTAATAGCAGATGCTCTCCTATCAGAAAAACAATGTGGGTTTAGGAAAGGAAGATCCTGTATAGATAATATATTTTGCCTTAAACAACTACTGGAAAAGATAAGAGAATTAAATTTAAAGACTTTCATTGCTTTTATAGATTATGGAAAGGCTTTCGATAAAGTAAATATACAAAAACTATGGGAAATAATGCAAAGAAATGGATATCCAGAGCATTTAATACAAGTTATTCAAAACATGTATAGAAGGACACAAATCGTGTTAGATCTAGGAAATAAACTTACAGAAGAAATATCGATTAACCAAGGAGTGCGGCAAGGTTGTAACCTGTCTCCAACACTCTTCAATATATATATAGATGACTTACTTAGGAAATGGAAAGAAAATGTCCATCCTGATATAAAAATAAAACAACACTTATATAAACACTATGTTGTTTGCAGATGACCAGTTTTTCCTCCAGGAAAATGAAGATGGATTTCAAAAAGCAATTCGTATACTAAACATTATCGGCAAAGATTACAATCTGCAGTTGTCTCGTTCAAAAACGAAAGTTATGACATGGCAGGGGAAATACCCTACCAGAGTTAAAATATTGGTAGACAATCAGCCAATAGAACAAGTCTCCAGCTTTACTTATCTCAGATGTGAATTATCTTTTAATGAGGATAACGAGGTGAAGAAGGAACTTCACTGATTTCAGTACATGTTTGGAACAATTCGAAAAACACTGAAAGGTAAAACACGAGAGGAGACGCAACTCAAGTTTTATAAAACAATGGCCGTACCGACTCTGCTATATGGCAGTGAAACATGGGTAAATAAAACACAATACAAAAACAAAATTCAATCATCTGAAATGAATTTTTTAAGGTCAATAAAAGAGTATTCCCTAAATGATAGGAGGAGAAATGAGGAAATAAGGGAACAACTGAATATCTCCCTGCCAAATGATAGAATTACCCAAAAAGAGATGACTGGAAGAACCACGTCCTACGGATGAGAAATGACAGATTTCCTAAGCTTGCTCTGGAGTACCATCCCACAGGCAGAATGGACATTGGAAGACCTAGGAAGAGATGGTTAGAAGAATGAGGTCGCAATAGGCTTTTGGCCTTTCCACGAAGAGGAAGTAAGTAAGAAAATGGAATGCTAAGGTATTTATGGAACCGCAGATAAATGGTTGAAATCATACATGGAAAGTTGAATACTAAAAGTTTCCATTTTCTAAAATAAGTAAAGATGCTTCGTCAGGCTGGGAGAAAATAAAACTTGGAATTCCACAAGTTTCTGTCCTAGGACCCTTCATCTTTTTGTTGTACATCAATTACCTTCCTGGAAAGTTATCTGACAAAGTTAAGAGTGTTTTATTTGCAGATGACACTAACCTGACTGTGAGAAAAACACAAAACAGCAATCTAGAATTTAATGTTAATGAAGTACTTAGTGAAGTAGCAAATTGGTTTAAGACAAATTCATTAAAATTAAATTTTGTAAAAAAAAAAAATAACACACTATTAGAAACAAAGAGTATAAAATTCCTTGGTATTAAAATAGATGAGAAACTCTGTTGGCACAAACATATCACTTCGCTACTGAAGAAGTTAAGTAATGCCACATTTGCAATACGAACACTTTCTCTAACAGCAGATCTAGAATTAACAAAACAGGTGTACTCCTCATATTTTCATTCAGTGATGTCATATGGCATAATTTTTTGGGGAGAAACTTCACAAAGTAAAAAAGTTTTCATAGCACCGAAAAGAGCTATTAGGATGTTGTGTAGGGTAAAACCAAGAACTTCTTGCAGACAAACTTTTTTAAAAACTCAATATTCTTACAATGACTTCTCAGTATATATATTCTCTCATGAGCTTTGTCATAGATCATTTTAACCTGTTTACTTCTAATCAGGTACAAAATTTCAATACAAGAAACAGAAATAACTTGCACAAAACACAAACATCTCTGTCATTAGTACAAAGAGGAGTTAATTATCCTGGTATACATCTGTTTAATAAACTTCCCAAGAGTATAAAACAGTTTGCAGATAATAAAGATATATTTAAAGAAAAACTGAGAGATTATCTTGTGGGCAACTCCTACTCCATTCAAGAATTTGAACAAATTAATTAATTGTATTCAATAAACTTTTGCAAAATTCAGTTGTAAAAATTAATGTTTATTGTTATTCTCTTTATTTGTCTTTGGAATGTATAATTGTTTTTACTATGATTATGACTCATATTGTATGTATGTGTATTAACTATGACATGTTTCACATCCCAGAGGCTCTTCCTCAGCAGGGATCCATGAAATAAGATTGATAAATAAATAAATAATACTGCTATACACTCTCACAGTACTAAACTTCAAGACTCCTTGCATACGTAAAAATTGTTCCTTGCTGTTTTTTAAACTTGTCTCTGCTGGTTGTTTATATAAGTTCCATAGAAAGTTCCAGAATATTACAAAGGCCGACAAATGTTTCTCGAACTCTAACAATACTTAAACAATTAAAAACAATCAATTACAATCATTACGAAATGCACAGAAATAAAAATTAAAGATATTTACACATAAAATTATCCACATAAATCAGTTTAAACTGTCACAAATTCTCCTCCAAACATCGTCGCTCACCTTAATATTTGGAATTACAAACATTTAATCAATTTTTTCTTGCAGAGTTCTGTCCTTCAACGTATTAAATAATACATAATTTCTCTTCATAAGACAAAGTCCAGCTACACCAATTCACAATAAATTGCAAGAAAAACGAAGAAAATCATATTTACTCAACTGTAAGCTTGCTACAATTAATTCATAAAGTACAATTTCACTTAGTCTGGGTTTGAGGGCTGTTGTAGTGTGGCCAAAGCAGAGACATTTATCTTTAAAATGATACCTGATTTATCTATTTCGGTTAGGTATCAAGGAAGATAAATGGCTCATGGCAAAAAAATACACTATGGAAATAAAGATAATTAATTTGCCCTTGAAGGGTCGAATTCTGAAAAATTCCTTTCTTAAACTATGAATTGACCAACGCAAAGACCTTAATCCCTAAAATAATATGTCTCTTCTTGATTTTGATTAGATATCAAAGTAGATAAATAGCTCGTGACAAAAAATACATTATTCAAATAATGATATTTTTGCTCTTTAAGGTCAAATTCTGAAAAATTCTTTTCTTAATAAATGTTGTGACTGGAGCAGAGTCCTTCATTTTTAAAATGATACCTCATTTACCTATATTGGTAAGATTTAAAGGGAGATAAATGGCTTGTGACAGAAAAAAACTTTGTGGAAATATTAATGCTTTTGCCCTTTAAGGGTTGAATTCCGAAAAAATCCTTTCTTGAAATATGATTTAACCAAAACGATAACCTTATTCCTTAAAACAGTACCTCATTTATTGATTTCGATTATGTATTAAGGGAGATGATTCGCAGGGAAAAACGTGTTTTAGAAAAAAAATATGATGTGACCACGGCGGAGACCTTAATCTTTAAAATGTTACCACATTTATCTATAACGGTTAGGTTGTTATTCGTATTTCTGGCCTAATAATGAAAAAAAATATTTATGATAGAAACCTGGTTTTATTGTTTCTCAAAATATTCTCCGTGAAGATCAATACACTTATGCATGCGTTTGAACTAATTTTTAAAGCGCTTTTTCCACTCCGATGGAGGTAACTCCAGAACATGCGTCTTGAAAGCATCAACCGCTTCTTCAGATGTCAAAAATTGTTGACCACATAATTTGTTTTTGATGTGCAAGAATAAAAAGAAGTTATTGGCTGCCAAATCAGGGCTGTACATCAATTTGACGTTTTGACTGGTCAAAAATTTCTATGGTTGAGCCAGTGTGTGACAGCTCGCATTGCGATGAATTATTCGCCTCTTCTTTGACTTTTCTGAATTTCTCAAAATACTTTTGGTAAACAAATGGATGTGTACCATTTAGAGTTGACCGTCCTACGTTGCTCTAACACTGCTGTCGCCACGTAAAGCCGAAGAAACATTACATTTGATAACAAGCTTAACTGGGCAGGACACATTGGACAGTGTAAGGGAAGAAACCAGTATACCAGGGTGGAGTATAGGTTTCCTCACCTTAACTGAATCTTGACTTGTTGAAAGTTACTCGGAATTTGCATTAATAAATTTAAGTGACCATGTGTCTGCCTGGATGCTTCAACTGTAAAGCTTATCGGCCGCCACAAAGCTTTCTTGAACCAAAAGCTGAGGAAAGGTTACTGTCCATTACTAAAGCATGTAGAAATCCACCTTGATGAAAAATTTGAAGTTTATTGTAAAGTCACATTTTGAAATAGCATTTACAGTTGAGTAGGCAATCGAACTAAACGTTTCCAAAAATTACAAGTCGTAAAGAGGAAGAAGTTCCTGACGAACCCCTTTAGATAATTTATCGGTCCATAGTCTATGCAAATATTAGTCACTGGTGAGAAAAAGTCAACACGGCGGTAAGTCGACCATGCTGCCTTTCAAAGTTCAACCCAACCGGAAATCATGCTGATCTAACCGACAAGCACACGACATGACGAAACACACTAGTGCAAGTTTACTACACACAAGGTTCCCGGATAAAGACAAAAGACGTAAAAAGACAACCAGATGGCCTGGGCCGCTACCTATATACCCCCAGCCGCATGATATGTGTATTCTACTGCTTACCAAAAAATAGTCTAAAAAGATGTGACTATAGATTATGTTCAAAATTTAATCGTGTTTAGCCTGGCTTTTAAGGTTTGTAAAAAGTATTTAGCAAAAATTCTAAAATAACTTACTTTCTTGTAAATGAATTAAGTGTGTGCGCGCAATGGTAATTAGTTTCCGAAAAGCAGTTAGTGAACCCCCGATTTCTAACTTATTTGTGCAACATTTTAGTCGTCCTTGCTGGATTACAAAGTATCGTAATAAAATTAGTGTCTATGTGTTATGTGTTTGCTCCTGATTTCAAAGGTGTAAATTTTATTATTATCGGTGGTGTATTAGCAAAGTTATCTATTTACCAAAAACCTGGTTTGAAACTGTCGAGACGCCATAACGTAAAAACCTGTTTCTTTTTAATAATTATTCCCGTGTTGTTTATACTGAAAAAGTTATATTGGCTGAATTTTCTTTGAATTTTATTACATATTTTAACAGTTGTTTTATTCACAGAAGTGCCTTAGTTTAATCGCAATTTAATTTCGAAATCACCATGTTTTTGTTTAAGATAAAATTGATTTAAATATTATCTCTACTGCATGGAATGTTTTGAAATTTTAATATGTTATACTAGATTTTTCGTTCCTTCAAAAAATTTACTTTTTAGTTTGAGAAATTATTGAAAATGTGATTAACAATATTGAAAGTGCAAGTGTGTCTATCGAAGTATTTAAAAATTTATTTAATCTATTTACACGGCTTGAAACTACGGAATTTTAGTGAATTTAACTTTCTTTCTGATGATTATTATTATTATAAAATTACTTTACTGCTTCAAAAAGTGTTACGAATTAGTGAAATTATCACGTAACAAAAATCGACTGTTTACAAATTGGATAATATTCGATTTCCCTATTCCAGGTTAGTATAAAAGTGATTTACTCTTATAAATTGTTTATTTAAGGCCTATATTGTGTGTTGAGTGACTTTACTGTTTTTAAACCGGCTTATTTATTGAGTTAGCTTGCGGTATCTGCTTCTGCAGTTACAAACTGAAAAATTTAATGTATACTGGGAAGCTTACTCCCTCCCTTATGCTCTATAGCAACAAAAGCCAGAATTTACCCAAATTCTAAGGTGTTACAACAGGTGTTAGGAAAAGGTTTCAAAATTCTGCACTTGTTGGAGAGAGTGATCAGGGGATGTACGAGAGAAGTAAAGGAATTGGGTTACAAAACTTTGGTCAGACCATTCCTTGAATATGGTAGTGTAGTATGGGACCCTAATTTTACGTATCAAATACAGGAGTTAGAGAGGGTGCAAAAAGGGCTGCTAGATTTGTTTCTGGAAATTATCGAAGATTGCAATCAGTGACGGATATGATTTTAGTTAAGATAATGGCTTGTGACAAAAAAACCTTATAGAACTAATATATATGAATTTCATCATTATTTACCGTTTCCAAATTGTCCTGAGTGATTTCTAGGTGAAAGTTTTTCTGCTCCACCATTAGCAATTTTGTAATGAATTTCGCACACATGCAAACCATTTACAAATTTTCAGTTAAAATTTTCCAAACATCAGTTTTTGGTATTCTAAAATCACAATCTAGTTCTTGCACAGTCAATCGATCTTCATTGGTCGCAAGTCACACACGTTTGTTATTATCCGCAGTTTTTGTCGTTGAAGGCTGCCTATAGTGTGGGTTACTAGCTACATATTTGTGACTATCTATGAACCGCTTATACCACTCTCTTATTTGTGTTTTGCTCATATACTCACCCCCTAGATGCTATCTTCAGCATTTCACCAGTCTCCACACAATTGTTTTAGAGGTTTTACCGAACATGGTGGTGTAACGGTTTTCGTTCTGGCCTCGCATACTGGAGGACGGCGGTTTGAATCCCCGTCTGGCATCCAGGTTTGGGTTTTCCATGGTTTCCCAAATCACTTCAGGCAAATGCCGGGATGCTTCCTTCAAAAGGCCATGGCTGAATTCCTTCCCATTCCTTGCCCCCCTCCCCTAACCTTTCCCGTCTCTAAAGACCTCACTGTTAAGAGACGTTAAGCAGTTAAAATAATAATAACAATTTAGAGTTTAAAACAAAATTTAATGCAAATTTGTGCTCCAATCTTTCCGTCATTTTTTGGGATAGCAAAATGTGATGAACATACAAAATATATTGTAAACAAATGCACACTGCATGTGAACTATGGTGTCCTGATGACAACTGTAACATCTAGAAAGTTCGTGAAGCTTTGCTGTTGACACTCATACCCAACATATGGCACTAAAATTGTCAAGAGCGAAGATCAGATACTTTTGGGATAGACCTCGTACAGTATTTTTTTTTTTTTTTTTTTTTTTTTTTGTATTTATAATATTACAAGCTATGTAAAAATTGAGTATTCAACATAAATTCAATCACATTTTAGTACCGTTACTTGGATTAACATTCTGAAGTTGGTAATGTAATATCATTGTAACCTCCTACCATAAAGTAAATATTCCAGTTTGTTGGCCTTTGATGTACTGATTGATTCAAGTTTTCTGTATATTTGTGTAAACTGGAGACGTAAAAAAAGTTTTGTTATCAGAAACGATATTCCAAAGATTTTAGTGTTTATTTGTGATGTAGTGTGATCTTTGGTGACTATCATTCAGATTTAAGAAGTGAGTGTTTATCTTAGATTCAGTGTGCTCTGTGATGGCTGTCTATTCTGGTTATGAACAGATTATCATTTCTTGGTGTAACCACCCAATCACTTAGTGATAAAATATACTGTAAGAGTTTAAGCAATACCATAAGCTTTCAGACTGTGACAATCCCTATGCAAATTGATTTAGCACGATGTGGTAATATAAGGACACACACAGCACTCTTGCAGATTTATATAGGTAGGTATTAGTTCACAAATGGCAGTACTTTTGAGATTTTGCTGTATTTTTTTCATCTTTTATTTTGATTCAGTTATTAGCAGAAACAGTATAACTATTTATTGTGTATTTCTTGGTATTGTAATGATCGGAGAGCTCTTTAATTTTTTTCTGTTATGTGTTGTGGAGTATGTATCAAACTGTGAAATCAATATTTATGTTATGGTTGAGCATCTTGAAAGATATGTTGGAAATAACTTTTAAAGATAATTTGTTTGTCTACAGGTTTTTTTTCCAATCTTCATTTTGGTCATGGGTGTTCTGGCTCCTTTGACATCTGGTGTGGTTAGCAGTGCAGCTGTGGCATTTGTATATCGTTCATCCAATATGCAAATGCATCCACTCTATGCACTTTTGTGGGGCATCGGACAGACTGTTGTAGCAGCTTGTATTGGCTTTACTCGGATACTTGCTACCTTATAACAAATAAAATATGCAACCTCTATTGTCTATTTCATCTGTTTCCTTAAGTAAAATTGACCAAATCAACTAGCAAAGATTGAACATATATAAAAAGTTCTTGGGCAGTATGAAGTAGGCCCTCCCCCTCCCCCCCTTCTTATTTTGTTTAAACTGCTCTTTAAAGAATTCTTTGTATATATTGCAAATTCAAAATGCACAAGCAAAGAGTATATTGAATTTACTGTTTTTGACAAATGAGGCTATGTTAATTATTTCAATTGACTTTGGATTTCTTGTGTGCATTATTGGTAACACAGTTATGAATTCTGAACTATAAAAGAAATGGGCTTATTTTGGCTAGTATAGAATCAATTTTCCTGCAATTAAAACACTTGTAATAATTTATCATAAAAACGAACATAACTAAGTCTTCTGTTCGTAAAGAATGGCAGATTATTTCTTACCTATATTATGGTTTCCTCTTTATTAAATCATTATTGCTAATAGAATTATTTTAGGTTCATTGCAATTATGTATTTATTAATCCAGAAAATTATTTGGTAGTTTAAAGTTGTGGACAAATTTTTAAAAGCAGTTATTTTTATGTCAACTTTGTGGAGTCTCAATAGGTATATTTTACTTCATTGTTCTTAAATAATTGTATCTTTTAATATTATGATTAATTCAAATGTCTATAAACTCTTTTCTTGTGCAGACATGAAGCTGTTTGTAATTAAAATATTTTTAGAAAAGATATTTCACCAGTTTTTGTCATGTGATATAAATTATAGTTCTTGAGTTACATTATAGCAGAATGCTGATAGAATAATTCCATAAGAAACATTCTGCTACTGGTGATTAGGGAATATATTTTACCTGTATGCTTCATTTTTCTATATTTAAATGTATTTGCTGTTACTTTTATTAAATTTAAATTATCTGTTTTTAACTCTTTAATTGATCTCAAAGCACAAGTTGTTGTTATTGTTGTTGTTGTTGTGTTTATAAGATGCTTTGAATGAGTGTATTTGTACTTACTAATGGAAACCGTTTATTTTTTTGCACGCAACTCATTTCATTCCTTGTACATAGTAAAATTGTAAATATGTATATTTTCATGATGGTCGCAAATGGATTTATTAGGTTATTTTATACACCCCTAATCATTGGTTTTAATAATTGTAAATATTGTAATTAAATGGACAATTTGTAAGATTTGAAAATATTGATTTGTAATAAAAGAAAAAAACATTCTCATTTTGTTGAGGTGAATGAATACTGTTTGTCATGTTATAAGTATGTTCTGCGGAAGTTATTTTATGTATGTTTTTGGCTGGGAGACTGCAGAATTTATAATGGTGTAGATAATGTATCAAAGTATCAAGTAATGTGTAAAGTTATTTTGTTTTATATTATAGGCATGAATTGAATTATGTGTAGTGGAATATTGATAAAATTTGAACTATAAGCTTGAGAGATGTCACGTATTTATTCGTGCTTAACCATTCAAGTGACCAGTACAGATTGGAAATGAGAATAAAGATTGATCTCAGATTCAATTGTACTTGTGCATGTTGATTGGTATCCTTAATTTTTTTAAAAAAAACTTTTATGCCATGCTTACGTGCCCAGGAAAAATGATCTCCTCCTAAAACATTATAGAAAAAAAAGTGCATTCATTTAAAAATTGTATACATTGTTAACATTTTTATAATAAATGCAGTATTAAGATGTAGGTTCCTGCTATTAAAAATGTAAAGTCGTAAATGCCTTTGGTACTGGAACAAAAAAAAATTAGCATACTAGATTTTATAATTAAATCATTAAGTGTGATTACCTGATAAAATTTAACTCTAGTCATTTGCTAATAGTTTTGAGTACAAAAAGCATTTATAAATAAAATTTTGTTATTTAAATTTAAAAACAAATTATTTCCGAAACCTGTCTTTAGCAAATAATTAAACAAATAAACAGTTCCTCCTATAAGTCTGCATGATGTGTGTATATGTTGCCAGTTCTATAATATTATTTGACATCTCTTCTCGGGAAATATTTTCTCCATTCTTTCAGAGTACTGACTTTTTGGTCAGTTAAAACAAATATATTTTACAAGCTGAACTAAAAAAGGACTAAGCATGTATGTGAACTTACACCTTTAAAAAAAATCATAGGACAAAAATCTAATCGGACTAATAACTGATTAGAAAGTTGGTAAAGCCATTATGTCAAATGATGACTTCATTCTATTGTTTGTTGCGTGAGCCGAGTGGTACTTATTCTGTGTAACTCTAGGTAACTTGAGACAGCTTCAATGCACATATTTCTCCCACTTCAAAGAACATTTTTAGTTCTAATTATTATTTGGAGTAAATAGAAAAATTAATCCCATCACTGTGTAACTGATGGTAGGAAGATTGCAGTTTCAAATTAACTTTTTAGCTGATTGGTAAATCAGCAGGGAGATCACATGAGGGATTAATAATGTAATGGAGACAGCTGGAGCTAATGCAGGTATGAAGGAATGTTTTAAACGTCGCTCATACCATTGGCACAATACATTCTTATATCAAATCTCAAACTTACCATGACAAATCCAGCCTATTTTTACACATTGGATCTCTCATATGTTAAGATTTTCAGACAATCACCTATAGGCTAAAAACTTGTCAAACTATTGCCAGGTTTATGTATGTATATGACATCTGAAAGAGCTGGGAACAAATTTAAAACCATCTACCGATCCTCGTTTTGCTCTTGGCATTCGGGAGAATCTCCAACATGGCTTTTAGTTTCCCAAGATTTCCTAGAATCGCTCCAGCAAATGATGGGATGGCTCCTTCAAAAAAAAGTTGTTAAATTCCTTCCCATTTCCTTGTCCCATACTCTTCTGGTTCTAATCTCCTCGATGAGCTGTAAACCCGAAGCAAAAAAATTGAACTAATTTATCAATAATAACCATTCAGCCAGCTTTACTCCCACACACATAATATCTTTCGTGATGTTCCAGTCACATCAGTATCTTGTATACGGCACTTACAATCTGAGGCAAACATTTTTGTGCGTACCCAAAATCCTATATGTAATATAGTTGCACCTTGCTGTTACCATCTCATCCCAGCTTGTCTATAAATTTCGTATGCTAGAACTCATTCTGCGTATAAAACTCCACCTACTGCTCCTACCTACTCATGGACGACTTAGGAAGGATGCCAGGTCAAATGGCATCAAATCATATAGCTTTCCATTTTTTATGGTTTCCCAAAATCAAAGGTTTCATGAAAAGCCCATGAGCGAAATTCCATCTTATTTCTTGCCTCCCATCCTCCACAGCTACAATGGTCTCGATGATTTGACATAAAACCCGAAAGGGAAGAAAGTAAACGGACCTATGTTCACCACCTAGTCCTCTCCTTACACCCATAAACCAATTCCTTTTCCATGTAACCCTTCCTTCTGCGTTTGGCACATTTTGTCACTGGCTGCCCAACCTCTTGGATATGCTAGTCCCGTTTCCATCCTGTGTCTGTAATTGGTCGGCTTGGACAAGCTGCAGCTGTGGTTGGACGGATATACCCACGCCGTCCTACTATCCATCAGCTAAAACCGTGGTTGTTATAGAATGGAAAAAAGGTGGTTTTCTCGCGTCAGTGTTCACATAACGTCACTGTTCACGTTATTCTCAAACAGACATATCCCAATAGCTTCTTTAATGAAGGACTCACAAAAAACACACAGCTACAACTTTCACATTACAGAACAGTAATCATCACCATGCAATTTACTACCCATTGCTAAAGTGGGCAAAGTATAGTGAAGTTTTGTCTTTCAACATTTAGGCCCTTCTCACACGGCGCTACTGAAAAGAAACCAGTTACGAACTAGGATCACAACTCAGTTTCTTTCCATTCACAGCACTGGTATTTGTATGGAGGCTCTCACACGGGGCGATCGGTTGGAAACCAGTCCGCAACGCGTCCGCGATTAGTTCGAAGCGACGCAGCATGCCAGTTGCCGCGCTCCTAGTTTTCAACTAGTTTCTCAACAAAAATGGCGGATCAGATAATAAATTTAAACCTTGTTGCTGAAATCGAGAAACATCCGTTTTTATGCAACTACAAGTTGAGTGAATATTCCCGGAAAGTTGACACAGAAAAAGCATGGAGTGTTATTAGACAGAAAGCTAATTTTTCAGCTATGTAAACATGTTTTTAACAAAGAGTAATGAATAATATTTTATATAAACACTTCAGATTTATTTTTCTTAAATTAAATTTCATAATTTGCCACGGAAGTGCTCTTTGTGGAGTAATAAAGTAATTGCCTAAATAATTTTTGGTGTAATATGCCGATGAACGAAAACTAATTTTAAGTTGTGACAGCGGAATTATGTGTAGTGTGTAAGTTGCATTATTTCCAAATTTAATCGGATTGTACAGGACTCATTTCCCACTCGTGACAATTGTGCAAGCTGATTTTAGTATATTAATCATTTTGTGTTAGTCATTACATCATATGTGACTGTAAAAACTTGAAATTTTTCCATCATGACAAATGTACATTCTATAGTTGAACGGGAAATCGTTGGCATTTTCATCACTTCATAGCTTTCCAAGCAAAAGCTTTTGTTTATAAAATATTTTTTTTAAATCTCCTATTCCTTCTTTGAATAATATAACATCCTCATCTGAATTAGAATCTCACGAGTGACTGAAATTCCAGAGATTTGAGTAGCATCGTGTGCGAACATTGGTCACTAACTAGTTAGCAATTTCAGTCTGTGTTCAGTTTCGTTTCCATTGAGTAGCGTCGTGTGAGAAGGGCCTTACTTCCATTAATTTATTTATTTCGTATGGCAGAAGAGATACAAAAACAGTAACTAAATTAACTAACAATAAATATAACTATTTATTAGGTTCTTCGGAGGTTTAATTTATATACTGTTTAATTAAAAAGTCCACCAGAAGGTTATATTGAAGATTTGCTTATTATTTTTTAAACGAAGTCAGCGATATTCACATGCATAGATACAATACAGAGCATGGAGGAAGGAATAATATGGAGACGACGCAAGAGACCTTTACCACGCATGGGAGTGAAGCAGGCCGGCGGAGGAGTGGGGGGGCATGGCCGGAGTGGTGGGGGCTTGACCGCTTCCCAACAAACACGGGGAATATGTATAAACACCTCAAGGGGACTCTAGGATAAACGTGACGCCGCAATCTGGTGATGGATTATTATGTAACTCGATGAGACAAATAAAAAATGAAGAATAAAATTTTTTGATATCCTGCTTAGTTTTCGAGATATTCTGTCTCAAATGTGAAATGGTTTTGGTTGAAATTCAGAAGAAAAAATTATTCAAAGTCAAATTTTATGATGAATTTTTATTTAAAAAGACGAGACAAATAAAAAATAAAGAGTAAAAGTTTTCGATATTTCACCTAGTTCTCGAAATATACTGTCTCAAAAGTGAGGTGTCTTGAGTTGAAATGCAGAAGAAAAATTTCGCAAAAGTCAAATTTAATGATGGATTCTTATGTAACACGACGAAAAAACTCGATAATAAGGAATAAATGTTTTCGATATCTTGCTTAGTTTGGGGGATATACAACATCCAAATTGAGGGGTTTAGGTTTGGATGCAGGCTGGACCAAAAATTAATTCTGTCAAAGCCACAATGATTACATGGTTGACATGCAGAATGGATATTTCAGTTTTATTACTACCACTTGTGGTTAGTCTGAAATAAAATGTTTATTCAGTCACCTTAATGAACATTCTCTTGATCAAGATGTGTTGTCTAATTTCACAGCCCTACTTATTAGGACAATTGTAAAAAAATTATCTCTCAGTTAGATTTAGATACGGGGGGGGGCAAAGTTGTACAAAAAAAAAAAAGAGACTAAATTAGAAACACATTCCCCAAATTGATTTTGTTCAAAGGCCAATAACTTCTTTATTCATGAAGCCCATTTTTATTTCTGCATGAACCTGTTTCGACATAAATAGATGAGAAAGATTTCAAAATCGGTAAAAATAGGTATAGACGTATTTACAAACAGAAACAAGTCTTATATGAAGCTTTAAAAATAACCTAAGTCAATGGCCTGAAATAGCTATTTAAAAAATTAATAAAACTCACAGCTTCTCACATAACAGTTAATTTCATCATCCATTGCAGTATAATCAGCAACGTGACGAAAGAAATCGTAATAGTAAATTCACTGAATCGCGAAGTAAAACACGCCCCTTTAAATCTCATTTTAAACACTCGTTAAAAAATAATGCTAGTCTATTATGTGCAAAATAGCAAGTTTGCTGATTTTCTACACTACACCAAGAAAAATTTGAGAACAAAGTCATCCCATTGAGAGCTATGACTAAATATTTATAGACGTGCTGCAAAGTTTGCGGTGTCTACCGCTCACTTCAACAACGATAATTACAATTCAACTTACTTATGAAATGATATTCCAGGTTCTTTCCTGTCTGGCCTATTTGTGCAACCGTACACAACACAAGCTGGCATTTTTAAACACTTATACACAATACTACATGAAATAATCACTGCATCTACCACAATGTGAACACCTTAATTGTTGGGAAGCGCCATATGGTCGCTGCCGGTGCTGCCACCATGCGGGAGAGTTTAGTGCTTGCTTCACCGATTTAACGTCACTTCTCCTCCATATAATTCCTTCCTCCATGATACAGAGCATGGAGGAAGGAATATATGGAGACTAGATAACGCGAAATCCGTGAAACCTCGTGAAAAAACTGTGCCTGCGCGGCGGATATCGTAGGAGTACCAAAACATTGGGCTGTTTGCACTGTGTCAGCTGCTGAGAATATTTCATTTTCTAATATTCTAAAGTTTTCTATAATGCCAAGTTGTGATGCATATGGTTGCACAAACAGACGAGATAGGAAAAAACCTGGAATAGCGTTTCATAAGTAAGTCACATTGTAACTTATCGTTCTTGAAGTAATCTGACAGGCAACCGCAACATTAGTGCCATTCGCTATAAATTTATTCATTGCTCTCAATAGGATCATATTATTCTCAAATTTTTGTTGGTGTAGTGTAGACAATTAGCATATGTTACTATTTTGCACCTGAGAAGCTAGCCTTATTGTAGACAAATGTTGGAAATTTAATTTAAAGCGGGTCATGTTTACATCGCGACACAGTGAATATGGTATTCTGCATGCATTACTCACGTTTAAGTTTACACTGAAATTGCACGATGAAATTAATCTGTGATAATTTGTGCTGTGCGAACTACTAAACGTGATGAAATAAACTTTGTTGTACGGAAATGTAGTTCGCGATGCATTTCTTGTGTTTAGATGTGTCTACATAGTTTGGTTTTGTAGCGGCAATATTAATGGAAATGTTGGCAGGTTGAAATGCGGTGTATACCAGAAGAGAACAAACAATTTATTTATCATTACTGTTAGCTTCTGATTTATGAATGCACTGATTTTTCTAGCAAAATTATATAGGCCACTACTAGTACAATATCTTCTAAGTAAGCTCAGAAACTATGAGGTTTTATGAAGTATTATTTTTTTTAAAGTTCTAAACATTGACTTATGCTATTTTTTAAATTTCAGATATGACTTGTTTCTGTTTGTAAATATGTCTACAAGTATATTTCTAGATTTTAAAATCTTTCTTGTCAATTACGGAAATAGAATGTGAAAATATAACCTATTTGAACATCAACTAAAATTTAAGGACTGTAGAAATAAAGTTTGTTATTCAAGTTAAAAAGAATTACCTGCTCATTAAGTTACGTCCGAATTCATCATCAAATATGGATATTGCGATAGTTTTTTTCTGGTCTAGGCTGCATTTCAATCTAACCACGTCAATTTTAAGGTACAATATCTCGAGAACTAAGTGAGATATCAAAAAACTTATATTCTTTACTTTCAGTTTCTCTCATCGAGTTACATAAGAATTCGTCATCAAATTGCGGCGCCACGGTTATCGTTGAATCCCCTCATAACCTAACAACCTCACTTTTGAGATAGTATATCTCGCGAACTAAGCGAGATATCGAAAAATTTTATTCTTTATTTTCGATTTGTATCGTCGTGTTACATAAGAATCTGTCAGCAAATTTAACTTTGGGGACACGTTTCTTCTGAATTTAAACCAGAAACTCCACTCTTTTGAGACAGTATATCTCGAGAACTAAGCACGATATCAAAAAATTTTATTCTTCATTTTTTATGTGTCTCGTCGAGTTACATAATAATCCATCATCAAATTGCGGTGCCACGGTTGTCTTATGATTCCCTTGAGGTTTTTGTGCATATTTCCGTGTTTCTCTGGTCAAGCAATATGGCGGCCTCCCCTCCCCACTTGTCTCCACCCGGTTTCACTCAGTATGTAGGCGAAGGTCCCTTGCGTCGTCTCCATATATTCCTTCCTCCATGATACAGAGATGCACTTCTGAGCCGTCGCAAATAAAATCTCTGTGAAACTAACTGGATGAATCTCTCTGTAAAACTGAATACTGACTCTGTCCAGCCGATCTGTTTATATAGTCTCTATCGAAATTACGAGAATTCTTCAAAGGCATCCGCCCGATATTTCTCGAACATTAACAATCACTCAAACAATCAAACATATTAAAAACAATCGGGAATTAATACAAAATTACTTAACAACATTACAAAATGATCAGAAATGGTAATTAGAGATACTTAAATACAAAATTATTTACAGAAATCCTTTCAAACTGTAGAAAATTGTCCTGTAGACATCATAACTTGCATTAATACATGGAATTACAAACATTTAAGAAATTTTCTTGCACCATTCGGTTCTTAAACATATTAAATGGACTTTAAATAATTTTCTTTCATAAAACAAAGTCTATATACACTGATTTACAAGAAATTACAAAACAAACATACCAGATCATATTCAAGCAAACTTTAGCTCACTACAAATACTTCATACAGTGCAATACTATTCAAAATTCAGGTATGAGGGCTGTTACATATTGCTACAGACTGATGTCAGCGGTCTTCTGATTGGCTGACTACAACCCCGGTTCTATTGTGCTTGTCGGTAATTGGTCTGCTTCGGAACCAACTGTAGATGGGGTAGGACGAATCTGCTGCAGCGAACGCCGCTCCTCCTCTCTCCTATCATCCGTCAGCGAAACACTTGGTTGTTTTAGAATGGAAAAAAGCAGGTTTCCATGTGTCACTGAGCTACAGACCCAAGTCCCTGTTCACATTATTATCATTCAGACGTATCTGAATAGCTTCTTTAATTGACGGAACTCCCAGAAGAAAGAACTAGCTAGAACTCTCACATTATCGAAATCCATACAGTGACCATTTTCGATCACGTGTTGTGCCACGGCAGATTTTTCCAGTTGAAACAGCCGGATGTTGCGCTGATGTTCAGTCACACGGGCGTTGATGGTACGGATGCTTTGGCCAATGTAACACTTGCCACATTGGCATGGTATGCTATAGACTCCCGGCGTTTTTAAACCCAAATCATCCTTCACAGGAGGCAGCAAATCCCGTATTTTGGCAGGAGGGCGGAAAATTCGCTTTATTCCGTGTCTTGCCAAAATACTGCCGATTTTCCATGAAGATGTTACCTGCATACGGGCATGAAGGCAAGATCTTTAGGCTGTTCTTGCTCAATATTACATTTATCTGCCTTTTTTCGAAGTAGCCCGTTCTATCAATGGGATTGGGTATCCATTACGCATGAAGGTGTGGCGGAGATGTTCATGCTCGGCCGGCAGATTGTCAGCGTCTGAAATCTCCCTAGCTCTGTGTACCGACGTGTACAACACTGTGTTCTTCTGCGCTGGGATGGTGGAAGCTTTTGGCGTGTAAGTAGCGGTCTGTGTGTGTTGTTTTCCTTTACACACTATGTGACAGGGTTCCATCAGGTCTCTGCCGGATTAGAATGTCCTGTAGCTCCATTGTGAATCTGATATTTTCATGAATTCTATTGATATGGTCCAAGAATTCGTAAAGACAATGGATCCCATGTGGCCAAACGACATACGTATCGTTCTACACAACGATAGAAACATGTAGGCTTAAGGATGGACTTTTCAATTAGCTATTTAACAATTTAAAAAAAAAAAATGGTTTTAAATAGTTTATTGATACACGTTATTTAACGGGTACTATTTATTTTTTGACAAAAGTGCTTATTTGACGTAAAATTTAACCGTTAAAATTTAGAGTATTTGAAGACCGCCAAAACGCTCCTTTGCTGTCAGATGCGGGCCAACGACACACGTGACGTCACGTTTCAGCAGGCGCTTACTCTCCGTAAGTAACGTTTGGTTTGTTTCTCTGAATTTGTGTATAAATTGTTGGAAATTGTTTGTAAATAGTGCATAGTACATCAATCTGCAACCACAACAATAAAAACTCTACAAATAAACTACTAAGTGTTCCCGCATTAGCTGAAATAGGAAAAAAAAGTACACTGCAACTTGCTCATAGAAACCCAGACGACATTGCGACTAAGTCGCATATCATTTACTGTAAATATAATTTGCAACATAATTTGTTTGAGATAATGTAGTAAGCTGTTTAAGGCGAGTATCAGTAAAGTTAGGGTTCTTAGGTTCGATCCTCGCTTTGGAATATGTTTTGTTATTTGTGAGCGTTTTCTTTAGATACTAGTTGCTGTCGGTAGCACCGCACATTCTTTTTCTAAAATCCAACGATAACATTAATTTTTTTGCGAATGTTTCACAAAAATTTTTGGATAGCAAGAGTATTATAAACATTTGAGACATAACCAAAAACTGAAACTGGACGTTACTGGCATACCGATAAAATGTTTAAAAAAAATGAAAATTACTTACCCATTAAAAGTAAATACCGCTTAATAGATCCATTTATGTCAGAAAGGCAACATACAGTTATACCATCAAGTAAAAATTTCAACGAAAAGTATTCGAAGCGTTCCGGAATCTGTTGCGAGATTAGAGTGCAATGTTATTGTTAAAACAAATCCTACTATTCACCGCCTAGTACCTGGGATTTGTTGCAGTGATGATGTATCTCTCGAATGTTTCAAAATTAAAAGCAGGAGGTTATCTTTTTATAAAGGTTTTCTTGTATTACAGCAATTTATGTTTCAAACGTTTCCATGACGTTTTATGACTACTAATAAAAACATGATTCTTTAAAGCAACAAACGGCAAACAGAAACAACAAAAATGTACACACGGAAAAAAATATTACCCTAATCAAGGTTCGAATATAGGATCTTCAAATTTCTATAGCATGTAGCTACCTGGACACCATGGCATCGTTACTTTTTTTCGTTAATAGTGAACACTTGAACATCACGTTCTCTGCGTGTGGTGAAGTGAACGCGGTCGGTAAATAAATTCAGTTTCGTTGGAAAGAAATTATAATTTATGTATAATTATTTTTCTGTAGTTAAGAAAAATTGTCCACAACATCCAGTGCTTACCTTATACTACACGCATTTTTCTCTAAATATCTCCTAAAACAACTAACTTAATTTAAAATTTTAGTCATTCTTATAAAGGATTTCTGTTAATCTCTAAGTTCCAGTTTAAAAATAAATGATTCTCGAATTGAAGTTATTACATTCTGAAGCTCGGTAGAATAAAAGTCGGTGGTTGTTGCTATAGCTAGTGCGACAAATAATTTTCGATATTTTTCCGCTGTAGGCTTCTACAAATTGTTTTTCATTTTATATTCAACACAAAATCTCATTAGTAACAAGAGATAACCAGCGACAAATAGTTGAACTTGGATAGTGGGAAACACTCCATACGCAGCCGCCAGGCAGGTGACGTCACTAAAGCGATCTCCAATCCCAGAGCGTGTTCTGTCACGTTACAAGGGGCAAGGAGAATTTGATTTTTAATTTTCTTTTTTAAATAAAAACAATCCATCTTTCTTTTCTAGGAAAATAGCTTCCTTAAGCATTAATCTATGCGAATGAGTATATTTTGTAATATATTTTGGATACTGTCAAATAGCCTATTGCTCTATCTTCAAAATACGCCGGGAAAGCCTTGTTTCTCACACCATATGACTGTTTCCCTTGTAATAGACCGATTCAAAACTTGCAACATGTACCTGTCAACTACAAGCTATCCCGATTATAGCAGTGTGTGAAATCCTCCAAATTTTGTCATGCTTCCTCCATCATCTATCACACAATACATTTTCTTGAACCACCTGCATGGGGAATTATGACAGATCTTGTTCAATATTGGTCACTGGGATCAACTTCCGAGAAACCGCCCTTAAATTCTATAATTTTTCCTAATGCTGCTTGTTCTCCTCAAGCAAACCGTGACTATTAATGACGGCAGGATTTTACATGCATAAGAGAATATACTTCCAAGTTGCTCCATACAGCGATCTTGTGGTTCAGGTTGTGTGAACCACAAGTAAACGTTAACACAAAATGATGAAGGTGGACAGCTCCCCATCTTTAAGTGATTACGATGTGATCTGAACATTTTTCTTCAAAAAAGAAATCCCACACTTCACCCACCAACTCCCGAGTGCCAGACCACTACAAATAGTAATTAAAGGGCTGCCTCGAGAAGCGGCTGATTAGGACATTAGAGAAGATCTCATCAGCCGTGGCTACAACGTTAAAACTGTTCATCAGTTCAAAAAAAGGACCAAGGACACCAAGGAACTCATCCCACTACACATCTTTTCAGTGAATCAAGCTCCAAATAAGACGAAATCTATAATGAAAAATCCCTCTTGTACACCAAGATCCAAGTGGAAATGTACAAACATGGGAATGGCCCACCCCAATGCGCCAGGTGCCAAAGAATTGGACACACCCGAAATTACTGCCACCTGCCTTACAGATGTGTAAAATGTGCAGGTCCACACAACACCAAAGACTGCATTATCCTAAAGGACCAACCAGCAAAGAGTGAAAACTACAATGGGAACCACCCAGCATCATACAGCGGTAGCCAGACTTACCAAAAAGCACTACGACCACCCAGACCACCAAGAAAAGAAGGAACTGAGGATAGCAACAAAAAGAAGGAAAAAAACACCAGAGCAACCAAAAGAAAGAACGGAATCCTCCCAAACCAAAACAGAAACAAAACAAGGAGGACAAACCTACAAAGAGACAACAGATAAACCTACAGGAAGAACCACAGAAGGAGAAGAAACGAACTTATGCCCACATAACTTCCGGAATCAATAATGACAACACTGAAACAACCAATAAAAACAAGAACTGTAGGCACACAGTAAGAACAGATAAAGTCAAAGAGAGTCTCAACGGGAAATCGTTCATCAAAAAAATGATGAAAACTCTGAAAAAGATTAACGAAGCAAAGGACGACACAGGAAAACTGTTTGCCTTAATGAAAGGCGTGATGTCGCTCTTGAAGTAATGGCGGGCCAACAGGTACGCCAAACTGACTGCAAGATAGCCATCTGGAACGCGAACAATGTCGGAAATAAAAAGCTAGAGCTACAAGAGTTCATGCGGCGCAACGAGCTAGACATAGTCCACTTCACTGAAACATGCCTTAAGCCGAACATTAAATTCAACATCTCCGGATATCAGGCATACAGGAATGACTGGATCGGGCAAAGGGGAGGTGGTACGGCTATCCTAATCAAGAAAAGATATCCCACCAACATGTCCAGACACCACAACTGCTATCCATGGGAGCTACGCCGGTACGGATACATACCGTCGAGGGCCACATCGTACTCATCTCAACGTACCTGCCCCCAAACAAGCCTCTACACGAATTCGACCTGGATTCCCTGATGGCGACGGGAAGAAAGGTCATTATCGGAGGGGACTTGAACTCCAAGCACCAAACATGGAACTCTAGAACCAAAAATGCTAGGGGTGTGCGGCTCCTGGAATTAACAGGAAGACGGAATATACATGTGCTGGGACCTAAGGAAATAACAACCCTCACGACAGACGGCGACGAGGAGACGTCCTTGACGTGGCCGTCGTCAAGGACATCGACCGCAGGGTTTGACTACAAACAGTCAACGATCTGTCCTCGGTCCACCAGCCAGTTCTCCTATCAATTAGGAATTGGGTCTTGCCTCACATCAAACCTAAGAAAACAAAGGAAACCGATTGGGACCAATTCAATAGAGTTGTGCACAATAAGATCAAAGCCAACTACAATGTGGCATCCAAAGCAAGGATCGATCAGGCAATCGAACACTATGACAGTGTGCTGAAGGACGCGGACAAACGCTCCTCTGTAACAACATCCCACAGGATACCAACAACCACTGAGCTGCCACCAGACATTGAAAATCTAAGGTACCTTAAAAATACATCTAGGAAGCTAGAGATAAACAAAGGTACAGACAACTAACCAAGGAGTTGAAAGGGTGCCTGCAAGATCTTAAAACTCAACAGTGGGAAACGAAAATGTCACAGCTCACATTCCAAAACAAAGAAGCCTGGCAACTGGTGCGGGCACTTAAACAGAATCTAACATAGCTGTCAATGGACCAGCTGGGCCATGCTTTCTGCCGATGGAGAAGGCAGAAGTTCTGGCGGAACACTTTGCGGCACAATACACCGAGGTGGATTACAATCTTACAAATGCTGAAAAACAGACGGCCGACAATATCAGAGATACGGCCCAAGACGTTATGGAGGCACCACCAGAGGACGAACCCGAGCTCGCCACACCAGGAGAAGTCCGCGGAATAATTAAGAAACTACACAAAAACAAGTCCCCGGGGGCAGACCAAATCACCAATATGTATTTAAAAAACCTGCCGACCAAAGGCATAGTCCTCTTAACCAAAATATTCAACGCCTGCATGTTGGAAAGATATTACCCAAACAGCTGGAAAGTCGCGAAGGTCACGGCCATCCCCAAAAGGGGGAAAGACCAGTGACTCCCAAGCAGTTACAGGCCAATCAGCCTACTCCCCGACGCCTCTAAGATACTAGAACGCCTATTGCTTAAGAGAATTAACATCAGCCTAGAGGCGGAGAAAACTATACTCATTGAGCAATTCGACTTCCAAAGCCGAGTGGGTAGCTCAAGCCAGCTTGCCCGGTTAACTGAAGATGTGACAAGGGGTGTTAACATGAGAAACTCGACGGCCGCTGTGTTATTGGACATAGAAAAGGCGTACGATAAGTTGTGGCACGTCAACCTCATCACCAAGCTAAGAACAGAGACGACCATCCGCCACTGCTACATTCAGTTAATCGGAAGCTACCTCACCAAACGGAAATTTTATGTATCTGTTGATGGTCAAAGGTCCGCACTACACTCCATCCCGGCGGGAATCCCCCAGGGGTCTCCAGTCGCACCAATCCTGTTCAACTGTTATGTAAACGATCCACCAGCAGCACCCTTCATCAAATTCGCACAGTTTGCAGATGACACAACAATATACTCGACAGGCAGCAAACCCAAAGTGACAATCAACCGAATGCAACGAGCCCTCAACCTTTTCGACAAATGGTGAGGTATTAACAAAATAAAAGTCAACGCAACAAAATGTTCAGCAGTGTTCTTTACCAAAAGAATGCCAGTACTTACCAGAAAACTAAAAATAATGGGCCAACAAATTGAGTGGAAGAAGGAAACGAAATACCTCGGTATCACACTTGACTCCAAGCTCCTCTTCCGCAACCACATCCTAGAGAGACGAAGACAGGGCTTAGCAATTATCCAAAAACTCTTTCCAGTACTGAACAGCACTGAACTTACAACCACAACCAAACTCAGACTATACAAATCCGTCATTCACCCCTTCATTCTATATAGATGCCAAGTCTGGGGAACAGAGGCGAACTATAACATCCAGCACCTACAACGACTCCAGAACCGATGCCTCAGGACAATCCTAAGAACGCCTAGGTTCACCCCAACAGCCCATATACACAACGAGACAGATACTGAAAAAATCAGAACAGAAATATTCCGCCAAACCGAGAACTTCTATCGCCGAATTGATAACTACAGAGACATAGACGACAGGCTCCATACCCTTGGCACAGCAATGCCAAGGCACTGGCACTCACACAGAGTACCATTAAGCATTATATACCAGCCTGAATAAACTGGTATGATACATAAGAAAACTGTAGGGGTTTTTCACATAAGGTCGTCCTAAACGACCATAGCCATGTTTTCCCCTCAAAGCGCAAATAAAAAGAGTCCCCAAACCAACCTATCCAATACAAGTGACACTTAGCAGTAGAGCTAGCACGGTAGCGGGACATACACAAACAGAGCCCTTGTGGCTGTGACACACACACACACACACACACACACACACACACACACAAAAAAAACAGCAGAAGGAACGGCTATAGATAGATAGATAGATAGATAGATATGTTCACTTTGATCCCATGTGAGAATAATCTCGGGGATGTGGAACAGTACATACACTTATTAGTAATGTCAATATCACTATATAATTGATAATATTATATATTGACAAGAAGTTAGTTATGACCCATTAGTGTAACCAATATTTCCTGTAATCTACAAATACAATCCCGAGTTAGTTAGTACTTATTATGTGGAACAGTGTATAAACTTGTTACCAGCATCTAACAACCAGTTATTTTCTTACCAACCAGTTACCACAACTCATAAGCAGTCAATTACTTAAAAACCTGTTAGTATCATAATTTTTTACAGCAGTTTTTAAGTGCATGCTATCCCATGTTAGTTACTATATATGAGTGAAGTTTTGTAAACAGTGTAATTACTTCATTTGTCAAAAGTTTCAACAGATAGAAAAACCTTATATCATTTTAGTAATTGTGGACGACTTTGTCACATTTCCCTTCCATACAACATATATACTACTTTATCAGTCATTCTTAGTTACCAAATTCCAAGAAGAAAATTCTTTTACAGAGTAAAATTGATTCTGAAGCAGAAACTCTTTCAGTTTGGACTTAAAGTAGTTGGGTTTTTGTAGATAACATTTAATTTCTGTTGGTAAGACATTGAATAAGGAAGCTCCAGTAAATGTTAACCCTTTCTGTACAATTGACAGTGATTTGTAATCCTTGTGAATATTATATTTATTCCTAGTATTATGGCTATGTATGTCAGCATTAAGATTGAAGTGTTCAGGATTGTCCACTACAAATGATAGTACAGAGTATACATATTGTGCTGGCATTGTTAGAACACCCAGGTTTTTAAATAGATTTCTGCACGACGTCTGTGGGCTTGCTCCAAAAATAGTTCTTATAGCACGTTTTTGCAATTTAAATACCCTCTGTGCTTGTGACGAGTTTCCCCAGAATGAGATGCCATAAGGGAGCAGGGAATGAAAATATGCAAAATATACTAACTTTCTGGTTTCTATATTAGCTATTCTAGATATTACCCTAAGTGAAAATGTTGCAGAATTCAGTTTTTTAAGAAGTTGTTGAATATGCTGTTTCCAGTTCAATTTGTTATCTATACATACACCCAGGAATTTTGTGAAATTACTTTCATTGATTGCTTTTCCTTCTGATATCACATTATAGCTGTCCTTTGTTTTATTTTTTGTAACAAACTGAAGTAACTGTGTCTTTTCTACATTAAGTATTAGTTTGTTGGCACTAAACCAGGTGTTAATTTTCTTTATAGCATCATTTGCTGTGTTTTCGAGGTTTTGTGCTGATGGGTCTTTCAACGATATGCTGGTATCATCTGGAAAGAGCACCATGTGTTCATTATCACCTATTATATGTGGGAGATCATTTATATAGATTAAGAACAGCAGAGGGCCAAGAATTGAGCCCTGAGGCACACCACATTTAACTACACCCCATTCTGAGTTTATAACATTTCCTGTATTAGCATCTTTAGTGATACACATTGCTTTCTATTTTCCAGATAAGATTTAAACCAAAGTCCTCGCTTACCACTAACTCCATAGTGGTCTAATTTACCTAGTAGAATCTCATGATCAACACAGTCAAAAGCCTTAGCAAGATCACAGAATATACCTAGGGAATTTAATTTTTTATGCATTGATTCCAGTATGTTGTTTACAAAAGCAAAAATTGCTGAATCTGTTGAAACGCCTTGTCTAAAACCAAACTGTACTTTACTGAGTAGGTCATTCTTTTGTAGATGTGCATACACCCTTCTGTACATTGCTTTTTCAAAGATTTTTGAAAATGCTGGTAGAAGTGAAATGGGTCTGTAATTCTCAATTTTTGAGGTATCACCCTTTTTATAAAGCGGTTTGATTATTGACTTCTTGAGTGAGTCAGGGAAGATACCTTCTTCAAAAGAACTATTAAAAATATGACTAATAACTCTACTAATGCTGGTGTTACATTGTTTCACTACATGGGTTGAAACCTCATCATAACCAAATGACTTTTTATTTTTGAGGGATTTAATAATTTTTTCAATTTCATTTTGACTGGTGGGAAATAGAGACATAGGTGCTGTTTTTGGTGACAAGGATTTAAGTATTGCTATAGCATCCATATTCCCATTATATTTTCCTTTTATTTTTTCAGCAACTGTTAAGAAGTAGTTATTGAAAGCACTTCCTACATCAGAGGGGTCATTTACAAGTTTATCATTAACGCTTATAGATATAGGTTTGTGTTCAGGGGATGATACAGTTGTTTCCCATTTAATAATGTTCCAAACACTTTTTATCTTATTATCTGAACTACTAATCTCATCATTTATGGCCAAACGTTTAGATTCTTTAATTACTTTGGTTAAAATTCTACTGTATGTTTTGTAATGTTGTTTGAGAAGCCTATTATCAGTATTCCTAACTTTTACATATAATTCCCTTTTATGTCTGCAAGATGTTTTAATACCAACTGTAACCCAATTTTTGTTTACTTGTTTTTGACCAATTGGAGCTAGTTTTGTAGGGAGACACCTTTCGTAAGTTTCCAAAAACCTTTGGTGAAAGTAATTGAATTTATTATTTACCCCTTTTAATTTATAAACAGTGCTCCAGTCCTCATTGAGAAGTTCATCATTTAATGTTTTTATTGAATTGTTCTTTAATGGCCTAACTCTGACAAATCCTTTCTTTTTGTTATTTTCATTTCCCACAACATCCAAAGTAATTATTTGAGCATTATGGTCTGACAAACCATTTTCCATTGGGATTGTTCCATGTATTTCTAATTTATTGGGCTCTACAAAAATGTTATCAATAATGGTACTACTATTTTTTTGTGTTCTAGTTGGGAAATTTACAGTTTGATAGAGTTTGAATGATCTAAGCATTCCTAGAAGATAATCTGTCTGGATACATTCTACAGCAAAATTTATGTTGAAGTCTCCACAGAGGATAATTTCCCTTTTAGTTCGCGATAAATTTATTAGAACCGCTTCAAGTTTATTACAAAATTTACTGAAGTCTCCTGTGGGAGCCCTATAAACTGTCAGCACTATAAGATATTTGTTTTCTAATTGTAACTGTATTGCACAACATTCAAAATCTTGTTCTTACAGTATTACTTACATCTAACGATTTTGTCTCAGTATTTTCTCTTACATATATTGCTGCACCACCCATTCTCATCTCTGACCTGCAATAACATGAAGCTAATCTATATCCAATAAAAGGGAGGAAACATATTTCAGAATTCTTTAGATGATGTTCTGTCAGACATATGATATTTATGCTAAGATTCAATGATTTTTGGGTTTCTTCTATAGATATTATCAACTCATCAAGTTTGCTTGCGATACCCCTAATGTTCTGATGGAACAAAGCTATTTTAGACTGACACTCTTTATTTTTGACTGTAATGTCATTATGTACATTTCTTAAATAACACTTCCTACTCTTGAAATTTGGCCTAAAAAAGACTGAGTCCTACCACCAATTACCACTGGGATGGGGTTCACATCCAACCTGCCTCTCCTGATGCTACTGGCAATCCTTTTGCGTTAGCCTCTGCTTGCCCCGAACATTCAGGTGGAGTCCATGGGAGGTATGGTCACTCCGTGTTATGAAAGAAACATCTATCAGACCAATGTGTGTTCGGTCAGCCTGACACAATGCACGCTTCAGATCTGCCTGTGTACGCTGTACATGACCACGCATCCAGGGTTGATCATAACGCTTGAAGAGGTCAACAAAACCAACATTGGTTTTTTTAGCAATGTTGTCAATGTCTGTTTCAACACAATAATTGAGATTTCTGGACAGACTATTTCCAGGACCCCAACTATAATTATATGATCCTCTTTAGTAAAATCTTTCCCCAGGTTTGAAACTTCATCCACAACATTGCCAAGTTCTGGATTAGGCTTAAATATACTACACACCTCAACATCAGAGCCCAAGCTTGACTGTAACATTGCACTTAACCCCCTACCGTGACTACTTCCAAGCAATAACACCTTCTTGGATTTTTTTACGAGCTTTGCACAATGTGTGCTTTTTTACAACTTTATTGCAATGAGACAGTACCTTTGAAATCCCGTTCATAATCGTAAAAAAGAATGGTGTATCTTTAGCTAACCTCTACCCGTCTTTAAGTCAAAAGGACTTCAGACTCGCTTAGCACATGAATCTACACTAGAGTATTATAAATGCTAAAGTAACTGTCTGTTACTTTTTCACGACTAGACGGCTAAACCGATCTTGATGAAATTTGACAAGGAAATACTATCTATAATTAGGAAGGACGCAGAATACTTTTTCTGGGATAAATAACATTTAGTCATGAAATTTTGAAAACTAACCAAACGGCGAGAGAGACAGACGGATAACGTGTGTAAGCCTGTGTAATGTTATACCATTCACTCGGGCTTTGCTTCACTCAGTTTGTGTACGATCTGCTCAAAAATTCCTTGTACAGCCACGACTCTTGTTATATGGTAGAGATGAGGATATGCACTGCACCAGACTATTATTTTGTGTTTGCCTAAAAGTGTTCTCTCGATGCATTGCAACTGTGCGCAGCGGCACACGCCTACAAGTAACACAATTGAGGCGTAACGTAATAAAAGTCGTGACCATGACTGGAATGGCATAAGGTGATGCGTTTATTCCAATAATTTTGACACTACCATTTCAGGTCAAAATTAGTCTTTGTGATGACTGTGACAGACTCTGAAAGCAGCAGAAATAAAAATAGAGAAGAGTGCTTCCCCCCACCCCACCCATGTTGCTAGCTCACGGGTTTTCTTTCACCAAGGTCTACATAAATTAGCAAAGGACAGCAAAACCAAAAACGTTGTGTAAAAAACGGTACTGGCATAAGATGTCCCCAGAAAGTGGCATAGTTAAAAACCAGAAACAAAAATCTGCAGGAGGAACTGCGGTATGTAATCTCCCACAGTTGACTCCCTTCCCTTAGTTTTTTTTTCCTGTCTATAAACATATTGCCAATTGGTTCTCTTCATTATATATGTTCAACGGTAGAATCCCGACTCCATGTAGTAAAATTTTAAGCCCACGCGTACGATATCGCATATAACAGGGTGGTAGTACAATATAAATGCCGCGAATGTGGCTTTATGTCGCTAGTGACTTGGACAAGTTTCCCAGCAATTCAGCAAGAACTAGTAGAGTTTACATATTTTTTTAAATTTGTATAAACTATAGATCCAGTCAGTGGCGGATCTACGAATTTTCCGAGCCGAGACAAAATTTTTTAGATAGTCACCCATTCAAACATGAATTTACCACCCGGATCAGTATATACCGGGTGTTTCAAAAATGACCGGTATATTTGAAAAATCAATAAAAACTAAATGGGCAGCGATAGAAATACACCGTTTGTTGCAATATGCTTGGGACAACAGTAAATTTTCAGGCAGACAAACTTTTGAAATTAGTTACAACTTTCAACAACAGATAGCGCTGTAGGCGATTTGAAAGATATAGATTTAAACGCAGTCTGTGAGTTCACCATTCTGTAACTCGTCTTTCTGCTGTAAGCGTGTGTTGTTCACAGATTGCAAGTTTGCTGTGAAAAAATGGTTTATTCCTTAGAACTTTAGATTTTTCCAGACTGCAGCGCCATCTGTTGTTGAAAATTGTAACTAATTTCGAAAGTTTGTCTGCCTGAAAATTTACTATTGTTCCAAGCATATTGCAACAAACGGCGTATTTCTATCGCTACCCGTTTAGTTTTATTGATTTTTCAAATATACCGGTCATTTTTGAAACACCCTGTATCTATTCTTTGATTTAACACACTCCTGAGGTTGCCGCTCGGGGCAGTAGAGACAAAAAAATTATCAGCTACACGAATTTGCCGCCCTTTCAATCCTGATTTTGGCGCGATGGGCAAGCACCCCACCGAGTGTGGTGGGTGAGCGGCTAACGCTCTGGCGCTTCGCATTTGGGAGGACGCCTGTTCGAATCCCCTTCCGGGCATCCAGATTTGAGTTTTCTATGGTTCCCCATATTACTCCAGGGTGTTGCTTTTTTAGTTTCTATTGCTTTAATGTTAAATTATGGAAGTTGATATTATATTTATTCGAATGCCAGGATGTTTCTTTCAAAAAGACCGTGGCCGAGTTCCTTCCCGTTCCTTGTCCCCAGTCCCATCCCTTCTCTAATGACAGCGATGAAGCGTAAAGCCATAAGTAAAAAAAAAAAAAAAAATGCCAGTGCCCCAGTTACACGGCAATGCAGCTAGTAAACAATGTTTGCAAGTAATGAGCTTGAATTAATTACAATGTCACTTGAATTTCCGAGCTTTACATCGGTATGTGCCGTTAGTTTAGTTCCAGGTATTATAAAGAGAACCATTTTGCTTCATATGTCAATGATATTTCTAACTGCAAATCGGTAGAGGATTTATTCTTATAAAGGAGAGCCTGTGTCTTGATAGGTAGTTCCATACCATGTCTGATCAGCTTGTCCATCAATTGTGACGAAGCGTCCCAGTGACGTCTGCAGGAGAAAGATATATAGTATACTTAAAGCGCCTTTAGACGACCCGTTCCCGATTTCACTTTCCTCCCAGCGACAGTGTGTTGCATTTAGACGACCCGTCGGCTGGTCCGATCTGGTTTCTACCGTATTAGCGGCCTACCACCATGCGTATACCTGTCTTGCTCTGAAATCTGTAAGTTCCAGTTAATAGTAATACTAGAACAAAATTAGTTAAAATTTTTTTATAATGTTCTAATATTTCAATTAAATACGTATGGCCCCTTATATATCAAAACCAAAAATTCTTGGTGTAACCCTGACTGCTTGACATTATGCGAAAAGGCAAGGAAACAACAAAAGACGTGTGCCAAGCAATTATATTTTCAAAGGCAAATGTTCAGTCACTTTAGACTCTAGGATGGTGAAGATTTCCGGAATTTCTAGCGAATGACACCTGAAATGCCTCATATCTCGCGTCTTTGTTATGATAGAGGTCATGTGAGGTTAGGGTTGCCAACCATACCTCCATAGGATGAGCCTCAAGAACCCTCACCCTTTCGCAATTCCCTGATCGTTTCGCCCATCTCTATCATCCCTAAGACATAGAGGACAAAACTATGGGAATGAATCATTTATTTCCCAAGTTCCCTCTTCCCTACATGCCCAATGAAACTACCTCTTACGCTAACTATAATCCATGCCCTTTGCCACATACCTGCGACAAGCGCCACACTGTCCAGTCATGATTTTTCCCAAATATTTCTAGTACCTTCTAAACCAGGGGTGGCCAACCCAAATGATCTTGCGGGCCACTTTGGAAATGCATCATACCTCCGCGGGACGCATGTAAAATTGTATATTCTCATAATATATTTAGACCCACTATAAACATTTTTGGAGTGAAAAATTGAAACATAATGACTAACTATTATTGTGTTTACTATTATTCTTATAAGTAAACGTAGATAATATAATAATAATAAAATTTCTCTCATATTTTCGACAGTTATTTTTTTAATATATGGATTTACAATTAATGTATTTTTAATACATTGGTTTTCACTAGTTTGGCAATTATAAAATAAATATTTTTATAAAAGTGTGATGAATCTCGCGGGCCGGAAAAAATGTTCAAGGCGAGCCGCATGCGGCCCGCGGGTTTGCCATCCCTGTTCTAAACGAACCTTAAATTTATTTCATAAAGTAGTCTAATAAAATGTATACTCTGAGCATAACTTTTTTTATTAAATTGGATTACAGATTTACTCCTCAATCAATTTACTGTAATTAATAAGTAGATAAAAATACTTTAATTATGATATTTTTAATAACAAGTTGCTATTTTAATATTTTTGTAAAATAAGAAAATTAGAAGCTTATTTCATTTAAGACTGAAATAATCAATTAAGTATATCTTATGATATAAGGAAGTTACAACTACAATCGATATTATTGAGCAGCAGAAGTCAGATACTACTTATTTATTTATTAAATATTTGTTTGTTGTATTACTAGATGATTATTGATATTTTTATACTTTAATACTAATGAAAATAACAAAATGTTTTATTTTAGACAGAATGAAAGTCTACGATATGTTCCAGGAACAATCTACTACAATCAAAATCTATAATACTTATTTTTTTCTTTAGTAATTTAAGATATTAAAGGGGTGTAAGAGTTTGGGAGAGACTATATTAGCCTTTTCAAACCAACTGTCAACCACTCCTTCACGTGGTACACCCTGTTTGCACGGACGAGGCTCTGGCGACTGAAAGATTCCCGGTATAAGGAGTCACCCACTGCTTGCCAACCTCCGTAAGGAGGGTGGAAGAACGGGTAATGGCCCAGGGCACCCTCTTGTCCTTGGGGTTGGAAACGACCCCTAAAGACGGATGAATCAAAAATGATCAACGGCATGGGGATGCAGAAGGCAACGGGAAACCACTGCATAAAAGACCCAAAGGGTATCCCGAGGACATGTAATATCAAACCAGTTGGAAGACAGATGACAAAAAAAAGGTTAGATTAGGTATACCAAAAAGGCTTAACTACCATTTGCTGTATCTAATCTGATTATTAAGTTTTCAAATAAATTTCTAAATCCATAAACCTAGCGAAAAAGAAATGAAAATTAACCACTATGAATAGGCGATTTTTGAAGCTCTATTTTTAAGTAAAAATATTGTATTTTGCCTTACTGATAATAACCCTAGCTATTTACTTTGTAATTCAAAGCTTTTATCTAATTTAGATGGTAAAACTAAGCTGATGACGAATCTAATTCCATTTTAGCGCACAGCAGTTCACACACTCAACCAAAGTTCACTTTGCAAAAGATACCTTTCTTTCTCGGAGTTTATTCTTGGTACTCGCTGGGGCACAATTAGGAATTGTGGGACCCTAGGCTATATATGCGGTGCAGGCCCTGTTGGCAGTGGCATAACAATTTGTGGGGGAGACTTTTTTTAGCTCTGTTACTGACCGAGGCGAGGGCCTCTCTGACCGATTGTCGGAGGCCCCTCTGGCTGTGGGGTGGGCCCCCGTCTTTGTGGTGCAGGTACCCTAGTCTACAGTCTAAGTAGCCTATGCTTAAATGCAGCCCTGGGTACTCATTTGGCACAAGGTTTAGTAGACCTGGAGAGCCATTCCGGATGCTCTGCTTTGTCTTAATATCCTCGATTTCATCCGAGAACTAATCCCAATCGACCAAGCTATATTCAGACTTCCTACATCCTGATCTATGCAGAACACTGTTATTAATATTATTATTATTATCATTATTAATTTTAACTGCGATGGAGTTATCACTGTAGTGGCAATTCCCCTAGTCATCCAATTACCCATTTTTATAATTTTTTTTTACCATTTTATTTTTAATTGGAGTGTTAAATTCCTCTCGCATTTACTTTTATGATCCTTGAGTGTTTTTGTTAAATCATTCATCACTTCACTTGGTAATTTATTCCAATCCCTGACACCCTTACCAACAAAAGAAAATTTTCCCACTGGCTTATGCATGAAATCGAGCATCAGCTTGTGGCCATGGTCGCCTTTCTCCTTCTATGCACTATTCGTAATTCTTAGACCAATATCTTTGCACGCCCCATCACCAACATACGCCCTGTACATTCCCAGCACTGTCTTAACCTTCTTCCTTTCCTCCAATGGCTCCAAATCCAGCTCCTTTGTTATATCAGTTACTCAATGGGTCCTGCAGTAAAATCCACAAAAAATCTAGCTGATCTTCTCTGCACACCCTTCAATTCCTGTATTTGATAACCAAAATGTGGGTCCCAAACTACATCACCATATTCAACCAATGGTCTGACCAAAGTTTTGTAATCCAATTTACTAACCTCTCTGGTACATCCTCTCATCATCCTCTCCAGCAAATGAAGGAATTTGTATTGTTTTTCTACCACCTACCCAATGTGCTCTGCCCAGTTGAGTTTCTTATCAAACGTTATGCCAAGATATTTACACTTCAAGCCTTCAACAAGTAATTCTTACCCCACCCTATAATCATAATTAACCTTTATTTTTTTATCTGTGAACCTGATAAGCTGACTCTTCTGGGCATTTATTTTCATTACATGCTGACCTACCCATTTAGATATTCTATCCAGGCCACCCTGCAGTTGTTCACAGTCTTCACCTGTTTTGATCCTAATTATATTATCTGAAAAAAAACTTATATTTTTACTGTAACCCATAAACACAATCACTCATTAGAATAATGAACAGCAATGGTCTCAATACACTAAACTGTGGCACTCCCATATTTACTCCCACTCCTACTCTAACACTTTGCTTTCTGGCTTTTAAAAATTCCTCTTTCCAGCAAGTAACTTATTCACCCAATGCAATAGATTTCAGTTTATTTAAAACGATTTTATGGCTCCCTCTGTCAAATGCCTTAGAAATATCTAGTGCCACACTATCAACCTGGCCTGCTTTGTCCAATTCACCTAAAATATCTTGCATATGACCCACCATCTGAGAATCACATGAATATCCTTGACTAAAGTCATGTTGTCGATCCGCAAACCAGTTTCTTTCCTAACAGACATTTTTGATTTAGTTGCATATCAGTCTCTCCATCATTCTGCCTGTCACTGATGTCAAACTAATTGCCCTGCTCCTCCTTTACGAATCAGAACTACTATCGCTCTTTTCCAATCCTATGGTAAGCAGCAAGACTTCAGACTCATTTTAAATAAAATTTTAAGGTAAGGCACTATTTCGTATCCCACAATCTTAACAAATGTGTAATAATAATATCTAAACCAGCCGCTTTATGTTTTATTTAGCTTGCTGAGTTCCTACAATATTTCCTGAGAATCTATTTCAAATGTTGTAGTTTCCTTATTTATACTTTCAGAGAGACTCTTCTCTAATTCATTCCCTACCATCACAGGATGATAGTCCCTAGTTGTCTCACTAAATCAGTCACTCAATATCTCTGCAATTTTAAAATCCTCAGTGATTTCAACTCCGTTCTTATCCACAATAGTTTGAATACCTTCCCCTCATTTTTAAAATATAGTCATAGAAATTTCTTTATGCATCATTCAGTGGTCCTCCTGCAACAATAGTATTCTTTATATACCAATTCTTTGCTTCTCTCTTTGCCTTTATTAATTGCTTGTTTAGTTGTTTTAAGTGTTCCATACTGCCTTCTGTTTCTTGACTGTGTCGTGTTCCTGTCTCACTACCCTCTTTAACCTTTTCACCTCCATATTTTAGTATGTACGTTCTTTACTTCTCTTTATTTTCTGATTTGTAATGAACATTTCCTTGCGATTTTTTATTATCTCCTTAAATTCTTCGCATTTTGTCTCCACTATACTTGTGCTATCTTCCATTAGCTGAACCTTTCCCTAAAATATCTCTTCTATTTTAATATCTGTGCCTTTTTATAGTTATACCTATTTCCCCTTTCTATTTGGCCAATAGTTTACTGAATCTCTGAATCCCCTAATACCATCAGTACTGAATTTTGGTCACTTATTCCTTCAGTTACTTAACACCCTACAAGATTTTCCTTAGAAAGATATCCAACATGTTTGGTCCCCTCATATTTTGCTGTACCACCTGTGTAAAACCTCCTTCCCTTATTACAATATTTGCAAATCTCTGTTCCCTTGTGTTATTAATCTTATGTACTACTGGGACCCTTTTAAATATAAACCCCCTCTAATAATAACAATTCTATGCTCATCTCTGAACTGTGAATGTAAATTTAGCTTCTCTCCAAAAATCTCATCTCCATCATTCATTTTTTCACTATGGTAAGCAGCCAACACCTGATTTTTTTTTTATCATGGCGACCGTAAAAGAATGACTTGTAGCTTAGGTTTCAGGTGAAGGAATTAAATGTTTGATTTGTAAAACAATAACTGAGAACATCATCAGATCTGTAAATATATAATTATTTATTGTAACTAGAATAAGTGTCATGAGCTATGTACAGATGTTATATATAATGAAGGATTGTTTATCTGCATTGTATTATTGTATAAACTATTATGGTTGATTAATTGAGATCTGTTTATGTTGGCATTATGTGTATATACAATCTGCTTAACTTCATGACGGATTCAATCAATTTTAACTACGTTAAATTAAGTGAATCCTGGGTAGGGTTTGTACTACAGTTACTACAATTTAAAATTATTTTTGTGTTTAAATATCTTTAATATTTATTTCTGACCATTTTGTAATGATTGCAAATGATAAGGTATTCATTTTGATTGGTTTTTAATATGTTTTTAATTGTTTAAGTATTGTTAAAGTTCTGGAAATATTTGTCAGAAGCCGTTTATAATGTTCTAGAACTTTCGATTAAACATATATAAAGCGAGTGGCAGCGACAGAGAGACAGTTTATCGACACAGTTTACGTCGGCAAAGACAGTTTTGGGCGAACAGTTTTACGTGTGCTGTGCATGGAGCAAAGAAAAGAGATCACTTAAGGGACCTTCTCCATAAGTGAAGCCGAGAGTAAAGCGGTGGGTTGGGGAGGTCGCCATGTTGGTAGAGCCAAGAACCACAGGGATTGAAAATGGAACGAAAGAATTTCTTCGTTTTTAACCTTCGTATTACTACAAATGAAGTTTTATGGGGTCACATTTATAAATACCTTGATTGATATAACCTACAAACATTAGAATTTAAGAAAAACAAGCTGCTAAATAATTTTTGATAAGAATTTTGTAATCCGAAATAGAACTTTTCTCTGAGGGTCATATTGCTATTTTAGAAACATTGGAAAAAAATCCCTAATTCTCTTAAGGAGTGATAAATAATTTACATGTTCTAGATATTTAATTCTAAATGTATGTTCTGATGGGAACTTACCTTGTTTGAATGAACGTAGTTGGTGAATGGTTTACGTTCTGGCGTCGCATTCGGGAGGATGTAGGTTCGAATCCCCATTCAGCCTCCTAAATTTTGGTTTTCGACGGTTGTTCCAAATCACTATCAAGGTGCTCAATATATTACTAATATCTAATAACACATAAATAATTTGTTCCTTATGCTATAAAAAGAATATTCTGCTACAGGCTGCATTTCAACCTAATCACAATTTAACTTAATATTGCCGCTAAAAAGTAAAACGATGCAAACGCAACTAAAGACATGAAACGTATTGCGAATTAAATTTCGAATAACAACAAAATGGACGATTCCTAGTTCGTATAACACAAATGATCACAATTAAATTCATCATACACTTTCAATATAAATTACAATTGGACTAAAGCACGTAAAATAATATATTCGCATCGCGATGTGAACAATATTAAGGTACAATGGTTCTCTGCATCAACAAATATTTGATAACACCGTCGTCAAATTGAGAGCTGTGAATAAACTTTTTTAACAGGCATTGTAAATCTATGACAGGCCCTACTCTTACAGACCCCGCATTACAAACACTTCATGAACAATAATTACAATGTGACTTACCTATGGAATGTTGTTCCAAGTTGTTTCTTACGTGTTCTGTTTGTGCAACTATAGGCAACACAAGTTCGCATTATTAAACACTTTGAAATATGAGAACACGAAATGTTCAAAGCAGGGACAGAAATGAAAACAGACCAATATTTTGAACCTGCTAATATGGTCGCCGCGCATGCGCAGTAGGTTCCAGAGTTTAAAGGCGGCTTCGCAGTTTCAACCATGGAGGAAAGAATATATGAAGACGAAATAACGCTAAATCCGTGAAAATCCATGAAAAAACTGCTTTCCTGCTGCGTATGCGCGGCGGCCATAGGGATCCCCCAAAACATTGTGATGTTTGCCCTGTGTCAGATGCTAAGAATTTTTCATTTTATAATATTCTAAAGTTTTCTATAATGTCAAGTTGTCTTGCATATGGTTGCACAAACAGACAAGATAGAAAACAACCTGGAATAACGTTTCATTATTAAGTCACATTGTAATTATCGTTCTTGAAGTATCTGAAAGGTAACTGCAACATTACGACCAATCGCTATAAATTTATTCATTGCTCTCAATAGGATCATATTGTTCTCAAATTTTTGTTGGTGTAGTGTAGACAATTAGCAAATGTTACTACTTTGCACCTGAAAAGCTAGCCTTATTGTACACAAGTGTTGAAAATTTAATTTAAGCGGGTCAAGTTTACATCGCGACACAGTGAATATGTTATTCTGCAGGCTTTACTCAAGTTTCAGTTTACACTGTGCTGTGCGAACTACTAAACATGATTAAATAAACGTTGTTGCCCGAAATGTAGTTCGCGATCCATTTCGTGTGTTTAGGTGTGTCTACATAGTTTGGTTTTGTAGCGGCAATGTTAATGGAAATGTTGGTAGGTTGAAAATTGAAATGCGGTGTGTACCAGAAGAGAACAAACAATTTATTTATTATTAGTTGTTAGCTTACGACTTATGAATGCTCTGATTTTGCTAGCAAAATATATAGGCCACTAACAGCACAATATCTTCTAAGTAAGCTCAGAGACTATGAGGTCTTTTGAAGTGATCATTTTTAAAAAAGTTCTAAACATTGACTTACGCTAGTTTTAAAATTTAAGATTTGGGTGACTTTTTTATTCTGGTCCAGGACGCGTTCCAACCTAACCACAAGGATTAGTAAAAAAACAAAACACCCAATCTGCATGTGCAGCAAAATTATCTTTTGGTCCAGTCTGCATCATAACCGGCAGTACCATCATTACCGTGGCGCCACAATCTGATGATTAATTCTTATAGAACTCAACGAAACAAATTGAAAATAAAGAATAAAATGTTTTTATATCTCGCTTGGTTTTCGAGATATAGCATGTTAAAAATCAGTTATAGTAAGTTCCTTGTAATTTTGGTGACCTCGATTTGTCTCGTTAACTTGCGTACGAATTTATCATCAAATGGAAGTATGGAGAAAGTTTTCTTCTGGTCCAGGCCGCATTTCAATCTAACCACGTCAAGTTTACGGTACAATATCACGAGAACTAAGTGAGATACCAAAAAATTTATTCTTTGCTTTCAGTTTGTCTCATCGAGTTACATCAGAATTCGTCATCAAATTGCGGCGCCACGGTTATCGTTGAATCCCCTCATAACCTAACAAACTCACTTTTGAGACAGTATATCTCGCGAACTAAGCGAGATACCGAAAAATTTCGATTTGTATCGTCGTGATCTATCATCAAATATGACTTTGGGAATATGTTTCTTCTGAATTTCAACCAGAAACTCCACTCTTTTGAGATTATATCTCGAGAACTAACCACTATATCAAAAAATTCTATTCTTCATTTTTGATCTGTCTCGGAGTTACGTAATAATCCTTCATCAAATTGCGGTGCCACGGTTGTCTTATGATTTCCTTGCGGTTTTTGTGTCTATTCCCCGTGTTTCTACAGCCAAACAATATGGTGACTTCCCTCTACTCGGTTTCACTCCAGTACGTGTTGAAGGTCCCTTGCGTCGTCTCTATATATTTCTTCCTCCATGGTTTTAGCGACACCTTGTCTCCTCTCTTTTCCTACCTCCATGGTACTGTGGGAGTGATACAGTATTGTCTTTGGAAGAAGTGTCGAATGTAATTGTTGGAGTTTGTGTATACATGTGAGCAGTATCTTTAAACTTGTGTATGTCTACGGGAAATAAAAACAGTTAAAACTTTAAACTAATCGTGGACTAATTATTTCATATATTAATTAAACAACGAGATACCTAATATGACAATGTAACAGCCCTCAACCTAGACTTTAAATGGAATTATGTTTTATGAAGCATTTGTAGCAAGCTAGAGTTTAACTGAATATGATTTTGTATATTTGTCTTGCAATTTATTGTAAATCGGTGTAAATGAATTTTGTTTTAAGAAAAAAAAAAATGTGTAAATACTATTTAATACGTTTAAGAACAGAACTATGCAAGAGAATTACTTAAACGTTTGTAATTGTAAGTATTAGGATGAGCTGTGATGTTAAAATGATGATTTACTACAGTTTAAAATGATTTATGTGGATAATTAGTATTTAAGTATCTTTAATTTTCATTTCTGTGCATTTCGTAATAATTGTAAATGATAATGTATTAATGTTGATTGTTCTTTATATATTTTTAATTGCTTAAGTTCGAAATATATCTGTCGGAAACCTATGTAATGTTTTAGAACTTTCGACGAAACTTATATAAAGCGAACGCTAGAGACAGTTGGGACAGTTTTACAGTGACAGTTTACAGAGACAGTTTTACGCCGGCAAAGACTCAGTTTATGGACAAAGTTTTGAGCGAACGGTTTCGCATGTACTGTTGTCTTTGGAAGAAGTGGTGAATGTAATCGCTTGAGTTTATGTATACATGTGACCAGTATCTATGAAAATTTATGAAGATAAATGCAAGTTAAATTTGAACTTTATCGTGGACTAATTATTTCTTACGTAATTAACCACGAGACTCCTAATAACCCCAAAAGTCTAGTCCTAGTCATGATCTATGAACACTAAAGAACTCTAGCAATCTTTGATAAACCAGTATGAATACCCCTCCACCAAATGATCCTCTGTCTCTGCAGTATACTTTGTAACATCATTGTCTTGTACTACTCCTTTTAACCAAGACTGTACCCCTACAATCCCTTGAGGTGCATGTATCTCCATTAAGTTTGTAAATTCTATCACTTTGTTCACTATACTTCTACAGTTTACCAATAACATCCTTATTTTTGGCTTTGTAGTATTTTCAGCATTAACCTTTCCAGTTGTACCCAATTCGGTTATTATTTCGGTGATTACTTATTTTCAACCCCAGACCAGCAGCCACTGACCTAAAAAAAAAAAAGGCTCAATCCTGACCCATCATAACTGAAAGTGGGCTCCCTTACAGCTTTAGCTGACAACTCAGAAAGTACTCTCCCTCAACTACATTTAGGTGTAGGCCATGCCCAGTAAAACCCCACCTGCCAATCGTGTTCATGGGCACAACATCCAAAACATGACTAATTGCATCTCTGTTTCCACATTTACCTGCCACACAGTGTAGTTCAACTGTGACCGATCATGGAGACTTAAAGCGTGCATTTGTTCCACCCTAGTTTGTTGCGCCTCCTTCACCACCATCCTCAGATCACTCTCTATACTACAACTGGTATTCCTGTCAATATTATTTCCCACGATCACTGCAGTGAAATCCCTACAAAGTGATTCTCTATCCTCTGTTACCTGCCCTAATGGTACACTGGGTTTGAAAAAGCTTGTGACCTAGTAGGCTGTGCATAATTGATCCTACAGAAGAGGACCTATACCTCTCCCATTGGTACTAATTAGCAGCAGAACCTTTTTATTCCTATTTTCCTTGTACACCTATATTCCTAAAGGTCTGCAGCACCTTACCTAGTCCTACGTGTATACGAGGATTTCTGTGCATTTGATTCCGGTAACAGCTCAAACATATTTCTTCACACAATTTTTGGAGTTTGTAGTTTCTTCATCCTGTTAACCATATTATCATATTATGGATAACCATATTAACCTATTATCAGTTCCCATCCATCCTACTCACGCTCCTTACTGAACTGACCATCCTCTTTTCTTTCTGCCTCCAAAGGTAGTGCCTCCACAGACACAATCTCCACAGGCACAGTTTGCATAGGCCGAACCCCCACAAGCCGAACCCCCACAGGTTGAGCCTCTACAGGCTAACAAATGGCAGCTGTAACAGGAGCTTCGTAATAATAACTCTTGTGTAACGGAAAGCTTAATTACTTAGTCACAGAGATATACAAACAGCTTGGAGAGAATCTAAGAAAATGAACAGTTTTGTTAGAGCTTTTCAAAAAATAGACAGCGAGATAAATTTAGGAATGATATAATTTTGGATAAGGAATGTGAAAGAAATTAGTTAGCCCTTATGAAGGAATCATTGCATAATTAGACTGAAGTGAAATTGGAAAAAAATCCATATCCAAAATATGCAACGCCGGACTAACGATTCGAATGATAGGGCTCGATTACCCTCCAGGATAAGTGAAATGAGCGCGACTCAACAGCAAGAGTACGAGGGTAGTTTGTGGCCATAGATACAATTGTGCAACTGTTAAGTGTTCGAAATACTAACGAGGTAAATAGACTACAAACAGAGTATAAATGCCAATTACAGCGATCTGTTGTCTCAACATGGTGATGCAACTACTTTTCCGATATATTCGATGGATTAAGTGCATCACCGTTACCCTTTCCTTTCTAAATGGTACTAATATTTATAATACTTTCTTTAAACAACAAGGTTTAACTTGTAGGGTTACCCTCCCTGCGGAGATATGATTTAATTTTTGAAGCATTGTAATTCTTGGTTATCACCTTTTTGTAGATCATTAATTGAAAGAGTCGAATTTTATGGGTACTTTAAAATTAGTTTCTTCAGCTACAAGAAATTTGATTATTTTCAGGTTCACAGGTAAATTACCACAAACGAGGTATTTATTGGGTATCGCTGGCAATTACAGGCCTAGACGAATTTAATGCTAAGCTTAACATAGTAACAATGTATACATGGCGGATCAACGCCCATAGCTACAATTTGCCATTTTATCCAAGCAAACAAATAATGAATTTTACATTAAGAGTCAACTTAAATAATCAACAATATCAAAATTACATGAATTAAACAACATTCAAGTTACATCATAATAATCTCGTGATAACAGGATCAAATTCAGTTTGATTTATGATACAAAATTCTGCCGCCACAAATGGCACAAAATTTTGAATGAACACATGTGGTTCCAGGCAAATATGCCTTTCGTAAATTAACCTTTTATAATTGGGCCTTCTAGCTCAGTTGAATTTCATTCATAAGTCCGAGCACTGATATCTAATCTCAAAGTCGCTTATGAGTCATTTACAGTTCCAAAAAATGAACGACCTATGGCTTAGATCAGGGATGGCGAACCAATGGCACGCGTGCCGGTGATGGCACGCGACCAAATAATTTGGGCACGGCATTAATTACGTAGGTACTTAATCGGTATAAGTTTTTTTTTTCGTTTACATAATTTGACATCACATTAAAAAAAGTTCCTTCTGAACGAAACTACCCGTGCCGGAACGTCTACAGATTGGGCAAAAGAGGTATATTTGAAGCAAATTTCTGACAGAACGAACTGAGTAAGCAAGCGCGGGCGGGGCGCTAAGCTCACTTATTTACTTGTTTTTGCTGACGTAGTTGACTGCTTTTACCAATCACGCATAGTTTTTGCGGTTTTTAAACTAATTTCGCTTAAACAGCTGCTTGTTTAAATCGTGCAAGATAAGAGTCATAGAGAATTTTAAATTTGGTGGAGTGAGAAATATGGCATGATTAATAAGGATGACAAGGTGGTGTGTATTATGTTCTGAAGCAGTGTTATATACATCATCATCTGTAAAACGGCACTATGAAATAAAAAAGCGAACCAGAGCATAAAGAATTCATTGAGAATTAAAGAGAGAAGCAATCGACGCCTTTGATTAAGTATGTTATCAAGGATGGTGCAGCACGATTTTCGTCAGCAAATGTTATTGTTCGGCACGGTAAACCTTCTAATGAGGGACGATCTTTGAAGGAAGCCTGGTTATCATGCCCGCTTCAGTTTCTGAAGCCTTTGAAAATAAAGGTAAGATAATTCAGCGTGTCTCCTTTATCCAAAAACACAATAAACGAAACCGGTGAAAAATGTAAAAGAGGAACAAACAACTGACATCAAGTCCTCTCCTTTTATATTGTTGCGTCTCGACGAAAGTACAGCTGTAACTAAATCTGCTCGTTTAACTATTTTAGCTCGATTTTGTGTAGTAAACGAGACCAAGGAAGAATTGATTGCTATAACATCGTTACCAACAACTACTAAGGGCACAGATATTTGCACGGCTGTTAAAAGTTCACTTACTAAGAAAGACGTAGATTTAAGCAAAATTGTTTCGATAACGATTGATGCTGCTCCAAGTACGATGGACAAAATAAATGGTTTTATCAGTTTATTCCAAATACATATAGGACATCCAATTCTTGAATTCCACTGCACCATACATCAACAAACTTTGTGTGCAGAGGGTTTATTAGACTTCGATGATAATATAATGGATGTAGTCACAAAAATAGTGAATCTTACATCGTCGCAGTCTTTAAATAATCAAAAATTTGATGCTTTCTTGGATGAAGTCAACTCGGTGCGCAATGACTTACGAGTACTGATGTTTAACAGTGTACGCGGGTTGAGCCGCGGTAACCTACTTCAAAGATTTGGCGATTGCTTCGAAGAAATCAGACTATTTTTACAAAATGAGGGAAAAATGTAACAATACTCATAATTGATGGGTGTTATGTGGCTTTCAAAATTAATGTCTTTTACTGACAGGTGCCAGTATTTCAATCAATTGAACGTGAAACTTCAAGGCGCAAACAAAACAATTATCGTTATGATAGCTCTCATTCGTACATTTAAGCCCAAACTGCAAGTTTTCTGTAACGATTTTATTTAAAAAAATTACAAGTATTTCCCGAACTTGAAAAAAATGGATGTACCAAAAAACCAGACCAATCAAAACTCACTGAAGAATTATCTTCAGTAATTAATTCTTCAATCGAAGAATTTCCATCGAGATTTTCCCAGTTTAAAGAATTATCCGAAACACTTAAGTTTATTAAGTATCCTGATGTGACTTCACCTGATAGACTGAACTTATCAAAATTTCATTGGTTGGAAATTGAAGAAAATAAAATGCATCTGACTGAGTTCCTGGGTAGTGGACTCAAAAGTTCATCAAAGTGAGGAAGAAGCTTTATTTAAATGAATTAGCAAGACTATCAAGCAATATGAGTAAAAATGCCAACACTGTAATAATGAAAACTTGGAATTCAATTCCAGACACATTTAGCTGATTTTTGCTATCTTAACAATATTTTCATCTGCCTGTGTCTGTGAGTCATTATTTTCAGAAATGAATAACAAAACCGTTTGTCAGGTGAACCCACTACAGCTTGCATTCTGCCAAACGCAACAGAATGCGAACCTAATAGAAGTTATTTGGCATCTAATTTGCAACTACAGAAGACGCACTAGTTATATCTACTTAAATAATCACAAAACTGTTGATGTTATTATTGACTAGTATTAAAAATGTGTATTTCTGGTTGCAAATATAAAGTTTTAAGGTGATAGTATTTAGTTTTATTTCTTTTCCCATTAATCACTAAGTCACGATTGTTTGATGGCACGTCATAGCTTCGTCCAACATTTGTTTAGAAAAAATGGCACGTTGATCGATGAAGGTTCGCCATCCCTGGCTTAGATGGTTAACACATTACCATATGAGAGTCTGCGACAATAGGCGGCGGTTGTTGAAGATCTGCCCACGGCCTGCGAGTCACTCTTAGCATTCGGAAACCGAACGTGCCTTGGCAGCGTGAGATATCCCCAGGAAGCCAGTTAGCACAGGAAGCCAGTTAGCACAACTGAATAATTAGCTGGTTTCCACAGTGCTCAAATAAATGGAATACCCACTCACTTACTGTTCTTGACACATTGTAAGAAAACCCCTTTTTAATACAGCACTTGTATAAAAAATACACACAGTGATCGCCCAATCTTTATTAAATTTTACGCTAATATTACCATAAAATGAATACTTGGAATGTGGTGGAATGTGGCGGAATGCATCACACTGCAAACTGAAGTTTAACTTTGCTTCGTGGTTAGTTTCGATGTTCAAAAAGACTAGCTTTGATTTGATACACGTGTCCTTTCTACTGCCATTCCTGGATATTTACTCTTTATTTATTTTTTATTTTTTTTAAATTGGTATTTAACCTTTCGGTCATACAGTCATACAAAATAAAGTATATCCATTTATGAGTGTCGTCTTCATAGCTAACCCAACGGAGCTTGCACAGTTCATGTGTTTGTCTAACTCCTCTTCATCAAGTAACCAGCTGAAGCTATCAGATTAGTGTAGAATTGTACTCCTAAACTTTTAGGTTGTTATTTTTACAAATGCTGGAATTAGCCCGGTGGTTTCCAATTAGTGGTACGCATAACTCCAGAGGTACGAGAGGTTGCTTCAAGGGGTATGCGCAGTAATATCTTGGGTGAGGTAGTCACTAAGATAATTAATAAAAACAATTACGCAAACATTACTTTCATCAAAATATATTTTTTGAAGATTTTTAGATTTTTTGTGACATTTGTTAAAGGATTAAATTGTAATACATCATTTTTATTCATAATTTCAGATATAAGGGGTACATGAGGTTAAGCTCTTTCTTGAAGTGGTACTAGGTAAAAACTAATTGGGAACCCACTGGATTAGGCGATATCCTCTTCAATAAAATGCGTTATCTGCAGTCTCCACGCTATTGGCTAGATAACGGTCACGTGCCAGCCATCACTCCCGAATTAATAGCAACCATAAAGTTACAATCGTACTTTCATTTAAATTTACCTGTTGCTTTTTGTTTATTTGCAACTAGATGCAGAAATTCAGGTAAGGAGAAGGGTGTTCGATGTTTACGCTATATTATCTGTATCAGCTATAAGAAATTGACTAAAGCATAACCTAAGAATTTTTTTGTCGGAAGATAAGAGGAAGTTTGCACCAAACATACTTAATTGCGAAATGTATAACTACGAGTACTTTTTAGTAACATGTCGCTAATGAAAGTAAACATTTAAAAACTTAAATTTCTCTTGGCTCTGCTATTGGTAACCACGAATACCAAAACTTATTCCGGCCTAGGCTAAATTTCAATTTAATTAAAACTTTGACTATAGTTGCTGATTGATCAAAGTTTATTTAATACAGTTTATTTCCTTTTTACATATTTTACTAACCACTTTCGTTAATTGCCTTTGTTCACGTTCTCTGTGGGTGAGTTATTAGGTTATTTAAAGCGGATATCAGGCCAAAAATGTTTCCGAATCGAATATTCTGACAACTCATTTCTTCGAAGTTATTCAGCTATTTAATAATCTGGAATCTTTACAATTTCTCCTGCCGTTACAGAAACTATTACCAAAATTACATTAAAATGTTTTACCAGACTCAATAAAAAGCAACGTAATGCTTTAGAGCAGTGATTTTTTTTTTAAACCATTAAAACGCGAGGAGGAGACGCGTTGTTCATTTTCTTGCTGCGAGTCTGAGTCAATGTGTATTTTAAATGGTTCCTCAGACTTCCACGGCCATCTTTGTTAATGATGAATTGACTTTCGAGTAATGAAATAAACAACGCGGCATAACCCGTAAGTCAATTAATCAATGTGTATTTTGTTTATCAGCCATTACCTGTTGTGGAAGAAGCAGCGAAAAAGCGAGGGGTAAGCGGGATTTTGCAATGTAGAAAAATACTTTTTATCACAACTAACGATGTGGTTATCAGATTGCATTTGTCACTAGCCGTGATTGCTGCCCGTGTAATGGACTTTACTGTATACATAAATATTTTTGTTGGCTAGCAAATGTGTTATGTTAACTGGTAGTCGGATGCACCGTTGTAAAAGTGATTTTCTAAAGCTGGTGGTGTTGTTCCAGTATCTTTTGCATCCAAAAAACATGTGATTAAAGTCGCATTCAGCATCTTGTTCAGTCACACGGTGGTGATTCGTTGCTTTGATTGTATATAGGTGTGAGGGAAAGAAACTATGGCTAAGTTTTAACCTTGATATGTAGTTATTAGTCCTGTTCATGGAGAGATCCTTTGATGCCACAGGAATGTTGGTATCTGGAGGCGGATGCAAGCGTAGTGGTGTCCTCTGAGTTGTGATGTTTCCGACCATTTTCTATTCCACGTTTCCCTGCAGCCTTTCTTAAGGAAGATTTGTAAATGAAAATACCGTCTCTTAGCAACTGTTATTTTATCCCTCTACACTCAGGCGCGTTTCGTCCTTCTGGACTGGGACATCATCAATGAAAAACAGTCGCATGCTCGTGATGAAATGTGATTGTTTTAATGAAAAATCTCATTGATGATGCCCCAGTCCACAAGGCTTGTTCTAGGTATTCAAGACAAACACCATTTGATAAAAAATTCTCTTGGACAAAGATACATTTAGCCACTGGTGGGAAGCGTTTTCTAAGTTCTTCATCTATTTGGAGGGAGATGAGAGAATCTTCTAGGGAGTGAGGCGACTAGAATACAAAAACTTGATCAAGCCATGCCCGAGAATGATGATATTTTATCAGACCAAGAATATAGGTTTTAAATACTAGGACTGGAGGAGTTACAAAGCAGGAGCAAATATAGATTTTTTTGCGAAAAAATTACGATAAGTATTATTATTTATTACTTTCGGCTCAGAATCAAATCTAATACATCAGAATAACATACATAAATGAGAAAATGGTGTCTAACAAAATCACAATAGACCAATAAAATACGTTCGATGATATATTGATCAGGTCTTCTGTCGTCTGTATTGCATTCTAGCAGAGGTGTGGCTCCACAATTGCACGTTACAGTGTCCACTGCGAAGCTCCACTTCTTCAAATTAGTCTTATATTTAATAACCCTAGACCAAAGGCGTTAAGCGATCTTCAAGAAGTCAATTTCTCTGCATGACCTGGGGTAGGCCTTCATTAGGTACTAGCCATTCCTTTAAATTTTGGTTTCTTGCTTTGGTGTTCTGCATGCTCTCGATTTGTTCTGAGGAAGCTTTTCCTATCATCAAGGCATGATCACGCAAAGGAAAGGGAACGATGCGCATCGGATATTAAATCCTTACTAATCTTTAACTGCCTGCACGGTCACGTCGGATGTCAGGAGGTGTATGCCATAAAGGCAGTGCAGCTTCTCCTTGGGAGCTGATAGAAGACATCCAGTGATGACGCTTCCTGTCTTGTTAAGAACTACAACTGGACTTTGGTGTGGTTAGAACCATGTAGATATTCCTTCCTTCATGGTTATAATAATACCCATGGGCAGGGGCGGCCCTAGCAGATATTTTAGGTGATGCGAGATCTCATTGCGGCGGCCCAAATGAGCAATCGCTTATTTGTGATTAAAGTGTCCATATAGATATACTGAATGTAACATACAGTTTTTACATCCTACTAATATCATAAATGTAAAAAGTTGTTTGCTTGGATGTTTTTACTGTTTCACGTCGAGACCAATGAACTGCTTAGGATAAATTTGGAATAATTTACCATCTACTTTTATCCCAAATAGCAGTTCCCGTGGGATTCCGATACAAATATGTATATGAATGCTTTATGAATTTCACTCGAGCAAAGCCCCGGGCAAAAGATAGTATTTGTAAATGATAATAGCTCAAATCTATAGGATAGTAGTGGTATGAATGAGAATCAACAGTAAAAGAAATACCATATGTTTGAAAAAGTTTATTTAAGCTACTGTGGCGAAAACATTGTTAACTTCACTTAATCGTTAAATTTTAATATTTAATAATTTTCTAAAGTATATAAAAATAGAAAATATATGAAAATAGAAAATATATGAAAATAAAAATTCCCACTTTTAATACCGAAAAATAAGCTTCACCAAAATTTGGCCAGAACCCTCGCAGACTAATCCTTAACCTGAAGATGGCGGCAGAGCCAGCCGCCGAAAGCTCGTTGTTGTCTCTCTTCAACAATATACGGCGGAAAACCCGCGAAGACTATATTTCAATCCTTAAACAATTTGAAATGCAAGTGTTTCTCCCCCTCCCCCCCCCCCCCAGGTAAAACAATTTTCAACAAGCATTTTTCATTTTTTTGCCCCACTCTGAAACTAATCCTGGCTACGCCCTTGGAAAGTTGTGCAAATAGAATGACCAACGCATTCTCAATTATAGTATAGATCGTATGCTAAAACACGTTCATTGTAAAGAATTCTGGATCTTTTGCTATCCCATTTACGGCTCATACTCAAAAAAATCTTTACTTTCTTCGGCATCTTACTGGGTTAATTACAGGAAATTTTCCAGTCTGAGAATCATTTTCTCTAGCTGACTGTTATCAGAGCCAGTACTTTTCTCAGATTCCGAGCTGTTTTTCAGCATCTGTGAAGAGTTTCATAAATCGACTTTTGGTCTGCATAGCCTATGCTTACAATGTATACTTGAAACAATGTATTATACCAAGTCGTCACTGTAATTATGAACTCAAATTGCTCCAAGATCTGGCAAAGTGAAAAGGCATAAGGAATAATTCCTTTCAAAAGGACGTCACGAACTGAAGAGTAGTGATAACGAACTGTAGCGATGCTAGAAACTCTATTCTTAAAACGAGTTTTCGCAAACTTTTTGGCGATAGTCCTTCTGGGTGCTTGAATACAACTTCCCATCGCTTTGTTGATCGAGAGAATAAAACAAATATTCTTCAAAGAAATCCGGACAATGAAGCCGATTTAACTGATGTTTTGGTGGCAATTGCTATTACCAAATTTAATTACATGGATTAAAAAATGCTTGAAGATACTGGTTCAGAATTTTGCTTTGGGCACATTTGTTTCCTTCTATCATATTGGATCCATTGTCATATGTTTGGCCTCGACAATCGTTTATATCCAAATCGATCTTTTGCAAAGAAGCAGCCAGTCAGGCTGCAAGGTCCCAAAGAGTCACTTTCTGGATTGTATGCACAGCGAAATACTCTCGCACTTACAAGTTAGACTTCGTCTTCATTAGTGCCAACAAAAGCAATGTCAAAGATAATCGTTCGAGGTGACTTACATCAGGTGTTCAATTCATTATGATGGAAAAATATTTAGATAACCAAACAATATTCAAAATTTTATTACGAACTTTATTCGGATTGAATACATTTGCCAATATGATAAGACATTAGTCTCGTTATTAGCAATATGGCGGAGATGCTCCATCATCACAGGATCATATTTTCCTAGCAGTTGCAATATACCCAAGAAGTTACCATCATTAGAAGTATTTCAGATCGAAAGCATCCTCTGAACAAGATATCATTCATTAGAGAATAGCAACCCAACAATTTTTATTCCAACTCTTTCCCTAAGAGTCTCACAGAAAACCCAAAGAAATTATGGTCATATGCACGAAAAGTAAATTGTACCAACAGAAATATTAATGCACTAATTCGTGAAGGTTCCGAGATTAATGAAAGCCGCGGTAAAGCTAACGTACTAAATACTGTATTCAAAAATTCATTTACTGATGAAAATAAGTATAGTATTCCCATTTTCCCACGCCGTGTCAAGTTGGTGATGGAGTCATTACGAATAGATACTGCAGGTATCATAAAGCAATTAGAGCTCCTGAAGTGGCGGAAAGCACAGGGCCCGGATGGAATTCCAGTAAGACTATTTTCAGAGTATGCGGCAGAAATCGGGTCATTTCTGTCTGATATATTCAGTAAATCCTTAGAAGAGCGAAAAGTACCTTCAGACTGGAAAATCGCGCAAGTAACTCCGATTTTCAAGAAAGGGGATCGAAGTGATCCTGGAAACTACCGTCCCATATCTTTAACATCTGTTTGTAGTAGACTTATGGAGCATATTATATGCTCCAACATTGTGAATTTTCTAGATTAAAATAATTTGTTTACAACAAATCAACACGGATTTCGGAAGAAAAAAACATGTGAAACACACGACGTAATGAAAGTTATTGATGCAGGTTCACAAGTAAATGCAATTTTTTTTAGATTTTCTGAAAGCATTTGACTCTGTGCCACACAATCGCCATTTATCGAAGCTTAGAGTATGGTATATCGGATCAGCTTTGTGAATAGATAAAGGATTTTCTAACGGGTCGGTCGCAGTATGTCGTAGTTGAAGGAGAAAGTTCTTCTAATCTCGATGTTACATCGGGTGTACCTCAAGGAAGTGTAAAAGAACCACTTCTTTTCTTAATTTTTATACACGATCTCGGAGACAAAAGTGAAAAGAATTTTTAGATTGTTTGCTGATGATGCGCTTCTATAAGGGAAGTAAGGAATTTGGCCGATTGCTTAGAAATTCAACGTCATCAGGATGTTATTTTGGCATGGTGCGCTGAGTGTCAACTCACACTAAAGTGCAAAAAGTGCAAGACAATGAGCATAACTACCAAAAAGAATCCAATTGTTCAGAAGTACGAGGTAAACAGTTCAGTTATTGATATGGTCGATTCTATGAAATATTTTGGAGTAACAGTACAAAGGAACATGAAATGGGACTTACACATTAATTCGTTAGTAGGTAGAGCTAATTCTAGGCTGCGATTCCTAGATCGAATCTTGAAAAACTGTGAAAAAAACAAACAAAGGCGATAGCGTACAAATCTCTTGTGCGTCCACATTTGGACTACTGTTGTGCCATCTGGGATCTGTTTCTTAAGGGCTTGATTGACAGTATAGAGAAAGTACAGAGAAGAGCCGCTCGATTCGTGACCTCTTGCTACAGTCTTTATGAAAGCGTCACAGAACTGATTAGTAGACAAGGCTGGGAGCCTGTGGTAGATAGACGACCCACGTTTTGTTTAAACTTATTGGTAAACATGCGTACTCCCACTTTCACTTATGAGTGTAGCGAAATACTTCGTCCACCAACCTATTTGAATCGGAATGACAGGTAAGATAAAATTAGAGTAATAAGGTGCCGCACTGATTCTTATATGAATTCTTTTTTCCCCTCGTACCATTAAGGATTGGAACGCACAACAAAGAGATTAGCTTTGGTGCTGAGAACCCTCTGCCACCCACAATTTTTTGAATTGCAGAGTATATATATGTAGATTGTGGTTTTTTGTCTTCAGTCTGTATTTACAAATGATTGTCTACTGTATGGAATCAACGCTTCTATCGGAACTGAGCATGGTGTGATTGTGATCTGAGAAAATTTCGTGAGTTTTGAGACGCTCTGTCATCTAACCCTTCTTTTCCCAAATAAAAATGAGAGCTTCTGTTGAATAAACAACATATAAACGCAGCAGCTGAGACAAATAACTCTAATGGAAACATGCTTTGGAGAAAAAGCAGAGATGCGTGGTTACGAACCTTAAAACCACTAATGGGAATAGTAAGTGTAAATAAACAGAAAATGTATCAATTTATAATCATGTCGAATATTATGCAATAAGTTTGTAAACTCAATGTAAACTTTAAAATAGAATAGATTCGTCGCTGATGATGCCTCGACGAGAGGTGAAATGCGTACAACAATAAAGCTACATAAGACAGTTGCATTCACGTCATTTTATCATTTAATTTAATTAACATATAAACAATATACTTTATCTGCAGATTTAGAATAAAAAAGCTATCTATTTTTATAAGTGTTCCTCTTTGAAAATGCCTATTTGAAAAATGAAGTACAAGATTTTTTTTTCCTTGGATTTTTTTCGTTGCTCGAATAATTATTTCATTTCTGCCAACAGAGTCAATGAGCGACAATTTTGAAATATCGTCATAATTTGTACTTTGAAAAGGCAATAGTGGTGGTATGTGTTGTTTACCCATATGTAATCTTTTGAACAGCAGACGACGTTCCAGCCACACATAAATCTTTTCGCACATGCTGCTCTTTATCATGAGCGTCGTCTGAATAACGTCCATTAAAAGTGTCTTCCGTCCCGGGTTGAAATAGTCCTGGTGACGACGATTCAGATGACTTCTAAAAAAAATTTGCTATCAATTTTGAAGCCTTCTCAGTTTTGTGTTGGTTTTGTTTGTTTTTAAGTATTGTGCGCCATGCAGTTGTGTGTGTGTGTGTGTTTTTTGTGTTTTTTTTTTAGGTTAACGACATGTCTTTTCTGTAACAGACAGATAAGCTTTGTAAATATTTACAATACCACCAAAGTTAATTGTAATCACCGAGGATCTAATATGGTAGAAAGAGATAAATAGGTTGAATCCGCCCCATGCACATGTACCAGCATGCATGAACTACAGCAGAAAAGGCAGAAAAAAGGTACGAGAGGCACGACGCGGCACCGGAGGTTGCTAACTTTGGAACGTGTTGTGATTTTCATGATTCGAGTAACTCGTACTGACTCAAGTAGCAACTCGAATTTATTCTATGATGACATATGACTATGCATTAAGCTGAAACTCTTACTTTTATAAACACTTCTGGATGATGTGTGTTAAAATAATATATGAAAAGCAAGTTGGATTATTATAGAATTTATTTCTCATTTTTTGCGCAGACGATCTATCGCTACATTTTCGGCGCCCCCATACGACGGCGCCCGGAACGGTCGCACCACTCGCACTGCCCTTGGGCCGTCCCTGCCTATGGGCATGTATAGTTAACTGCGGAATAACAATACATTATAATACAATGTAATGATAACATTCATTGATGCTATAAAGCAGTTGTTTTGCAAAACGTTGGAGAAAGGAGGCTGGTAAAGAAAATGTTGGGTATTTATAGGGAACGTATTGGAGTTGAGATTTAGATTGATATTGGATGATAAGAGTTAGGTGCGAGAGGGAAGAGACCATTAACAAGCAGTTGATTTGAGATTAATGAGGAGGAGAAGTTTTAATTTGTTGATAAATGTGTCAAGGACTGAAATAAATTACCGAGGGAGGAGCAGAATATTTTTCTTGAAACAATGAAAGAATTTAAAAGATGAAATTCGTATTTATGTACAAACATTACCACTTAATTAATAGAAACTGCGCTCAGATAGAGCTATGGTTGGCACAACGGTAGTAACTGCCTTTGTTTAGCTGTCATATGATGTTAACTGTTTCGCAAGTAAGGTGCTGCCAGTAATCACTGTTTTAACTATCACCCGTATTACGTAAATATGTAATTGATTTGGCGGGAAGTAAAACACAGATGGCCCTGTATTGTTGTCAATTCTTATTTAATACGTTTCTGCGTATCGCCTGAAAAAAAAAGAATTGCTAGCATTAGCATCCTGCTAAATCTGCTTGCAACTCTAAAATAACTTTGGAACGAATTCGTTTGGTTGGCATTCCTGAATGTTGACAGATACTTCACAGTTCACTGTTGACAATCATAAACATGGGTGACATGCTGTGTGGCGTGTGTATCTGTGAACAAGCATTGCCGCACGCTACTGTGGTTATGAATCGTGCGAATGAGTGACACAGAAGAATGATTCGTTGTTTGTTGATGTTGGAAACATAAGTCGTGATGTGAAGTCCTTAGAACATATTTCCATCAAAAAACAAATAAGAAAAATGGCCAATCCTTTTGAAATTGATGTCGATCAGGAACTGAATGAGAAATATTCAAAAGTACAGTTGCAAAACCGAGACATAAGGTATAACGATATTGCTGCGAGGCTGCTTAAAGACAACTTGTTGCTGACTGCGTTGGAACTATACACTGAACTTCTCGAATCCGGAAGGGAAATTCCAAAACTGAAGGAATTTTTCTCTAATCCCGGAAATTTTGAGCAACAGGCCTTGACGAAATTGGATGTCGTTCAGATTCGTCAGTAGCTTTTTCCCCAAATATTATACTCTCATCTAGTTTATTAAATTATTTTAATCTTTATTTTTTCTTCCCAAAGAAACTCACGTGTTATGTTAAGTGTAACAAAGGTCTCTTTCTCTTATAGGTAGATCATCTAGTCATGTCACACTTGATTCTCTGGATCTTACACGATATTCAGAAGATGGTGAAAGAGGTGTCGATGAAAGAGTTGCTGTTCTCGAATTCGAACTAAGAAAAGCAAAGGAAACTATTAGCGCTCTTCGAGCAAACTTAACTGTTGCAACAGGTTTGTTATACCACCATTGAGAGATTTAATCAGAAGTATAAGTTGTTTCTTTAGAGATTAAGAAGTATTAAGTGACAGATTGAAAATTTCTGGATTAAATACATGTATAACCAAATTTGAATTTTGTTGAATCTCTGTTGAAGGTAGTTGGTATCATGTTCTAATATTACGTGTACATAACAATCTGTGTGATTACTGGTGTTATTCCTAGTCAAACCATAGACTGCCAGTATTAACAAAAGTAAATTCAAATAGACCCAAAAATACTTGGCAAACTGATTCATTTTTTAGTTTATAATCTATTTGCACTAAGTTAGTGCATTCAGGGTTGTATCAGTACAAACAGAATGTAAATTTGATAGAAAACAATGGTGTAGGTTTAAAATTAAACTTAATGGGTTTTATCTAACAGGCAATACCGCTCGCTTCGCGCTGTTAACGTGTCGTCATAGTGACGTCACGTTCACGTACAGTCAATTTTTGTGTGTATTGTGCCCTCGCTACGCTCGGTCACAATAATTTAAAACTGTACAATATCAACATAAACTGATATCCCGAAGGTGGATCAGATGCAGGCGGCCGCTGGTAAGCGGCCGCAGATGTCCGATAACACAACCAGATGTCCAGTGTTTGATGTGTTACGGATGTCTACGGCCGCTTACCAGCGGCCAAATAGTCACAAAAATTGACTGTACGTGAACGTGACGTCACTATGACGACACGTTAACAGCGCGAAGCGAGCGGTATTGCCTGTTAGATAATACCCAACTTAATGAAGGGGTAAGAAGTGTGGTAGGGTTACTGTTCATAGTTTGGCTAGTAGAAAAATTGGTTTAATTCTAGATGGGGATACCGCTACAATCTCTTATGGCATCTTGATATATTTTCAAGCAGTAATTCCATTGAAATATAGCCTGGACCATTATTTTCAAGCAGAAATTAGGTTGTAATAATGCTTGGATCGGTATGAAACCATTAAATGTGCTACAGAAAGTATTTCTAGCGGTGTCTTGCGTTTGATCACGCCAAATCCGGTCAAACACAAGACACCGGTACTTTCTGTTGAACATTTAACGGTTTCATAGTGGTCTAATTTCTGCTTGAAGATAATGGTACAGACTGTATTGCAACGGAATTAGGCTTCTGCTTGAAAATATGTCGCGAGGCGGTAAGAGATTGTAGCGGTATCCGCATCTAGAATTAAACAGAAAAATGTATCCTTTGGGGTTGGAAATATGGTTAACTCCCCCCTTGTCATTTACTCTTCAAGTAAAAGTGTGCCTGAAAGCCAGGATATATGTAACAAAGTTGCAATGTACACAAAGGGATACAGTTACACATATTGACGACTTAACGGCAATAGACGTCTCGAGCTGATTCTGACATCATTGTAGTCAGAAATTCGTCAGTACAGCCACATTCTTCACTTGAAATCCATTTTATACCATTGGATATTAGCTGTCCTAGTCCAGACAGTATTTCAACCTTCACTAATACAGCTTGGAAATCAGCACCCGTACTGTCTGCAGAAGAGCATGTTCACGTTAATAGTGGCTGCTACACATTATCTAACACCACATGTGACCCGATGTTTTACATTGTGTTACTTCTCTCTTGCATGTACAGTTTTTTCGTACACTTTTTCATTAATGGTAATGCCTAGGAAATGTGCTAACCATATTTTCAACCCCAAAGAATGATTTGCACATCAGCCAAATGGCTGGTATAAGGAAGGATGTCAGAGAAAATAAAATATAAAAATCAGAAATTAGGCTTTTGTTAGTAAATTCTAGGAGTATGGGTTTGTATGTACACATTCATTTAGGACAACTAGGACCATTTACTTGGCTTGAATTTGCTTTTGATGTGTTCTTTGTTACAGCTAGGGTTGTTGGCTCTAGAGGGAACCTACAGTTTAACATTGGAATCCAAACCACGGAAACATTCTGGTACTTTTCACATTACACAGCAAGCTGTGTCAGAGGCGAAGGTCAGGTTAAGGGCTTCTAAAAATCTCCACCAAGACAGATGAATAAACTTAAGAGTTTGTTAGCTTATTGGAGATACATAAGCCACAGATAGTTATGGGGGAGGAGTCTTGGTAAAAGGAAGGCATGCTTGACAATGTCTGGAAGGTTACAGATTATATCATAGAGGAGGAATTGGTGGAGGAGTATTTATACTGCTTATGGTGACTATTACAATAAATACACGAAAACATGAATTGCTGGGTGTAGAGTTTTTGGGAGGGATAGAAGGGAAAAGATAGGAGTCATAGGTACTTACTGAAGTGGGAGTAATAATGAACAAAATAAGACCATGACGTAGAAGGTGACTTCATATTTACAGTTTAGAGATTCAAATAAAATGGTCATAACTGGTGGGGATTTAAATATGCCAGGTGTTAACTGAAAGGGGAGAGGTGTTAGCAACACAAGGGAGCAGAGATTTGCAAACACCGCAGTGATGTAGGGAGTGGTGGAACAAAGTAGTAGGGAAACAATATGCCAGATATTTTCTTAATAAAGCCTGATGAAAGTTATGTGGGAATTTAGGTCATAGAGAGAATAAGTGACCATGAGGCAGTTGATATGGACATAAGGGTATTCAGGAGAACAGTTACCAATTAAGAGTGGATGGTAATAGGTATAATTATAACAAGACAAGGTATAATGTATGAAATGGAGGCACTAGTACAGTACAGTGTGAAGAAATAGTAAGAACAAGGGCAGAAATGTTTGTTCAAAATAAAAAATTGGGAGGAAGGTACTCAGACCATTTTGGGTAATGACAGAGAAGTCGTTACAGAGAATATTAAAATAGCTGAGCTGGTTTGATGAGACTATTATGGATTATCACACTGGGACAGTGGAGGATTCAGTGAGGAAAATCATTCTCATGATGTATTCTGAAAAATTAGAAATAGGGTCACAGGGTAGGCCTACTACGAGAAAGCTACATAGTTTTTAAAAAATGTAAAGCACCTGGTATAGATACCACAGCCACAGATGTTTTAAAGGTCAGTGGAAAAGACATTGTATTATTTGGTTTAGGACTGGAGACTTGTTGTATTCCAGAGGACTGGAAATGTGCTTTAGTAATACCAATTCAGAAGGGTGTGGACACAAATAGAGTTGAAAACTATTGTTCTATTAGTCTGACTTAAGTGGTGGGAAAGTTGATAGAGAGTTGTATAGCCAGTTTCATTAGGAAAATCTATGAGAAAAACAATCAATTTGTAAGTCAGCAGCATGGATTTAATTGAAGGTTATTCATGTGAATCTCAGTAGGTTATGTACAAGACATTTTAATAAAATGGACAAGGGAGGCCAACTAGATAGTGTGAAACTAGATCTTTCTAAGGTATTTAACAGAGCCATAGAATTGTTGTCAAAAAGGTTAAGACCAATGGTTTACGCCAAGCTATATCTTGCTGGGTTAATGGATTCTTAATAGGTAGGGAGGACGGTGTATTTGGAGAAATACTATTCATTATTCTAACAAATGATTGTGTTGTTGATTAACAGTCAGAGGCTATGCTGTGTGATAGGATTATGAGCAAATGCAAAGGGATCTAGACAAAATATCTAGTTGGGTGGATTCACATGAAATGAAGATAAATGCCAAGAAGAATCAACTTATTAGGTTTTTAGATTATTCAGTGGAAGGGGAATAGCTTGTTGAAGGAATAAAATGTAAAAATCTGAGAATATCAGTTGATATAAAGCTAAATTGGGGAGGGCACATTGGGAAGGTTGTTGGTAAAAGATTCAAATTGTGCATGTGTTGGAGAGGATACCTAGATGCTGTATGAGGGAAGTGAGAGAGATGAGTTACAAAACTTTGGTTAGGTCCTTGCTGGAGTATTATGGGATTATATGTGATCCACATTAAGAGTATCACATACTGGAGTTGAAGGGGGTGCAAAGGAGAGGAAGCAACTAGACGTCTGTGGAAATTGCCAGAGGATTCACTCTGTAACTGAAATATTAAAAGAATTGGGTTGCGAGTCATTGCAGGATAGAAGGCGAAGGGAAGAGAATTGTGGGCATGTCCAAGACATATACTGGCAATGAAGTCTGGATAAATATTGGTGGAAGATTTAGAAACAAAACATGGAAGGGAAGAGGGGACCATGACAGTAAATTATCAATAGATTTAAGATTAAAGGATGTAAAAAGTTTTCATTTATAGATAGAGGTGTTAGGGATTGGAACTAATTACCTAAGTATTTATTGAACAATATTGTGTGAAGGATTTTAAAGTGAAAATATGCAAGCTCAATCATGTTTCTGTTTTCTTAAAAAAAAAAGTAGGGGAGGGGGGGCATTAGATGTTTTGTGTGTGTGTGTGTGTGGAAGAGAGAGAGAGAGGAGTATTTTTTTGTTGCTGCTGCCTTCCTCCCTTCAACTTTTGTAAGTGGTGAGAACAGTTTATCTTACATTTCCATGTAAATATCATCTCATTGTATTTCTTCCTATACATTGTTGCTCAGAATTTATCTTTGATGCACGTCCTATTAAAGGTATGGATTGATTTTGAAAGAATATTTAAAATTAACACATAGATGGGTAAAGGTGACTGTGACTACAAATTAGCATTTGATTAGAGTTGTAACATTTTGTTTTATGGAGAAGGGATTCAGGGATTGGAATTAATTACTGGGCGTGATGTTTAACTATTTACCTAAAACATTGAAAGATTTTAAAATGCATAAGAGTCACTTGCAAGTGGTTAGAGAAATTGCACCCAGTGAATTTATGATAAAAACAGAAGGTGTAAAATATGAAAATAAGCATATTGCAGCTAAATTAAATCTGAAATTGCTTTGAGTTTTATTACTTAAAAAGCTGCACTGTTAATTTGAACAGATGGTACCTATGTATGATTTCATGTTCAAAAACATTAATACATTAATTGTTGAACTGGTGAATAGTATATAGTATAGATTCTTTTTGTTCCTGAGGTTGGCTGCCAAATGAGATTTTGAATGTCAGTGTCTCTGTTGCAGTAGTGTATTTAGTGGTTACAGAGCTCCTTTAAAATACATTTTTTTTCACTCTTACTGCTTCACAGATGTTCTTTAATCAATATGAAGGTGAACTGAATTAATCCAGCTGTAGAAAACTAAGGTTCCTGACGGTTGCAGAAAATTCAGATGTCTGGAAACCCTTGAACTGGCCAAGGACAGGAATAGGCATGTCCAAAGCTAAACTAGTGAAATAGGGTTACATTAATGCTCACCATATTAAGTGTGAATGCAGAGAAGATCAGATTATGAAATGTATGTTCCAGTGCCAGTTACAATGAAGATGAACTGTTTCAAACACCGCAGAATCCATTTTCTGTTGCAAAATCCTGGTGAAAACTGGTGCAAAGTCTTTAATTTGTGTAAAGTTTAACTGTATATGTTGTTTATTATTATTATTAATTGCGATGGAGCTAACATGCCCCCAGTCATTCCTTTTTTTATATACATATTTTTTTTTAAATTCTTTTATAATTGGATGATAAATTCCTCCCCCATTTACTATTATGATTTACAAATTTTAATTCTAAATTCCTTAAACGTTTTTGGAAAATTCAGCTCTACTCTTGGTAATCTGTTCCAATCTCTGACACCCCTACCAACAAAAGAAAATGATAACACTAGCTTATGCATGAAATCGAACACAAGCTTATGGTCATGGTCGCCTTTCCCCTTCCATGCACTATTCCTAATTCTTTGACCAATATCCCTCCAAGCTCCATCACCAACATATGCCTGTACATTCCGAGCACTCTTCACCCTTCTCCTTTCCTCTAATGAGTCCCAACCCAGCTCCCTCACCATATCAGTTACTAACTAGGTCCTGCGATAATTTCCACAAACAAATCTAGCTGCTCTTCTTTGCACACCTTCCGACTCCTGCATTTGATAACCAAAATGTGGGTCCCAAGCTACACCACCATCTTCAACCAATGGTCTGACCAAAGTTTTGTAACCCAACTCCCTAACTTCTCTGGTACATCCTCTCATCACCCTCTCCAGAAAATGAAGGCTTTTGTAACCTTTTCCTACCATCTGCCCAATGTGCTCTGCCCAGCTGTGTTTGTTATCAAATGTTATGCCAAGATATTTACACTTCAAGCTTTCAACAAGCAATTCTGACCCCACCCTATAATCCTAATTAACCTTTTGTTTTTTATCTGTGTACCTATAAGCTGACTTTTCTTGGCATTTATTTTCATTCCATGCTGACCAACCCATTTAGATAGTCTATCCTGGCCATCCTGCAGCTGTTCAGTCCTCACTTGTTTTGATCCTATTGTATACCATTATATCATCTGCAAAATACCTGGACTCTGACCGTAATCCATAAACACAGTCATTCATTAGAATTATGAACAGCACTGTAGCACTCCCATATTTACTTCCACCTCTCTTGATATTGTATTTTCTACTCTAACACTTTGCTTTCTGGCTTTTAAGAATTCCTCTACCCAACAAGTAACATTTTCATCCAAACCAATAGATTTCAGTTTATTTAAATCCATTTTATGGCTCACTCTGTCAAATGCCTTAGAAAGATCTAGTGTCACACTATCAACTTGGCCATCGTTGTCCAATTCATCTGTAATATCTTGCATATAGCTCGCCATATGGGATTCACATGAATATCCTTCCCTGTTTCTTATATGAGTATAATGGCACTAAGGAAAAGGAAGTGGCTTTTAAGTGATACAAATAACAAAGTATAGTGAAAATAAGCCATCACTTACCAAAGTATGAGGGCAGCATTGAGTGAATAACACAGAAGATGGACACCAAAACACAATATTTTGGTGTAAAACCTTATAATGCAATAGAAATAAGCCATTTTGGTCCGGAGGTGTTCACGCCATGACAGGCTAGGCAGTGGAAGAAAAAGGGGGGGGGATGAACTGTTGAGATGTGGACTATTGGTATGTGGAGTATTGGGAATGTCTGAGATAATATATACGTATCAAAGGTGGTGGTAAAAGGATTATATATTACAAACAGTACCTAGTGTTAAAACGAAAAAGAAATTTGTTAACAATTATCGCTATTTAATATATATATATATTAAAATAATAATGTAATAAATATAATAATAATTTCATATAATAAAATATTAAGCAATGGGGTAAGTGGTAGGAAATTATCAGTGGTTGAATCCAGGTGGGTGTCTGGTATCCAGGATATTCTGGTATGCAAGTTCCCACCTCCGGAATATGATGCAGTGGTAGTTTCGGGGAAAATTCAGATTGCTCTTACAGTAAAGCAGTTGTTGAGATTGTTGGAATTGTGACTACTGACATGTTCTGGTATTGGAAGGTATAAGTTGTGCGTGTGGACTGTTTGTCTGTGGCCATTCATTCCGACAGAGTTGCTGTGTGGTGAGGCCTATGCAGTAACTTGTACAGTGATGATAGGTTAGTTCGTATATGGCGTGAGTTGTTGAGCATGTGGAGTGTCCAATGATGGGGACGGTTTCCCTGTAGTAGGATTGAAATGTGTAGTAGAGGGTGGAAGCATGCTGCAGATTTTACAGTAAGGTTTGTAGCATGAAAAAATCCATATGGTTTTTTGGAGAGTCTGATTGTTGTGGACCAAGATGTTCTTGAGATTGGGTTGTCTGCTGAAACATGCATGGGGAACAGTGGGTAGAATTTTGGTTAGAAGGGTGCACATTTCTGGAAAGGAGCAAAGGAAGTCACGCCACTGTCACAAGATTTAGTTAATGGACTCGGGGCCAAGAGAGAACTGGGTGACAAAACCACAGCTATGGTTGTTTTTTTGGGTGATGGGTGAGAGTGGTTATTGGAGCCTGGGCGATTGCACGGGAGACCTGTTTATGTACGAGATCTGTGGGGTAACAATGGTAAATAAGGGTTTGGCGTAGGTTCTAGGAGTACTGGCTTCAGAACAGATGTGCCTGCCATGGTTGGCATGGCTGTAAGGGAGGGAACATTTGGCATGGAGTCGTGGGGTAACTTTCGGTGTGTGCACACCTCTGGAACCACCTGAAGTGCATGAATAAGGTTTTATACTGAAATATTGTATTTTTGTGTCTGTCTTATGTGTTATTCATTCATCACTGTCCTCTTAGTTTGGCAAGTGATGGATTATTTTACATATCCTTTGTAATTTATGACAGAAGAATAATTATCATAAGTGTTTTTTCACTGGACCATTTTTTCTCTTCCATCGAGTTTGAGTGCATAGTTAAAAAATATGTTGACAACTACTTAATGTTGAAGAATTTCCCCAGTGTCTTTCATGAACTTGGCATATCTTGCCTGCACTCTTCTTAAGCTCATGAAATATATGTGTAAGCACCCATATCTTATTTACTCCCTACTGTCAACCAATTATTTTTCAAATATGATGAATAGATAGGCATTGTTGTGTGAAGAGATCTGTTCCCTGCAATGGCTGTATAGCTACCTCCATTAGTTCTTTTATCCTCCTCAGTAAACATTTTACTTATTTTATCAAATTGAGGCAGAAGAGTCACTATATTCCCGAAATATTTCTGAGAATAATCTATAATCATTACATGTAACCACATTAACTCCATAGAGTCCATATCATAACAAACTCAACTGGGCAGGATATTGGGAAGGTAGTAGGAGAAGGTTACAAAGTGCTCCATTTACTGGAGATGGTTCTGAGAGGATGTAAAAAGTAAAAAAAAAAAAAAAAAAAAATAGTGAGAAAGGTTTAAATAATGAGTAGGGAAATTGCTACAGAGGCGTGGGTTTCTTCGCAATTCAATTTATTGAGAGAGTGATGAATGTTGTATCAGAAAAGTGAGGGAACTGGGTTACAAAACTTTAATCAGACTATTGGTTGAATATGTTGGTTTAATTTGGGACCCACATTTAGGATATCAGACACAAGAGTTGGAGGGGGTGGAAAGAAGGGCTGTTAGATTTTTCTCTGGAAATTAGTGCATAGCACCACCAGTAACTGATATGATAAAAGAGCTGGAATGGGATTCATTGGAAGACAGGATAAGGGTGTTGAGACTGGTGGGAGTGTACAAGGTGTATATTGATGATGAGGCATGGAAAGATTTTGGTGAAAGAATGAAGAAGGGTTGCATGCAAGTGAAGATGACGATGTTGACCACAAGATGGCTCTCGATTTCGGGCATAAGTGTGTGGGAAAATTTTCTTTCGTATGTAAGAAAGTCAGGAATTGGAACACATCACCAAGAGAACCAATTAATTATTTTGATGTGCGAACGAAGACTTTCCCGGCGTGTCGATGCAATGAACTCTTCACAGGTTTGCTGCCGGATAGCGTTTGTGAACGACAAGCTTTCGGCGACCAACTCCGTCGCCATCTTCGGGTCTGATGTTAGCGCTGCGGCGACCAGAGCTGCAGTGGCAAGCCTGGCCCCGCAGTGGCCTTATATAGGCTAGCTCCCCTCCTCTTCCTCCCCGCCGCTGCGCTCCGAGGTCCAGGAGCCGGTGGTGGCGTGGACCTCGGAGCGCGGCGGCGGGGAGGAAGAGGAGGGGAGCTAGCCTATATAAGGCCACTGCGGGGCCAGGCTTGCCACTGCAGCTCTGGTCGCCGCAGCGCTAACATCAGACCCGAAGATGGCGACGGAGTTGGTCGCCGAAAGCTTGTCGTTCAGAAACGCTATCCGGCAGCAAACCTGTGAAGAGTTCATTGGATTAATTATTTTATTAAAATTGGCAAAATAATTTAAAATTTAAATTCATGGAGGTACAAGAAAGGGGAAAAATAGGCGAGTGGGAAAATTATTACTGAAGTGTGTGCTCTATCTCAATTAAATTAATAGTCTTGTATAGAATGTGGTTCTTTTGACTTGTCAAGTTAAGATGACCTTAATATACATTTCATGATCTGTGTGTAAAATTATTTGGTCTGTGGAAAATCAAGTCTAAAAAGGGGAACATACTGTGTTTCAGCTATCTTCCATGTTCAATCTGCAATACCAAGTGCTCTTTGCCTAATTCTTGGATACTAATTGATGTAAACAAGTAATGGGCTTTTTATTTCTTGTTTCTTAAACATCGATACTTCCTTGCTGCAATAATAAGTATCATATAATTTAGGCACATTGGTGCAAATTAATGTTATTACAGCAATAAACTATAAAAGATTTTTATGATTTGCAGAATCTGAAGCAAATACACCTGATGGTTCTGCTGGAAACAAACAGCTACATAATGAACCTATTAAACCACATGAACAGCGGGCACTTAACTTCTTACTGAATGAGTATTTAATGACATATGGCTACAAACTAACATCAATTACATTCTCTGATGAAAATGAAAATCAGGTAAGGCTCTCTTGTTAATATTGTTTTTTATCGCCATTTCTTTCCTAATGAAAGCCCTGGTGACAGTTAATTCATAGCTTTAGTCAATTAAGTCTAGAATTTAAAATAAATACTTTCTGAACATAGAACCTTCTAAATAATTGATTATACCCCACTACATAGTTACTTTCACAATATGGTACACCTGATATAGTTATGTCACGGTTATTATTAATCAGTTAACTTTCACTCCATTGGCAATTTCCCTATACACCAGGGACATGTTCTCCTAAGGGTGTAGGAGGTGATTGCCCTGGGTGGCAGGTTCCAGGGGGATGGCAAGTGCCAGAAAGACACTCGGTGACAATGGGGATGAGAAAATAAGAAAATAAGTTTGAATGGGTGACAATATTTCAATATTTCCTCTGCATTGGAAAATTCCTAGATCTGCCACTGCTATAGGAGGGGTGGGGGGGGGTACGACCTATCATATTCGCCCAGGGCGTAAAATTTAGAAATATGTCCCTGCTATCCACTTATGATTTATGCACATTTTTACTTTAAATTCTTTCTTTACCTTAAGTATATTGATAACCCCTAGGTTTATTATCCACTACTTGCTCGCTAATGCCTTATACCAAGTGATAATTTACAGTCGTTGCCCTCCACCCTTTTCCCCATGCCTTTCAAAATCTTTTTCCTCATTGCCAGCATGTACCTTATAAAAGTTCACCATTCTCTTCACCAATATTTTGTCTCTCAGTGACTATTCGCCTTTTTTCATTTCAGTCATTTATTTTCATGGAAAAATCTAGCTGCTCTTCTATGTTATCCTCCAACTCCAGTATTTTGGTATCTCATGATTTCTCTGATTCTTTGTTAATAACAATTCAGCAGGGCTCAGATATTGATGAGTACTATAGTTACTTCTTACTGGATCATATTTCATTTAAATGCAGATATTCTAAAGACAGTACTTCACTACAATTGAAAATCAATGTTCATGTTATTTATTAACTGAAGAAGAAACTATGTTATGTGTCTGTCAGACTGTTTCATTCCAAATTCTGTATCAAAACTGTGGAATCTATGGCAGTGGGTCATAAAACCTGTTATTCTTCACTGTCTCTGAATCTTTTATGATATCCCATATACTAATGCAACCTTAAAGATGATCGTAATCAAGAGGGTTTTTTATCTGTCTATAGTACAGATCATCAAAATTTGATCAACAAATTTACATCTACAGTTTGTTTTACCTGTAACTGAGGCTTTTTCCTAGTCCTTCTTTGTATATATTTTCTGAGGGTATTAAAATATTTTAAGGAATCAACCTTATGAAGTATTCCACAACTTATGTTGTACTCAAAGTCAAGTGGCTCTATTTTATTTGTAATACACATTTCATTACACTTTCTACAATTTAAATCTGCTTCATGGTCATGTTGGATCTCTAACTTGTCAGCAGATTGTTTAACTTTACTGTAGATGACATCTTCATCAGAGAAAAACCTCGATCTGTTACAAATATTGCTTATAAAAATTAAAAGAAATGGTTCTACTACATTTTCTTGTGGGTTGCTCAGTGTAAAGATTTTTCAGTTTTTGGTAAGTAATTTGTTTTCATCCAAATCATTCATATTACCAAAGCAGAGGACATATTTGAAGATATTAGATTAATTTATTGGCAGTTCGTGCAGCTTTTTAAGCTTCCTTTTTTTGAAGTCAGAAGTTATTTTTTTCTTGTCGTAAAGATTTGTAGTATAATAGCATTTGCCTGCTGCTTCATGCACATATGCTTTCATCATCATCATCCTCAACAGTTTCCGGCCTTTGGCTGGGTCTGCATTATGCACAAGCCTCTCCATTTCCTTCTTTCTTCCCACCACCTCTCTGTCACCACCTTGTTCCAGTCCTCTCCTCTCTTCCGTACACCTTCCTCCACTCCTTTCAGCCATCCATCTCTTGGTCTTCCTCTGGGTCGTTTACCTTCCATCTTAATTTCGTGGATCTTTCTCGGGATTCTCTGAGTCCCCATTCTCTTGATATGTCCATACCATCTCAGTCTGGTCCTCTCTATCCTTTCCTGTAGGGGTTCCTCTTTCATGGTGCGTCTAATCACTTCATTCTTTATTCTGTCCATTTTAGTGACTCCCATTCTACCTCTTAAAAACTTCATTTCACTTGCTTGTACTCTGCTGATGTCCCGCTTTTTCATTGTCCACGTTTCAGCAGCATAAGTTAAGATAGGCACATAGTACGTATGATAGATTACTCTCTTGCTTCTCTGTGGCACCTCTTTATTCCATATCAGGCTTCTAATGCTCCTTAGGAACGCCTCTGCTTGTCTTCCTCTTTCACTTATCTCGCCATCATTTCCTCCACATTCCTCTAATACACTCCCTAAGTACTTGAACCTGTTTACCTTCTTTAGTTGTTCCCCTACCATCACAATTCCTTGGGCTACTCTATTCTTTTTCCTGGTTGTTACCATGTACTCACATTTCTTTACATTAAATTTCAGGCCATATTCCTCCACACTGTCTGTCCATACATCCAACTGCCGCTGCACTTCCTCTTCTTCACCTCCCCAGATCATCAGATCATCCGCAAAAGCCATCACCTTCATATTTTCCTCTCCCATCCTCGCTGCCACCTTCTGAATTATTTCATCCATGATTACAATGAAGAGTAGTGGTGATAGGGCACTTCCTTGTTTTAGTCCATTCCTTTGTTCCAGCCAATCTGATCTTCCTTCCCCTATTTTCACATAGCTCACACTTCCTTGGTACAGTTCCGTCACTCTCTTGATGGTTTCTTTGGGAACTCCTCTCTTCTCGAAGGCCTTCCATACCTTACTCATGTGTACACAATCATATGCTTTCTCGATATCGAGGAATACCAACAGTAGGTCCTTTCCATACTCATAATGTTTTTCCTGCAGCTGTCTCATGACAAATATCAAATCTACATATGCTTTGGTATGTGTAAAAATTCTTTACCAGTTTTATTCTATTACCAAACATTAATGTGAAGAGGCATGAATTGTAAATATCTTTTGAAAACTTTCCTTTGTTTTAGTTATTACCTTAGGCTAGTTTTTCATACTGATATCCATGAGTTTTGTTTCATTCATATTTTAAGGCAATAGAATTTATGAAATAGCAGATAAGCTATCTGAAAAATTAACTGTACTAATTCATAGAGATAATTATTGTGCAAAGTAAAAAAAAAAAAAATGTTTAGAAAGAGTTTTATTTTTGTGATATAAGCAATATTTAAGAGAAATCAGATGTTACATTTTCCTTACTTGGCAGGTTGGTCAAGTAATATATATTTTAAGGTAATTATAAAAAATTATTAATTATCTGTATCAAAAAAAAAAGAAAAAGAAAAAAAAAACAATAGTACTTTACCTCTGAAAAAGTTTTTTATTTTTTTAATTTTCCTGTTGGGATATTGGTTTTATTTTGACGATATGTTGATACAATCAATTATTTCTGCATTAAAATAGAAATTTTCCTGGACTAATCTTATGTGGTATCACACGTTAAAGACTATTTTTAATTTCCTCCACTTCAAATCACTGAATTACTGATGCCAATATTTCAGCCACATATAAGTAATTCCAAGTGTCAAGATTTGATTGTGATATAGGGTATGTATTAATGCACATGTGACTGAAGGTATGATTTCCGAACAGCTATATTATCTGAGGCTCTGATTCAGTTGAAAAACAGTGTGGATCATGATGACAGCTGATATATTGTGTTAAAACATAAAAGATTTAGCTTTATAATTTACGTGGTGTAACATTATGATATGAATTATTTTTAAATCTCTTTGCTTTCAATAAAGCTGTATTATTGATGTCATTATTTCAGCCACATATAAGGACTTCCAGCAGGCCAAGTTTTGATGGCAAAACAGTGAATGTATTAATGTGCATGTGACAGAAGTTATGATTTTTGAATGGAATCATTAGCCAAGTTTGTGGTTAGGTTGAAATGCAGCCTGGACCAGAATGACAATTAACACACTTTGTTGGAGCATAAGGCATAATGGATTTAGTTTTATAATTTACGCCATGTAGCATAGTTAATTTTTTAATTTCATTGGTTCTATGTTGCTGTCTGTCATCATTAACTCAATAGCACGTATGGCAATAAACATTAAAAAATCAGGTTTGAGAGCTATTTAATAGAAGTTTATTTTACTGGCCATTGTTTGAACAGCAGCCAAAATTTGTACACAAGTTCCTTGGGAAATATTATTCAAGAATATTTGCACCTTACAGACACCAAACATACAGAGTGGCCTGAAAGTAAGTATACATTTACATACACAAGATATTTAATCCTGTAGGTGCTCAAAATGCCCACCTTTGGGATTGACGCATTCCAGAAACCTGTCCCTGGCACTCTCACACACAGTGCGACACAAATTCCTTATTCAGTTGCATAGTCATAATGACATGTGGGTTTTCATTGGCCCAGTAGGCACATTTATGTCTGTTGACATGACCAGACAATTTAAAACAGGCTTCATCTGTCCACACAATTTTCGAAAGCAGGTCTGGTTGTTCAGTCAGTTGATTGCGCATTATCTCACAGAACTGTAGTCTGTTGTCTAGATCGTCCTCACAAAGCCTTGCAACAGTCGGAGGAGGTACAGCTTATGGTGCAGCTGCTGCATCAGACTTTGTAATGATGTCCTTGGGATACCCAGCTCCTGAAGCGCACGTTGTGTGGACTTCTTTGGACTATTTATGAATGTAAGGGCTACCTTCATTGCATTTTCCTGTGTCGACGTCATGTGCGGTCATCCAGACTTTGGTGCTTTGACGAATGGCCTCAAACTTGTCTCTGATGTGGTAAATCGTAAGACGTGACAGCCCAGGCAAATTAAATTCCCTATTCCCACAACCTATGCACAGTCTCTGCAGTTTCATACTTCCAGTAGGTCTTAAGGATACACCATCATTGCTCCTCGCTCATCGTTTACCCTAGACACAAAAGAAAGGGCACAATCAATTATGTAATCTCAGAAAAATAATCAGTTTGTTAAATTGAAACATAAAATATGTAGAGTTACAAATTCTGGCTAAATTCTTTTAACACTGAATTCAGAAACCAAACTGAAAGTTTGGCATTTCCCCTAAAACCCATCTTAAAACTTTTGTATATGTAACTGTAGGCCTACTTTTGCGCCACCCTGTATATTAACCAAAGAATGTCCATTGACATAAGGGCAGTTCTGTAAAAGTTGTTATGGAGAAAGTACATATTGTTTGTTATCTGTTGATATTTATGGTAGCTTTTTCTCAGACATCTTTCTTCCAGAAAAAACTATTTTGTATCCATGATGATATGTAAGGAAGAAGTATAGGCACATTAATATTTATTGTTCAGTGTTTCACGATCACAGAAGACATATTGTACCAGAGACAAACTGCTTAACAGTTTACCAGAGACAATATATTTCTACCACATTAGTAATCTAATGCATTTCACATTGTAACTGACCTGTTACAATGCATGTCAATGCTTATTATGTTTGATTTATGTATTCTGTTTATTTTAAAGTACTACAGTCCAAAAAACTGAATAACCTACGTAAAAAAATAAAATGGGATACCAAATACTGTCAGATTTTTGTGAAAGAAGGGCACATCTGAAGTCCATGACCCACAGTTTTTCATATAGAAAGGTTCTTAATTGCTTGCTCCTTTCCATAGTACATCTAAACAATTAGCTATTTCTGCAGATTTTCATTCGGACCATATTCAAATTGCTCGGGTAATTTTGGCGCAATATCTATTCAAATACACAGACACATGCAGCTTGCTTACAGATTTATAATAGTACTGATGTCAGTCAGAAAGGGTTCAATAATACTATGACTGGATCATTATTGAAAGTCATTGCCTTATTCTGTTTAAAATTTCTAGTTTCTTTACAACAAATCGAGAGTACCTATTTTAGATTGATCAAAGTAGGTGAGTTAGGAAATTTTTTGTTGGAGAATTTAAGATGAAAAAAAAAGTGAAATGTGGACATAGATGTTCTAAGATATAGCAATCACAGAATACACTCCATTGCAGTTTGTATTGAATTAAAATCAAATCCATCTCAAAGTATATAGCAAGTGCAAACATCTGTTCTCTTTGATAATTTTTAAGTTTGTCTGGATCGATGAAAACTTATTTTTTGGGGGATGAGGAAGGGATTGGGATTTGAGTGGTGCTTTTGGAAAATGAATTACAGCAGAGATCATTAAATGCTTTAAACATTATAGTTTTTACTCATCTTCCTCTGTAATTGATTATACCTCTGCTGTGAAACCATACAAAATCTTTATTACTCTATGTGTACCTAGTAAGCTGGCATTTTTTGAAATATGCCTCCATTCTATATTAAATTGTTTAACTAGATATCCTGTCCAGATACCGGTATAGCTATTAACAACACTTTTTTTAATGAAATTGTGCAACATTATATAACATTCTGGCTCAAACATAACTCAATGCTCACATACAGTAATCATCCAAAATATCGTGGAACTATACTGCTCAGTGTAAGTTAACCTAAAATTTTGCAAACTGCGTAGCAAACTTTATTTACAGAGCAACGGGTTCAGTTATATAGCATGGCACATTAGTTTTAAAGTCAGTTACTTAGTTTATTCCAGCCAGAAATCAAGTTAAACAGCTGTATAAAGTCAGAACATAATATTAGCATAGCATATATTTGGTTTCAGAGTGTTTCGTAAAAGTACATATTGCATTTATTTTTGGAGACATTCAGAATAGATAGAAAGTCAGTTTATAGCAAGAAAAAAACAATTCTGCCTTACTCAACATATTAAAGTTTGGAAAAGCTCTGTAAGGTTGAATTTTGAGCAATCTGTAAAAACACTGAACATATGAACCAGTTTAGTCAAATACTAACAGTTTTCAGTAAGTTTCAGCTAAATTCACGAAGTCATGGAATCATAAGAGAAAGTGAATATTTTGGCAGAAACGATACATTGGCAAGATGGCTAGACAGAAAGCCTTCAACTGGATGTTTAAAAAAAAATTATAGTAGGTAAATTGAAGAAATTAGGTAGCGACTTCAAATTTGCACAACGTTCCAATTAGAACATGTAGAATCATATAATGTAGGTTTCACAGATGTCAGGGAGTTATATGTGGGTTTGGAATTCATGATTGCACAACATTTTGCTTCAAACTGTCAGAAAATAGTAAACACGGAGTTCTTGGTACCAAATTAAAGAGCAATAAATTAGAAGTAAAATAAAAATTGTGGAAGTTAAAAGCAGTTTTTGAGTTAAACAGAGAATAATTTTTGTCCAAACTATTAAAGCTACAAACATTTTCATAAGGATCGAAATTCACATTTTTTAATCAATCTAGCTCCGACCAAAATTTCAGATCAGTAGGAATATTCTGAGTCACTAAAAGGTTACAAGTATGACAAAATAAGAAGCGCAGGAAACATCATTTTCACACTTTGGGAGGTCACATGACTGGCTGTGGCAGAAGGATTTTGGCTGAACGATGCTAGGTTACTGATATGAGCGACGGGGACTATTTGCTGTCTGTCACTGGAGCAAGATGTGAGTTGGGTTGGGAGCGCCTAGTGCTGGAAGACAGTAGTGGAAGCATGGTGTAAAGCAATATAGGCAGACATCTTAAGATTTCGTGGAGTGTGGCAGAACTGTTTCAGAATTTTCATGTGACTTTCATACATTAAAGGGGTTTGGTCTGGTCTGATTACTTATCATAACCTGCAGTCATTTTATTTGGTGAAGATTTTCTATTGCCTAAAAGATTGTTCAAACTTGTAATCTTTTTCTCAAAAATACATTGATAATTTGAACTTCGAAATTAGAAACAGTGATTTTTATTTAATGAACCTCCCTTTCCATTTTGAGGGTTTCAGAATGTTGGCGACCGAGAACTTTAGAACAGTCTAATATCCAAGGGACCATCCATAAACCACATAGCTCCATTTTGGCCTCCTTTGAACCCCCCCCCCTCCCCCCCCATGTAGCCCTACGTGGCTTTTGCCTCTACACTCCCCCACGTAGCACGTAGCTTTTTCCCCTTTTGATTCCAGAAGAAATTTTGTACTGTTTTCTGATGTCAGATTATTGTAAATTACATACAGAAATAGTTAACCGAGGGAAATAAATATTCACACACTGTTGTGATTTCTGTTCCTAATTTGAACTGTGAAAAATGTTATGAAAGGAAAGCCTGACTTGAAACCCCACCCCCCTTCCACCCACGTAGCCCAGTGTAGCCTTCCAGTCAACCTCCCCCCTCCCCCCACGACCATGCCAGTTAGTTTGTGCACTCTCCCCAAAGCACACACAGTTATAGTTGAGTTGATAACTGTTTATCCTGAACCCAGTAAACTTTAGATCCTTACATCAGGACATTTTCCTTTAAATATCATATGGTGCTAATGACCCCACTGTCAACACGCTCTAAAGCAACAGCAACAGCAACATTTAACTACCATCCACTAGGAAAAAAAAAAAAACACACGAAATAACATTATCCAGAAATTATGTGGCTCCTTATGGGGATCTTCAGCTGCCACACTAAAGTGTTTAGCTCTTGGTCTGATTTTCTCTACTGTGGACTACTGCTCTCCTGTTTGGATGAACAGCATGCATAACATTGTATAAAAGTTATTCCTTTAAGTAGGACTGAGTAACTGTAAATACTGTAATTTTTAAATCTCCATTAATTCAAATAATTTTAATTTAATTGTGATGGATCATATGCTCCGTTGGCAATTTCCAGTGGCATTTATTTATCCATTTCTTCTTTTATTAGTTATTATATTTATCTCTTGAGTGTTTCCCCCACCCATCTACTTTTACCCTCTACTAATTTTAAATTAAACTGCTAAATACTATAATTTTCAGCATTATACTCCCATACTTCAGTATTACCTTTTTGTGTGTTGTGGTGGTGGTGTTGCTGCCCTCCTGCCTGTATATTTGTTATGTGTTGAGTTTACTTTTTGTACCAATGTTTATTTTTATACATCAGTGATGGGCATATTCAGATTGATAATATCATATGTAAAAATTGTTGAAAACAGTTTCTAAACCAATGATACCTAAGATTTATTACCATACTCTCAGTATAATCTCTTCATATTTTTTATTTTGTTAATAGTGCTTATATGCGCACTTTCCATTTAACAATGTCCTAATGATGATTTACATGTGCTGTAAGCTATAGGAAATTTAAATTCTGTAAACCTCATTTTCTTCTTTGTCAATTGAGTTTAGATGAATGAACTCGAATAAGGAATCATCTTGAGTCCTTGAAACCACTCAGTGGTATATATGCTCCAAAAATATATCACACTAGCATTTACCCACTGCTCCGCACGCGCTGTTCTTGGCGTGTATAGAAATACTCTTCCCCTTTTCTGGTTTAATACCAAATATTAACTTGTAGAAGCAAAAAATATAAATTCCATTTAAATATTTTCCTTTCCTTTAGTTATCACCTTAGATTCGATTTTCATACTATAGTTAAAAAGTTTTTTATGTTATCATATTTTAATCCAATATAATATATTGGATTAAAATATGAAATTGAGGCTACGTGAGACATTATCGCTAACGGTCCAATAAGGACATATCGAGAATCGGTTAACTTTTTTGACAAAAATTTGGAAAACACTTTCCTGGGTATAAAAAGTGCATATTAAGGCAAAATAAATGTACCTTTCACATAATGCATCGTGAACGTTACCATCTGCGGTAGTGTTGGCAGTGCAATTGACGGTAATTTCTAAAATTATCTCTGTCATCAATGATAGCATTTGCTACAAGGAATCTGAAATCGCTGGCAAATTTTCGTAATTCGATATGTGTACATTCTTATGCCGAGGGTAGTAACATGTATTTCTTGATTAATAACTTATAAGCATTTGCACAAATATCGAGCCATCTTACTTCATCATAGTGGTTAGGTTGAAATGCAGCCTGGACCAGAAAAAAACATGTTGCCAAAGCTAAACAGAAATATAGGCTGGACATGCATAAAGTTCGTTTTGTTTCCGGGAGTACACATCATCACTGACATGACACTCATTAAAGCAGCTTATTAGTTGGTAACAATAATTGAATTCTTCATGCCTTATGTTGCAAGAACATTCAGGTCCAGGCTGCATTTCGACCTAGCCACAATCTATACTGATAATGCCGCTTCAAAATTAAATGCTGCAGATACGTCTAAACACATGAAATGCATAAGTAAAAATTTTTTTGGTAATGACAACATTAGGTTCAAGATTCAAACTATCCGTAGCATAAATTATAACAATTACTTTTATAATACAACTTCAGTTTGTACTGCAAGAGGAGTAAAACACACGCAATAATACATTGACTTTATCGCAATGTAAAGTTTATTCTTTTTTTCTTTTTAGCGATTGTGGTTAGTTTGAAGTGCGGTGTGGAACAGCTTAAAATAGTCACTAAAGGCACAAGGAACTATACATATAACTGATTTTTGACTTTAGATACAGTAGAACTCCAATTATCCAAACTCCGATTATCCGAATCACTGATTATCCGAATCGCTTTTTTAATTAAACCGGAAACGTACTGTGATTCAAAAAATAATGATTCTGCCTACACACCACATGAAACTTCTCACTGTCAAGCGGATGCGCGACTTTGCCGCCAGAAAACAGATGAATACAGTCAAACAACTTACTTTGGCCGAGACGTTCAGCAAGCAGTACGGTACGTACATTGTACTAATGCACAGCACTTGTAACTATGCTTAACATGTAAAAGTGTTGCCTTTTCATTTAATAAATTGAAAGCTCTTTTCCTTTAAATAAAGTTTCTTCTCCCATTTTCAACATATATGCAGTAATTAATTAAAATGGACACTTTTTCAGAAAAAATCCAATTATCCGAATTTTTGATTATCGGAATGGGGTCTGGTCCCAATTGATTCGGATAATTGGAGTTTTACTGTATCTCAATAACTGTCAGTAAGCTATCTATGTATATCACAAAATATTATTTGGAATGTCTATTGCTATTTGCTATCAGATTTCAGCAACCCAGAATCTTGAAAACCCTTTACTGTCTATACTAACCACAAAATTACTTACCATAAATATTACACTTCTGTTACTCTTATTGAAGAATTAAAATGTTATTTAGTGGTTTGAGTAACGAATTCTGTATAATTATATTTATCAAAATTGATAAAATTGGGAAATTATAACCAAAGACAAATAAACATCTTTGCTACATCTGTAAATTCGGAAACAAATTTCTAGCGTGCTAATAAAATCTTTTCAGAAGCTTATAATAGTGAAATATTTATGTTTGTTTAATAATGCATCATATCCTTTCGACATCAAGAACAATTCAATTTCAAAACATTCAACTATTTAACGATGCGTGCTTGCATTTTGCAGCTGCATATTTAAGTACATTATAAATATAAATGATGAACAATTTGTTCAAAACTGGTAACGGTTATTAAATATAATAACAACAAACTGTGACTGGTTGCTATTTTTAATATCAACAAATTTATACAATCCAGATATATTCATCTTTGGTCAAATGCATCATATTTTTAGTAAATTAAACACCAGTAACAGTAAACCTTATTATGTCTGATTCAGGTATTCTGTTTATGTATTGCATTCAGTAATACTGAAAAATTAAATATTCAAAGTCAAAATATTAAACAGAATTAAGTTGTGTGATATTTTTTTCCAGTTTTTTTTGTGCAAGGAGTGAACAGCTCAATTATGGCATGAACAGTATCACATAATTTTATGTCAAGAAATCTAATTATTCCCTCCCTACCTCAGTAGATATAAGTCATTAGCTATTTCCGCAGATTTTAATTGTGACCGTTACCTCAAAAAGATTGAAAACACCACCCAAATTGGTGCCGTAATTCTTGAGCAGTTCCTGTTCAAATAATGATACACACTCAGCTTTCTAACAGATTTATAATAGTATAGATTAACCTGTTGAAAATAATTTATTTGACAGAAGCAAAAGTTAGATACTATAAGCCTGTTTACTGTGGTAAAGAGATTCGTTAAATGTTACAAAAATAGTTCACATATCTCAATTTACCAGACAATTTAATCATTATTATTCAGTATTGGAAATTCTTATTTTTGCAAAATATTGGTAACATTTCAGACTGAGCATGTTGGGCTAGTGGTTAACGTTCTGGCCTCACATTCTGGAGGATGCAGGTTCAAATCCCTGTCTGAGCATTCAGATTTGGGTTTTACATGGTTTCCCCAATTAAAAAAAAAAAATAATTAGAGATTTCCTGTTAACATGGTGACACAATGTCTGTGGTTGTATTGTTTGATTATTGATGTTTGGTGACAATATTATAAAGAGGTGGAGAAAACAATGATTAGATTAAAAGATTTTATTGATATTTTAATTTCCGTCTGTTGCTTTTAAAAGATTTAAATAATATTTTAATGATTTCAATGAACTCTTTGTAACTTAATCTGCCTATTGTTTTTTGCAATTGAATCCAGTTTCATGATTTGGTTCTTCAGGATTTTGAAGATTGGGATGATGTTGGTTTAAACATCCCAAAACCTGCTGAACTCCTTCAGTTATACCGTGACTTCATGAGACATTCAGGCCAGGAGAAGGCTTTATGCCAGAGTGTTGGATGTCAGACAGAGGAAGAATGTTTTGAAAAGGTTTCAGAGTTACAGGAGATGGTAGGTCACTGTTGTGCTTTCTATGCTTATTTGTTAGTATTCTATGCAAAGGTGGTAATAATATCATATACCATAATGTTATACGTCTACACTCTAGATGATAGAAATCGTTCACTTATACAATTTTCTGAGGGGGGGGGGCGTGATAATGCTGCCTAGCTAGAGTTCATTAGAGGGTTTTGATACATTTATTATTAATTTTGACAAATATTTGAAAATTTTAAATATTGCATTGACATTTAATCTGTTGGCTAAAATAGGATGGCACAGTGCAATGTGGTTCTTTATAACTTTCTTTATATGTCAGTATATAATCAGACAACATTAATTTTTTTTGGGTACAGTGGATAAAAAAAGACATTGGTAGCATAGACACATGAAAATGTCTTAATTTTTTTTTTTTCAGTGTGTCCATTGCCATTCTACCATCATCTGTTGCAAGCATTGGTTTCTTTCCTCTATCCTCTTTTATTTATTTAGTATACATTATTTGTTATAGCTGTACTGACTTGTAAGTCAGACAAGGAAACACTTGACAAGCTCAAATAACAAAGGACAACTGACAAGGGTCTGGTGTTGTAAATATATCAGATATTGCAAAATGAAATACTATTGGAGTCTGTGACTGAAGTTAGCTGAACTTGTGAAATTAACTGATTTGAATGCAGTTATTATTACCATACTGAATGAACCAAGATGGGTAGCTTTACTCTTGATATATTGCAGCACAGATAATGAACAATTTGTGATGGCAGGTGTTGCATTTATAATTGATGAAAGATGGGCAGATGTAAGTGTAGGAATGGTATAATTTGAACTAGGTATGGGGACAACCATGTGCAACAGGATTAGATATACCAAAGGCAGAAAAAGATAACAAACCTGACACATGCTCTATAAAACAACCTAGGTGCTAATCAATTAGTACAATAAAAATTAGCACATGTAATTACTGCTTGATTTGTATGCCAAAATATAAAACTATAGCAATGTTGGGAGTCATAGCGAAAATCATATGAACTTTGAAATGCAAGAAACTTCCCTTTAATAATTTAAGAAATAGAAAATATTTTCTTTAGAAGGGAAAAATAAATCAATAAAAATATTTGGAGTGTAAGATCAATGTAATTTATTGTTGACTGTTTTGATCCAAACTACCATTTGCCTTCTGCTTTGCGTGCACAGACCTTGATGTGTGTAGAAGTACTTTATCCATTTTTTTCTAGTACCGAGTATTGTTGTGTAGAGACAAATAATAACTTTCCTTTCTTTTAGGTGTTACCATAGGTTCAATTTTCAAACTGATATCCAGTATTTTAAAACAATACTAGTTTCTGCTATACCATATAAATTCTTATTTTATACAGATTTCTATTACTACATTCGGTCAGCAGATGCCATTACTGTCTTTCCACTCTTTCTTTTAATAATCCGGGCAAACATAAATCAAACCTAACATGTTTGGCAACACATTTTGTCTCTTTCTTCAAATCTTGTGCTGCCACCCTCACGCCTCACTTTTTATACGTGTTGCATACACTGACTTTCTGCTTTACACAGATAACAGATGTCATAAATGGCACTTCTAATCAGAAGTTATTGATCAAATTGACAAAACATTTAAAAAAGCTATATGTAACATTTTGTAAACAATCTGAGAACATTAACATTACTTTTATTACTGTAGAATCCTTGCAGTTATTTCTTTTTAAGATGGAAAGAGGTTTAAGGTAAAGGTTGAAGTTTATTGACATTAATATTGAGCAAAGCTATGTTTCGTTGTTCTTTCGAAAATCTTGTTAAAAACATTTACACTTCTTTCCACACCTTAGTTTTTATTTACTTTATCTTTGAAACAGTCAGCTCTTTTATCGCACTAACACAAAGTACTCTTCACCAGCTCAATTGATGTTGCAATAACAGGTGGGTCTTTACACATTTTTACAAAATTATGAGGAAAATTGTTGTGACTAATAGATCATATAAACTCCTCTCCATTGCCGTCACAAGTGTGAAAAGCAGTGAAATTAAGGACTGGCTTAGGTGCCAGTGTCTGGTTGTTGAGTTGAATACTGCCTGCAATTACTGTTGCCAGACATCAGACCGGCAAATCTTTCATACCGGATCAAAAGTCAAGGTTCTAATTTGATTACATTGCATCTGTGCCAGTTTCAGCACCAGCTCTGGTTTTTGTCATTGTGTGTTAAAACTTGCTTAAGGTGCAACTCTCAGGCATTCTCAAGAGGATTGACCTCAAATTTCTCCAAGATTTGACTCAAATTTATGTAATTTATGTAATGCTACATCAATATTAATGTAGCATTAACATTCAAATGTACCATGGTCTCACAAAGTGATGAATTAATATGTGGAAGACCAAGGTTCAGATCTCTGTGCAAATTATATTATGTAAGTTTTAGTTAATGTATTATGTCATTAGAATAGTATTTGTATTTTAGTAATTAATATTTTCTGTCACTTAATCCTACCTGCACCATTTTTCTTCTTGCTTCTCATGCATGTCTTGCAGCCATTTCCATTTTATTCCTTGCAAGTCTTGTTTATTTCAGTTCAAAGGAAGTGGCATTGTTGTCTTCCTTATACATTTTGAGCTTCTTTTTCAGAGCTTTCTCCTCTGTTTTAAATCTTCTCTATCTTTCTCTCCTCAGTGCTCTTTACTACAGTAATACTCTGTTCTTTCCCACCCAAATGTACTGTTTTATGATTTATGATTTATGCTTTAATGTTCAATTCCTTTGTGTTAAGTCTGTATTACTTTTTATGTTCTATGAATTAAAAGCCTCAGTATGCACTTCACAAGTATTCATCAGAACAGAAATCATTAAAGCCAAAGAAATAACTGCAGTTGATGAAACAATAAATGGGCAAGTTTGTTACAAGAAAGGTGAAGGGATAATGTGTGCATATACTGAATGCAGATATTGGCTTACTACAGGCAAACTGTAGAAGATTTTAATAAATAAATTTATGGCAGAACCATCACTTATCATAGTTGAAGGAAGGAGAGCTTGTGTAGTGTTTTTGACTGCAGCACTGCTTCCTTTAACTTTGGAAAGTGATGGATGTAATTTATCTTTTCTTTCCATATTAATATCATCTTGTCATATTTGTCTCTTCCATTGTGGCTGAAACAAAGTTATAGAGTATACTAACTTAGTGGAAACACATAGCATTTGTAGGGGTAGGGTCTTAATTAAAAGTAGGAGTTTAGGAATTTCCCAGAGAGATGTAACAGATATTATGTGAGAAGTAGGTGAAGGCTTATTCATTCTGGTTCGCAATAACGGTATTCATCGGTGGTACACATGAGTTACTTGGGGTTAAGTTTTGGTGTAATACAAAGGAAAAGCTTATTATCTTTACTATTTACCATAGTGAGAAAATGAATAAGCATTAGAAAAAACTGATTGCATAGTCAGAGGAGAAATCAGGAATAGAATAGAAACTGAATTAACAATGCAAAAGAGCAAAGATGTGCAAATACCTTGTTGAGGGACGGAGGCTTTGTGCAAGTGATAGAGAAAAAAGTAAAGGGTGAAAGCATGGAAGGATAAGAGATCACAAAGCAGCTAGGATTGATGAACCAGTGACCAAAAAGAAAGGTGAATACTATCATTATTTCAAGAAGGCTTGGATTTCAGAGATATTTTAAGAAAAATTTAGATTGAACCTGGAGATGTGCTACATGCCACTGGACTCAAAATACATAACAGTATTACCAGTTCTTAAAGGAGAAGGGCAATACATGTTGAGAACTACAAACTGCCTCATTTTTAGGTAAGCTGTTGAAGAGCTTTATATTCAGACAGACCACTAACAGGAAATAAAGTATTTTATAAGTAAACAACATGAGTTTATGAAAGGTTTTTCACGTGATTGCCAGCGGGTTATATACTACATATTCCCAATGAAATAGTCTAAGGAAGCCAATTTGAAAGTATTCCATTGGATTTTTGCACATGGTGAGCTATAGAATGCTGGGTTAATAAGATTAAAACCATCTTTGTAAATGGGAATTGGCAGAGGAATTTATAAAATAGGATACAATAAGGCTTTGGAATATCCAAGCACAATCTGGAGAGGTGGAGCTGCATTCTAGAGGGGCAGACCTTATGTGAATCTCTTAAAATTGCTGAGAGTTCATATAATTGTATAGCACTGGACCTAGGGCACTGTCAATATTTCCAAACTTTTGCAATAATACCAGGTAAAGAGCAATTTCAGGTTTGTTATTTCATTTTTTATTCATTGTGTATAAAGAAAGAAGGAGTAAAGTCATATCGTAACCCTTGCAACTTTAGTATTAAAGAAGTAGTAAAGTAGACAGTATCAGAAACAGTTAATGAAGAGTAAAGTGGGTAACTAATATCTTCATAAAGTTAATAGTAGTTGTAGATACAACAGCAAATGAAAGAGGAAAGAGCTGGACAATATAAGTTTGTGTTACAGTAAGGTTTATTGAACATGTATCCAAGAAGGCATATTGAGATATTAAGATAAAAAGAATGTTTAGATAACAAGAGAAGCAGAATAAAAAGTGTACACAACTAATCAAATAAAAAAAATTAAGGTGCACTGTTGAACCATGCTCTGAGGCAGATAAATATGGAGACGGAAATGCTACTTGAGACAGACATTAGTTATGCTTGAAGGTTGTGCCTGTAGACACAATTGATAGGTGGGATTTCACTTGGGCTACATCAAAATGGAAGGGGCAAGGGTGTACTTTCTGAGATGTTAGCTAAAGCTGTAAGGAAGCCCACTTCCAGTGATGGTGTCAGGACTGTGCCTTTTTTAGGTTAGGGGCTGCTGGTGAGGAGATGGATCAAAGGGATACTGATTGTAGAGCCAAGATGGAAAAAAACTCAAATGTTAAACAATACTGATGAAGGCCTGTAACAAGAGTGTTACTGGTGAACTGTATAATGAACAAAGTAAAAGAATTTGCAGACTTAATAGAGATATGAAACATGAAACGCAAGTAATTGTAGAGTCTTTGACGAAAGGAGTAGTACTAGACAATGAAGCATTTCCTGATGGTTACGGAGTGTGCCACAGAGATAGGGGAGCAATTGGTGGAGGGGTTTTCATATTGTTTAACAAAGATTACTACAGTTCATTGGTGCTTATAGATCATGACCATGAAGGTAGATTTCTTGGATGATAAAAAATAAAAAGATCAGGGTGGTGACTGCTTACTGTAGTGCAAGAATGAATGATGAAGATGAGGCTCTTGGTGAGAAACTAAATTCATGCTCAGCATTCAGAAGTGAGAGTGGACTGGTCATTATTGGTGGGGATTTAAATTTATCAGGTGTCAACTGGGTAGGAAATAAGATAAATAATACAAGGGAACAGAAATTTGCAAATACCTTAATAAGGAAAGAACGCTTTACACAAGAAGTCAAGCAGAACATAAAAAGATGAAACATGTTGGAGACCTTCCTAATAAAGCCCAATAATAGATAACCTTGTGTGGTGTCAAGTAACTGAAGGGACAAGTGATCATGAAGCAGTTCTGATGGATAATAGATGATTCAGTAAACCAGTAGCCAAAATTGAATGGAAAAATAACTGCAATTACAAAAAGGCACAGATTTTGAAATTGAAGAGAGATTTCAGGGAAAGTTTCTGAAAAAGGAAGAATGACACAAATACGGTGGAGCCAAAGAGGGAATAGTTCAAGTTGATAGTGAAAAAAGGTCAAGAAATATTTATTCTAAAACAGAAAATAAAGATAAGTACTGCACATATGTACTATAGAAGGGAGGTGAGACTGCTAAAGAGGTTGCTAAGAAAAGAACATAAAAGAGTTAAGAGGCAGCAAGGCAATGTGGAATTAAACAAGAAATTAATAATAGCAAAGAAGGAGGCTAAAGATGGGTTTATGAGGCTTACTGTTGGTACAGGTAGCCCACTGATGGATGCATCTAGACATTTCTATGGCTATGTTAGAAAACTAAGGGGTAGGAGGGGTGTTGAGACAGTTATAGATAAGGATTGAGAAGAAGTCACCGAGAATTTGAAAAAGCCAGAGATTCTAAGTAACTGGTTTAATGAGACCATTTGGGGCCAATGATTCAGGAATGGAAAAGTATAAATCAGAGAGCGAGCTTATCCACACAATTGAGCAGACTAAAAAACGTAGAAATCTTGAGGATATTATTAAAGAACTAATAAAGATAAAAAAGCATAAAGGGGCTGATGTAGATAATATTATTACAGATGTCTTAAAGTTAGCAGGATGTGTCATTGGTCCTTATCTTGAAAACCTTGTTTAAATTGAGGCTGGATACTTGCTGCACAGCAGAGGTCTGGAAAAGTGTGATATTGGCGGCGGTCCATAAAAGAAGGGTGACAAATATGTTAAAAAATTGCAGGCCAATCTGTTTAATGTCTGTGATACGTAAATAAATGGAGAGATTGACATGCAACCTCTTCAAAAAAAGTCTGTAAGGTAGATTTGCTAAGTAGAAAGCAAAAAGAGCAGGAAATGCAGTATCAAAAGAAGTGGAAATGGGAGTGCCACAGGGTAATATATTGTGAGCATTACTATTTGTTGTTTAAAATGATTGTATTGATGGTTTACTGTCACAAGTTAGGATATTTGCAGATGACATAATACTATATCATAGGATCAAAATGGCAGAAACTGAGTGTGATGGGTGAGCAGTCAACCATCTGGCCTCACATTCGAAAGGATAGCTGTTCTGGGCATCCAGATTTGGGTTTTCCATGGTTTCCCTAAATTACTCTAGACAAATGCTGAGATGCTTCCTTCAAAAGGCCAAATTCCTTCCCATTTCTTGTCTCTAATTCTTTCCTGCCTCTAATGACCTGGATGTCAATGAGGCGTAAAGCCATAAGCAAAAAAAAAAAAAAAAAAAAAAAAAAAGCAGAAAAACGACAGTAGATTGTGAACAGCTGAATGGTGATGTGGACAGGATATCTAGCTGGATAGGTCATCATGGGATGAAGATAAATTCAAAGATGAGTCGGATAATTAGATTTACAGAAAAAAACCTAAAGGTTGATTATGATTGTAAGGTGGGGAAAGAATTGCTTGTTGAAGAAATGGAAAAGCCTTGGCATATCATTTGTTAACAAAGTCAGTTGCACAGGTAGTAGAAAATGGTTTCAAAACCCTTGTTGGAAAGAGTGATGAAGGAATGTACCAGAGAAGCAACAGAATTGGGTTACAAAACTTGGTTTGACCATTACTTGAATGAGTTGGTGTTATATTTTGGATATTAAATACAGAAGTTGGAGGGGGTGCACAGAAGGGAGGCTAGATTTGTCTTTAGAAATTACTGCAGAATACAATCAGTAACTGATATGATAAGGTAATTGGAATGGGATTCATTCGAAGACAAGAGCAAGAGGAGGGTGAAGAGATTCATGGGAGTGTACAAGGTGTATATTTGTGATGAGGTGTGCGAAGATATTGGTGGAAGAATTGAGAGAGATACAATGAAGGGGAAAGATGAACCATGACCACAAGCTGACAAACTATTACAGGCATAAATGTGTGGTATGATTTTCATTCGTAGGTAAGGGAGTTAGGGATAGTAATAAATTGTAGAGAGGGTGAATAATTTTCCAAAAGTGCTGAAAGAATTTAAAATTAAAATTAGTAGAGTAAAAAATTAGGCAGGGGCAAGAAAGGGGGAAAAATGGGTGTGTAGGGAAATTTGCTCCAGAGTATTCACTCCATTCCAATCAAAATAAATTAGATTAAATCTCATAATAAATTATAGCAATATCTGAATAATATCTGGAATTCAAAAATATTCTGCAAACTTATGTTATAAACATTGATGATGTTTCTAATAAAGACTTTTTAAATATGGGTGTATGTAATCATTATTTTTTTTGGTAGATGACAAATACTATGTTGAGAATTTACTTGATTTAATTTCAGTAATGAGAAAGAATGTTGCTGGAAATTAGGTGAAGTATATTATCTTATAAGTCATGGAAACAAAAGCACAAGTATGAGAATTAAGTTTTTCCCCGCATACAGATGAAATTAATAATTCTCAGGTTTTCTGCTGGTTAGTTTCTTTATTTAATTTTTTATACAACGTTTCGGCAACTACCTTCATTGCCTTCATCAGGTTAGCTGTTATGTAAACTTACAAACCTTTGAATGCCTCGCGATCTAGGTCATGGCTACTATAAATAACCGGGGGGAAGCTTCCCAATGGTCTCCCATTGGTCGGCACTACAAACGACCTCAGACAGGGTGAGACCGGTTTGGCTGCATTTTGTGGCCCAACAGCTGATGGATGGATGGCAGCTTGACTGGTCACCCATCCAAGTACCAACCATGCTTAGCGTTGTTCAACAGGTGCCACCTGTTGAACAACGGGGAAGCTTCCCCCAGTTATTTATAGTAGCCAGGACTAGATTGTGAGGCATTCACAGTTTTTGTAAATTTACATAACAGCTAACCTGATGACGGCAATGAAGGTAGTTGCCGAAATGTTGTATAAAGAATTAAATAAAGAAACTAACCGGCAGTAAACCGAGCACAAGTGTATTTTGATTTCTCCATTTCATTATTATGATTTGAAATCACAAGCTTGTTTGTTGATAATATTAGCATCTGTTGGAAGTTAGTAAATAGCTTTAAGAATTCTTGATATGATATCTAAGAATATGCATGAATGTGTTAAGAATGCAGTTACAAAGTAAGCCAACATACCATGTGCAAAGTGTGAAGAAATGAAAGCTTGCGATTGTTTACATTGATTTAAAATTGTTGTCTGGAAGCAAGTGCTGTGAGGTAATCCATTTTACATTGAGTTAAGTTTGCATATTGTAAAATTATAACAAGAAATTGTTGTTTCTCATAAGACCCATAGTGCTGTGATATGGTTTTTCTTAAATAACAGATTCTTGGCAGCTCATTTTCTTTAATAGCTTCTGCCATTTCACTCATTCTCAAAAGTTTGACAGTACCATAATGATATTTGCCGATTAAAGTAAAAAAAAAAGTTATGCATTAGGAGATACTGTGAATGCACATGTATTAATTAATTTTAGTTGTTATATTGAAAATAGAAACTCATTCAGTGGCAATGGTTACTGATTGGTTGGTAACCTGACAGTTTTGGCATACGGAGACATAAATTTAAATCCTAATTGTAAACACTGTTTGATCTAATGTTAAAATTGTACCCAAGTTTATCTAAATTGTGGTAATCTTCAGTTATTCAGTCTCGTAGTTGGTAGTTACAGTTTATTGAATAGTTGTATTGCATCGCTTTCATACTTCAGAGCTGACTGGGATGGTTGGCAGCAGACTCAGAATTTTCAGTGTGAAACAATTATTTGTTATACACATACGTTATTGCTAATTAAAGGATATGTTGATATTTCATTTATGCCATAAATATGGTAAATTGTACCTAACTATTATGATTTTGTTTGTATGTATGGAAAAGGGGGGGGGGATTTTTACAAGTGTAAATTATGTGCCAAGTGTTAAATTAGATATATAAGTTACAAAAAATGTATAAAAACTAACTTTTTTTGCCTTTTGATTGCTTTATACCTACAAGTATATAATGTTCTCAAAGATTGTACTGTAAAAATAACACTACAATAATTTTGATTATTTCTGAAGGCCTTGGAAGTGGAGCACCTGAAAGAGCAGTTGTCAGTACTGGATCAGGAAAAGCGAGAGTTGCAACAGCTTTGGGCAGCTGACAGCAGGGTGGAAGCTGTGAGTGGTGATGTTTCAAATGTCACTACTCCAGGTTCTGACTTGGCCTGTGTGCTGACAGCATCCACTCCCCACAGTGGTACTCCAGAATGCTTTGAAATGTTGGATGCAGAGACCAAAGAAGAGGACTGTAGTGCCCTTCAAGATGAAGATGAATTGCCAGTCAGTCTTGCTGATACTGATGCTGACTGGACCCAAGTTGGCAGCATGTGTGGTCTGGACTCTGTGGATTATGGAAACAGGGGTGGTAACAGATTACCAAATGACATTTCCTCCTCAGATTGTGGATCAGAACCGCAGTTTCTGCCAGAAGCATTTACTTCAAGGCATGTTTTAATTTTTGGTGATGTAACCATACAATAATTGTCTGATTTGGCAAATATGTTAACTTTGCAAAAAGAATGTGTAACTGATAAGAGCTAATGAAAAAATCATTGGTAGAATGGCAAGTAATTTTATCAGAAAGAAAACATAACTTTAGTGTTTACCAAGATTGTGGTTGATCCTTTCCATCACTGCAGTGAAGAAGCGATTTTAAAAATATTATTTTTTTATATATTTTAAGCATTCAGTTCCAAAGCTTTCCCTCACCTACAAGTATCTACATCTACATATAGACTTTACAATTCACAAAATTGTGGGTGGCAGAGGGTGCTCAGCACCAAAGCTAATCTCTTTGCTGTGCATTCCAATCCCTAATGGTACGAGCGAAAAAAGAATTCATATAAGAATCAGTCTGGCACCTTATTTCTCTAATTTTATCTTTCCTGTCCTTCTGACCCAAATAGGTTGGTGAAAGAAGTATTTCACTACACTCAAAAGTGAAAGTGGGAGTACGCATGTTTACCAATAAGTTTAAACGAAACGTGTGTCGGCTATCTACCAGAGACTCCCAGCCTAGTCTCCTAATCAGTTCTGTGACTCTTTCATAAGGACTGTGGCAAGCGGTTACGAATCGAGTGGTTCTTCTCTGTACTTTCTCTATACTTTCGATCAACCCCTTACGAAACGGGTCCCAAATGGCACAACAATAATCCAAATGTGGACGCACAAGAGATTTGTACTCTATCTCCTTTGTTTGTTCATTACAATTTTTCAAGATTTGACCTATGAATCACAGCCTAGAATTTGCTCTACCTACTAACGAATTAATGTGTATGTCCCATTTCATGTTCCTTTGTACTGTTACTCCCAAATATTTCATAGAATTGACCATATCAATAACTGTATTGTTTAACTCATATTTCTGAACAATTGGATTCTTTTTTTTAGTTATGCTCATTGTCTTGCACTTTATACAATGTTTCCTTACTTGAGGTGTTAATCAGATGATTAGAGTAATAGAATTTGTTATTTTGTTTTGTTTTTAATGATAGAATGGTCATTACTTATTTCCAGTTTTCTTGTTCCTATCATTTCTATCGTTTCCTACAAAAAAGCCTCCAGTTCTGCTGGTTGCTGCTATTTGCCACATGTTTTGCCACATAAATACCAAGCAATTTGCTTATCTCCTTTCTTCTTCATATCCTGGTGATCAGTCCATCTTCTTGGTGGTCGTCGTACATCTCTCCTTCCTTTGGGATTGTATTTAAGGATTTATCATGGGATCCATTCCGTCTTCATCCATAGTACATGATCTGTCCAAGATAGTTTTGTACAGTTTGAAGAACTGTTTTACCTTTGTGTTCCTTAAGGGTTTTATCTGATCTTTTTCTTTTGCGTAGTGTGTAACCAGCCATTCTTCTCATGAATCGCATCTCAGTAGTGATTAATCTCTGTTTCATCACCTTTACGGAGTGTCCAGGCCGTACTGCCCTACAGTAGGGTAGGTTTAATCAGGATGTTTTATAGCCTGATTCTTTTGTGACATTGAACAAGAATAGATCTGAAGGTGCTATTTATTATTCCTGAAACTTCATGAAGTTTTTTACATGTTGTTTTCTAGAGTGCAGCCGAGGTTGTTACTTAGGCATTTAAGTGCTGTTTCTTAATTTGCTTTTGAATAAATTCAACACCAACCTATTTCAAATGCAGTATACTACTATATTTCCATGTTGCACCTATGGTTGCTTCCCTATGATGCTGTATTTTCTATTCTTCCCAGTTTGTCTTCATTCCATTTTTCTTGTCTTTGATTCTTGAAAAATATGTGAAGGATTTGATTTTTTAAACAATGTATCCTTGATCCTATCATCACAACATGCTCTTTCTTTTCATCTAAATTTGTCATTTGTTTTTCTATGTACATTTTTGACTGTTGTCATTAAACATTTTTTTCTTCAAATTTTTCCATTGTTTCACTGTGCTTGCATCTTTTCTTGGTAAATTGATATCTGAGATTACTTCATTTTCTTTTTTTTATTTAACTTCGAAACCCTGAATGACTCTCAGTTGTTACTAAGATTATTGTTTAACTCTCTTGGATTTCATTTCATTTTAAAGCAAGGTGTAATTCAATGATATGTTGCTGAATCTGTAACAGCTTCACTAGAACATACTTAACCATAAAAGTTGCTGTGGAACCTTCAGAACTACCATATAGGCGCTTGAACATACATACTTTTGTTGTTAAATACTTATATTCTTAATATTTACTTAGTTTAGAATGAATGGCCACAGGGAAGCAGTTTACAGTTGCAACAGGTACCCTGATTTACAGTTTACAGTTTGAAACTCGGGAAAAAGGAAGTGGCTTCTAGACAATATAAATAATAAAGAAAAGGGAAATTAATACATCACATTCCAAAGTTGATGGCTGTGACGAGAGAAAACATGCAAGGCGGACACTCAAATACAGTATTTTGGTATTAACCTTCTTCGTGTAGTAGCAAATGAGCCATTTGGTTTGTAATTAAATTAAAAAGGATTAAGTGGTAGGATTTTTTTGATAGCACCACTGCAACAAACTCCGGAGATGGGAACTAGTGTGCCAGAATATCCTGTACACCAGACATCCCCCTGGTCCTAGCCACTGATAAAATCCAAACACTTAACCCATTACTTTTTAATTAAATTAATTTTTCCTCTCCTTATATATTTTAACTAGTAATAATTTTTCGTGTTAATGTTTCGTTATATATATTCAATTTACCATCGCCTGCTAAATATTATCTGAGACATTGTCGTTATATCCATAGTCCACTCCTTAGCTGTTCCCCCACCATTAATCCCACTACCTAGCCAGTCATTGTGTAAAGTTCTGTGTACACACATGTATGGAACCAGTGGCTCGTTCTTTACTACTTGAAGAAAGATAATACCGAAATGTTGTATTTGTGTGTGCCTGCCTTACGTGTTTTCTCTTGTCACAGCCGTAAACGTTGGTATGTGATTTACAGTTTGGAGATGCCAAGGGTCTTTCCTGATACTACAACCACTTCTGAACTTCTTCAACAGGAACTAGCCTACCAATGTATCCTTGATACCTGGCATCCCACTGACCTTACCTCGAGTAAGAGCCAATCAGTACTTCTCTCATTTACTTTGTACACTAGCATCTGCCCAATGCTTCACACTTGTGGACCTTGATGTGTACATAAATGGTTTACCCTTTTTTTTATCTAGTATCTTGTATCATGGAGAAGTAAAAAATGTTTTGATTTCATACTGATGTTCAGTTTATATATTCAGATTGATTCCATGATGATGTTACAAACTTTCAGGGATGATGGGTCAATTTGAGGTAAGGGAACCTGGTCCAGAAATGACAGAGTCAAAAGTTATAAGCAAAAATCTACTCGTGCACTGCCTTAGCCTTGTGTAGTGCTCAAACAAAGGGTCCCCTACTTCAAAATCCTGATCATGATGTACAGAATTACCACTCATACTCCCAATATCCTTAGATAATTCCCCCGTTGATGGACTAGTAATTTGATGCTAGAGTGGCTGAAAATCCTGAGCCTATGGTAAAGTAGTAATGAATTCCATTTAGCTGCACGTTTCATTAGGGGGCATCCATTAATTATGTGAGGTGAAATAGGGAGGGGGAGTCAGGCAAAAATACACCGGGGAGGGGTGGGGGGGGGGGTGACGGAAATCTCATGTGGGGTTTTGAAATTCTTAAAGGACAATAGACCTAAAAAAAATAAAAAAGGAAGGTCCTGAAACGATGCGGATATCAACTATAGGGAGGGTATTAGGTCTAGAAACAATGCAGAAAGCATCCTTAGGGGGGTATAACCACCCTCAGAAGCAGGAGAGCTAATAAAAAAAAGGTTGATAACCAGGGTGGGAGGGGTCCAGAATTCTGGAAAAACACCTCAAGTAATTAATGGATGCCCCCTTAGCTGCTACATTTACAACATTTTTGCAAATGGTGTTCCCCCTGCTTCAATGCAGGCATGACATGGTTGCACAAAGCTCTGTCATACCCATTCTAATATCCCCAGTCACATTTGAACAGTGTCTCAGGCATCAAGAATTCTTGCCAGGACAACCTCTTCATTCCTGACAGGCATCTCGTGCACAATACATTTCACATGGCCCCACAAGAAGAAATCAAGTGGGATGAGATCAGGTGAACAAGCTAGCCATGTAACAGGATCTCCTTTGTTTAATCCACATTTGAGGGAATGTCTGATCCCACAAAATCTCAGTCCAAATGGAATCGGGGCTCATCCCGCAATTGGGCGCATCAAGGCCAAGCTGTATAAGGGTTTTCCCTGTGATCAAAACACATTTGTCTTCCAAACTGATAAGTGCTTGGTTAAATATTTCAGCACAGTAGTTGATGGATGTCCGAGTTCTGCGTGTGGCTCTTAAAATATCCTCACTGAGATTTTCTTTGCATTTTTCCCATAGATATCTCGGGTTAGATGGAGCAGTGGTCGTTATGATTATTGCGAGAAGATCTCTGAGCTGCTGCAGAAATGTATTGATGGATGCTTCGGCTCACGTAGTGTCCCAGTGCTGGTCATCTTCCAATAGACCTCTCCTGTGACACGACTCACGGTACGTTTCACAGATTTCGCCGTTGACAATTTTCAGACTTTCAAACGTTTTTGGTCTTCGGATAGTGTGCAAGAGCATTCGCAAGAAGTAACATTCCATGTTGTTGGTATGGATGGTGTATACACATCCAGTGGCATCAGTTATGAATATGCCTGGATGTTCAGCCAGTCGCGAGCCCCGTATTCACGTGCTGAATGTTCTTGTGGATGTTTGCTACGTGTTGTATTTCGGCTCCTCCACTTATAACAACGTTTGGGCTAAGGGATATTCTTCACAGAGTTTGAAGAATGCTGTTAAGGTTGTGTTTTTCGGCTGCAGTGCTCTTTTGCATGCTGTAGCTTTCTAGACGAACACTTACTTGGAAGACCGTCGGATAGCATTTGTGGATCGGGAAATTAAGAAGACACCAGATAGCTTCATTGCTGTTAATGTACCTTCCCAGTTGACATTGTGTTACTTCATCCCCTGCATTGGAATCCTCAAGGCCAAAAACTGCCATGTCACTGTCCTTGTTGACGTACTTTCAAATGTATTTGATGAACTTCACTGAGCTGCAGTGTTCTACATTTACGTGCACCTGGAACATTGTTGCCATGATTGGGGAGTATGGTACCACCCATCTGTTGTCTATTTCAACATCAGTGAACCAATTATCGACCTTAACCATGACTTTTGTTTTCAATCCTCCGTTGTCAGGGCTGCATCGTCTGTATAGAGTGTAACCATCATTTTCGGTCTGTTTCATTCACAAACGGCCGTGGGTACCTTTTCATGCATTTTTCATCTTTCATGCACGAGGAATGAGAGTTGAATGGGCCACATGGTCCATAAATCATATTTTTTGATACAACGTTGAAGAGTAAAGGATCTTTGTCAAGGTCAGGTCTCTCCACTGATAAGACCATGTCAATGTCGATAAGTTAAATTTTCTCCTTAATCCAAACTAAAATGTGTGCATGGGAAAGTCCTCTTTTCTGCCACTCAAGCATGGAACTTCCATATAAATATGACAATTTTTAATGACATCAATAAGTTTTGTCAGTTTCTGTTTGAACACTCTTGCTGTGATGTCATGTCAGTCAGTTGCACTCTGGCTGGGGAACAGGTTTTCATTGATGTCCTTCCACACTGGATTATATGTAAATGTGATGAATAGATCCAGACGGCCGTGTGTTCGTACATATGCCATTGCGTCTTGTGTGTACTCGTACATATGCTTTTGACTGCCTGTGAATGTCGCTGGCAGTATGACCATTCTGTCAATAGGCCCGTTTACACGTACGCGCCAAACTGCCGGTCCGGAGCGGCGCTCCGGACTGCCGCGCCGGAGCGTGAGGTTGGACCGTCGCTCCTGGAGCGTGCGACGAAAAATGGTCAACACTCCAGTCGCGCGCGCCAGGACTGCGGGTTGGAGCGTACGCGCCAAAAATGACCGTTATCCCGTGGCGCGTGGACTTTCCGCCGGGTTGGAAAGTTTTGTAGACGGTCCAGCTTGCAACATTCGGTTTTCAGGTCGTTGTTGTTTTTGTTAGTTGTGCTTGTGTTTATAAGTGTATTTAAAATATCCTCTAAAAGAAATTACATAAACTGAGCAATATGAGCAGCTTTTTTTTTTTTTTTTTCTTTTTTTACAGAATAGGCGGAAAGATGGGATGAAAATAGAGATCTATATGGACACATGCCTCTTTACTGAGAGCAACGGGAAAAATAAATGGCCCAGATGATTTAAAAAATTGTCTACGAAACAACAGTTCCATATATAACTACATTTTAATAATAATAATATTTCATTAAATTGCAATGGAGCGCACGCTTCTGTTGCAATTTCCCTACACGCCCATCTTCCCTCTTTCCTGCACCCACCTACATTTGCCCTCTACAAATTTTAACTTTAAATTCTTTCAACATTTTTGGTAAATTGTTCATCATTTCCCTTTGTAGCTTATTCCAATACCTGACACCCTTACCTAAAAAGGTGAAGTTAAAGTTATTATCTCCACAAATATCAAAACAAGACACAGTCATGAGGAAGAGCATAACTGCAGAGTAATGTTTGCCTCCTACTCTTCATTTTCTGGCAACTGGAATATCCCTCCAAGATTTGAAATTGCTTGCATATATTTTTCTCAGTTCTTTTCGAATTGCCACCGAGTTTCTTGAATCCTTTCAGTTACGAAATCTTTGTTTTCACTTTCACATACATCTACCCTGCTGAATTCTACTAACTAATCATATTTACGATTTTTTAAATTTTTATTTTTGTGGTCATTTGATTTAACCTTCCACAAACATAGAAAATTCGTATAAAGTTCTATAAATCCTTCAAAATTACCTCTTGACAACATTTTTCAAGATTTAGATTTTTATCTGTTAAAGCAGGGTAAAGTTAAATAAAGTCACCCAGAAATTCGAACCAACAACGAACTTGTACTGACCCATCAAGACTGCAGACCGACAATGCACGTGTAAACACAAGGCCCCGTTAGACCTGCGCGCCAGATGTGCGCATTCGGAGCGCGCGCCAGGCCTCTCTGACCACCGAGCATTTACACGTAAAGGATTGATGCGCGAGCCTGGAGCGTACGCTCCAAAACCGTCGGAAAAACCGTGCGTGTAAACGGGCCTAATGTCTGCAATGTTCCTGTCACTGGTGATTGCATCCCACAGATGAATATAGTCATCAGCTCGAAGCTGTTTCTGATTTAGCCTGATGAAGAGAAGGCGCTTACTTTCCACTTTTACGTACATGTCGACCACAAATTGATGAAAAAGATCTCAGTACTTGAGTATGTGGTTGGAAGAATCGTCGCATATCATGATACTATAAGCGTAGAAATCCATCAACGATACTTTCTTCTGAGTGGTTTGTCCAGTGCAGGGATCTGTTTGCATGATGTTGAAATGGTAGCCATCCTCTCCTTCCCAAAATATTAGCGGGTATTGTAACATGTCATATTAATGGTGCATTTCAGATATCCACTGCAAACCTTCGCTCCTCCTCTGTAAGATGATATCTCGCCTATAACAGTCTTGTCGAAAAATGACAATGGCGACTTCATTGATTGTGGGCGCATTAAACCGTCTTTCATGTGCTCCTCGTGGACGTTTGTCAGCTCTTATCACCACCTTTTATTCATCCGTTGGCATCCTCGCCAAAGCTGTCTTGAACAGCCTAATTAAGTAATTCTGTGAATGCAACAGTCTGCAGATTTAAAACAATCTCTCATTGAGTTTCCGGTATCGTTTCACACCGTCGATCAGCTTGCGATTCTTCATCACCCACGAAATAAATTTGCAAGAATTTTGGGTCCTTATTGGGAAGCAGAAAAACAGAGCCTGCACGATGGTAAATTTTGTCCTGCACCTTGAATGTAGGCATGAATCTATCTCCGACAATCATGCTTGACCCAAACGAAGTCTTCTGTGTACAGCCGAATGTTTTTCAAAAAATGCTTCGATTTAGGGGTATTTCCAGAAACTCATTGGAGCAGGTGGCTCTTGAAGAGGTGTCAAATTGACTCCCATTCGAGCAACACATTCAAGCAGGTTCGCCTTGGAATTATTTTGCTTGACAATAACCACGTACTACATCCATCTTCCCTATTGAAACATTTGGATGTGTATGATAACCGCACTGAGGATCATAATTAAAAGCCCCCAATCGCAGGTTACCTGGTCGGAGTCTCTCTCTCGCCTGATTTATCTTCACTCAGGATTGTTCGACACGAGCTTCCCTTTGTTCAGGTGTTTCCGCAGCCCTCGCTGTTCGACGCTCTTGTTCAACGCGAGCTTCTCTTTGCTCTGGCCTTTCAGCAGCTCAGGACGTGGAAGCCCTGATCCGATTTTGTTCAAGGCGAGCATCGCACTGTTCAGATGCCTGCATCCATTTTGCTTGTTTAGCTTTGGGATTTACTTGTCCTATTGATTTCCGTTTTTTCAGTGGTATTTTTGGTGCTTTCTCCGATTCCATTGCAGTCATATGATCTGTCTCTTACTTTTAACTGATGCGAGCTCTAGTGGACCCGCTTATATAGTCCCTCTCGCAAAGGAAGGTGTGAAGGCAGGTATGAATTGAACTTCTAGAACACTCTTCTAGAATATTCGAAATTATTGTTGTTTTACCAAAGAATAGATAGATCGTCTAGAACACACTGGAAAGTTGAAGAAAAGTGAGTTAAATACTTGTAGTCACCGGGACAAAGATTCGAACTCGAGCTGCACGGTTAACAGCTGGACACGGGACTGCTGAGCTGAAGCACGAACTGCTTGGTGAATCGGCAGAGGACTACTTGAGCTGAGCCCTGCTCGGCCGTAGTAGAGATGCACCTGCTTGGGCGCATGGAGTATTACCGATTGTGGTGGTATAATGCAGGGTATCGACACAATTTAAGTTACAAATTTTTTGGCAACATTTCTGTTATTTTATTATGAATTTCTTGGCTCCTAATTGCCTGATTTGACTGGAAATTTTTCAACCAAATGTAGACAGTATTTTTCTCCTCGTTTCAATGGATAAGTGTGCAAAATTTCATCGAGATTGGATGAAAACTGTGGATTTGTATGAAGAACAAACAAACATAATACATTCATCTTTATATATAGATTTTATATTACCTTGAATTTTTATATTCCACAGACAGATGTATTATATTATTATTATTATCAGCCATTATTGCCCTGAAGACAGTGCTTAAGCTCAAATGATTAATGATTATTTAGTGTTTTTTTTTTTACTTGTCATCTTCCTTTACTCTTCCCAAAACCTCTTTCCTAGTAATCCTATTTCCTTTGTTCCTTTTTTCTTCTGCATTTTTAATTTAGTTTTCATAGTTATGTTCCAAAATTGTCACATTTTAATGCCATTTCTTTACTTATCTCTGCATGATTTAGCCCTTTTCTATGTGGTATATTAACATTCTTATTATTCACATGACAGGGCCACTGAGGACCACATGAAAACCAGCTGCATGATTACTGAGGCAGCTTAGTATGATTCATGAGAACATGGGGGCTGGAAGCCCCAACATGACTAGATCATGACTTGTTCGGCCTGGAACATTTAACCTCAGGATAGGAATATTTGCATTGTCATCAGTTGGCAAAATGTGTAACATAGATTTTTGTTTGTGAAACGTGTAGTTTATGAGGCAGAGATTAGGGAATTGTCCCAGCATTCACCTAGGTGATTATGGGAAACTGCAATCAGGATGCATAAGTTCCAGGACTTAAACACGGTCCCATTGTTTTTACTATTTTGCATTTTGTTAGTATTATTATTATTTTCCAATTGTTTAGTGTGTGGTGTGGACCTGGCAAGAGGCTGGAAACCGTCAGGATGATGTTGATTTGTATGATCATCATGTATAGGTAACATATCACTACATCTACAGTTTACTTGCCAGTTGTATTATCATCAATATGTAACATATCATTATATTCACCATGTTAAAAATTGTTATTCCTGTACTATTACTATAGTATTTAGTAGCTAAAAGCACAGCTTTGTAGTGGCTTGTGTATGTTTGTTATAAGAAATCTTATATGTATACATATAAAGATAGACGTGTTTCTTTCTATATTTCACCCACCACTACTTAGCAGAGATTTTATGTTTGTGTGCGGTAGCAGCACGGAGTTTCCTGTTGTGTACAACTTTGACCGAATGCTGATGCCTGTGGGGTGTGGGAAATACGGTGGTTAAAAGTGGTCCATGTAGGGCATTTTCATTTTTCGACCAAATACTTGTGTGTCCCTTCTTTTTCCTGCCACAACTACATAGCGCAGACCATTGGTGTTTGTGTGTGGTAGTAGCATTGAGTCTCCCATCATGCACTGTGGTGGTTTACATGTCGGTAGCTATGGGGAAGTTGGAGATATGGTGGTTGAAAGTGGTCGACCTGGGGCATTTTCGTATTTCGATCAAAGACGTATGTGTTCCTATATTTCACTTTTAAGCCACAACTACCTTGCACAGACCACTGGTGTTTGTGTGTGGTAATAGCATGAAGTCACCCATCGTGCACAACATTGGCTGAATGTCGGTAGCTATAGGGGTGTAGGAGATAGGTAGTCAAAGTGGTTGATCAATGAAATTTTCATATTTCGACCAAAGACGTGTGTCAGTACATTTCACTTTGCTGCCACAACTGTATGGTGCTGACCACTGGTGTTTGGGAGACTCGATGCCACTACCACACACAAAGTGCACTACAGTGGTTACATGCCCGTAGCTGTTAATCACAATTCTTTACAAACACGAATGAAGTCATGGACACCAGCTAGTATTATATACAACCAAAGATATTAAATTATTAATAATAAGAAATTTGATATTTAAACTTCATGAACTATCGTCAAAATCCCTGTTTTTAGTTTGTTGGAAAAAATAGTTAGGCTCATTTATAATAGGACAAAATCTTTAAATATTTAAAAAATCAATTTATTTATTTTGTTTTTAATCAGATGCATAATTTCTCATTTGAGTTTCTTATTGTTTCCTACATTTTAAGATACCTGAACTTTTGATATTACTAATTGTCATAATTAAACTAAGGAAAAAGGAAACGTCTTTAGGCAATATAAATTACAAGCAAAGGGAAAATGACTCATCACTCACCAAAGTTGAAGGCCTTGTAATTTATAATTCTGTCATAAGAAATCTATTTAATGCTAGGCTTTCTAAAGTTTGTACTCTCAATAATGCAACATATGTAAAACCAACAAAAGTTTCTTTTTCTCCAATATCTACATCAACTTTGTCCAATGTTAAACCTTGAACATTATAAATTTTTATTGCAAAAGCTAATTGTAATGAAAATTGTTTTCTTGATCAAGTGATAAATTGCCTATTTTACAAAATTTAGTTCTTGGTGGAATCGGAACACAACCACTATTTTCATAAGTTGAATGAAAATAATTTTCAAAACCAACCATTATCACTTGTAGCATTTGATCAAGTGGGTTTAGATGATCATCATAAATAATATCTGCAACATAACCTACAGCTCCATTCACTAATCCTTTTTCGACCTATAAATTGGAGAATAATAGGACCTTAGATCCAATAGACAAAGTTATAAATGGTTTCAGTCCACCTAATAATTCAGCACTTGCTGATTTCACTGCAGAACAATTATGAACAGTTAGAATATAAGCAACAGGTTGACACAATTCTTTTAATTTTTGATCATTAAATTCTTTTACATATTTATTTGTTACAAATAGTCTGATAGCATTGTTGAAAAAATTAGGTTCTTGTAACGGAAACGTTGTAGACTATGTGTCATTAATTTTTCATAGTCTTCAATTGTAGTTCCACCATTTGCAATATGATCAAGTATATCTTGAAATATTTGTTGAGATACAGTTTGTCAGAATGATATGGATAAAAAACAATATTATTGAATACATTATGTGAATAATAGTTTTCCCTCTAAGAGGAATTCATTTCCTTGAATTGTATTGCTGTAAAGTGACCTGTCATTAACTGGCGGCAATTGTTTGACATCCTCCCAAAAAATACATAACCAAACCATGAAATGGTTCATCTTGTCTTAAAGGAACTGCTCTTCATAACCGTAAATCAATTTTTGTCAAAAGACTGCATCGAGTCATAGTCATTTAATCTATAAATAGAAATTTACACTAATCAATTTCCTCTTGAAATTGAGCAAGTGAATGTAAACTGAGTTCTCTAAAAACTTTATTTATTCCTATTAAATGTTTGGAATGTATTAATGAACCATTTATATTGACAGCACCATCACCAATTGGTGTAAGCAAAAGATAAGAAGATGGTCCCAATGTTTGATTCAACCAAATAGTGAAATAATTAATTAACGTACTTTTTTCCAAAACCGGGTTTCCATTGACCAACAGTTCTTTCAATTGGAAGTTCTTCTTCATAACCTTGTAGATAACTAAGTTGTTTTTCAAACAAATTTATCAGTTTTTGTTGGTCATTAGAAAAAATGATATTCTCTGGTAAGTTATATTGAATACAAACATTTCTCTGGTTTTCTGCTAATTTTTATTTTCCGTACAATGTTCTAATATTTCCAATACTTGTCCATTTAAAATAGTATGCCAATTATATTTGATATCGATTCATATTTTACCTAGATCCAATTCTGACTGATTATTGCTTGATCCAGCGGCTACATTCATCCAGTTGTATGGTTGGTTTACCTCTATTTGGTCAGTTTACTTCTGTTTGGTCTATTTCTTCATTGTTCTGGAGGTGGATTCCGGCTGATTGCATTGTATAGAAAGAGCTCTCATTTTATCTAATGTTTTATGGTTCTTGTATTTGGCTTCATTTTTTGTTTGTTTTGGTTAAGTCGATACATATTTCTCTCATTAACAGTTCTCAAAATCTCCATGTGGAGTGTTTTATTTTGTACACATTCTTTAATTTTGATTGTCATTAAACTTTGCATCATTAAAATTATATAGTTATCTAAATAACTGATTAAGGAGAGAGTGGGATTTCATTGTATAATTACAAAACCATTGCATCTACATGTGCACAAGTGACAGATTTATTTGAAAAGTGCGTTCAACAATGATAGATCATCTTTAATACAAAAAAATTAAATTGATATCTCTCTTTCTGAAGCACAAGTTCTCAGCTTGACATCAATCTCACAAACAACACTTTTGGTGTACAGTTTATTAGATTATCCTTCCGTTATCATTGCGGTGTGCAGATGACTGCACTTAAGAATTCAGTGGTAAGTTGTTGCATTGAGATCTTCTCTCATAAGCATTACATATGCCCTTCATGATGGCATATAATCTTCACACTATGATTCCACACAATTCCAACAGTGTCTTCAAACTGCATCTCTCTCCATGGATAATAGTGCACTCACTCTCGACAATTGCTGTCTCAAACCAAGTGATGCGGTCACCTCTGGATTCTATCAGCATGCACGAATAAAAATAATAAATAATAATAATAATAATTGCAATTTTTTTCAAAAATAATGATTGATGAATCATCTAGAATTGACTTTGAAGTATTATGTTCTATTTTACATCTAGAAGTGCAGCAGTTTTTTCAAAAAGTGTACCACAAAACTTTACAAACTGTTGCCTAGTGTAAGGGCCCACTTTGCTTGCTCTAATTAATGTAAAGAAACAAAACATCGAAAAGAAATAATTAGAGAAGTAGTTACTATAACACTCAAATCAACCAGTCTTCATTGTATCCTACAAATCATTCTTAAACATCTCTGTAAACCTGACAAGAAGAACTGTAAAAATTCTATGTTTTTAAAATCAAACCTGCTACAACTTGAAGCCCATGCTTAACTTCTGTGGCATTCACAACATAATTTCAATTAACTTTGTATGTTGACCGATTACAAAAACATTCTATAAATCGATATTGATTTCAATTTTCTGACTGTTTGTTATATTTTTACAGGTCACTGCCAGCAGCATTTCAAAAAGAGGTTTTATCTTGCTGCTTTGTGGACACTTCAAAACAACAGGAAGTTCACTCACTTCTAGGAGAATTTCTACAAAAGGAAAAGTTGAGTGAGCAGCTACTGCCCCTGTTGAGTCAGACATTACCTCGCATTATACCTAACATTATACTTAACAAAAGAGAGGTAAGAAAAATAGTACAGGAAACGTACTATCGGATAGTGAAGTATTTCTGCAATATTAATATTTAACATCATTACTGTTATTGATGTTACAAAATTTTAACAGGTAATTTCAGATAATTATTCTGTTATCTTGTGGCAGGTAGATACAGTTAATGTGAAAAGTAAAATATAAACCATAAGTACTCCTAATTCTTCTACCAATATCCTTCCAAGTCTCATTACTAATATACAACTTGTACATTCTCAGTACTCTCTTCAGCTGTCTTCCAATTACCTCTAGTTCAGCTCTTTAATCATATCAGTTCCTTATTGTGTTCTGCGGTAATTTTCACAAACAAATCTAGCTGCACTTTGTTGCAGCCCATCCATCTTCTGTTTTTTATATTCAAAATGTGGGTCCTATACTGTACCACCATATTCAAGCAATGATCTCACCAAATTTTTGTAACCTAATTCCCTCATTTTTCAGGCCTCACCATACTCTTCAATAACCTGTACTAATATTATAAATGCAAAAGTAACACTGTCTATCTGTCTGTTTCTTATGTTTCTTGGGCTAAACGGATAATCCGATGGTGATAAAACTTGACGAGGAGATGCTATTTGGCATTAGAATGGACATAGCATACTTTTTTTGTGTGTAAATAATACATGTTGTCATATAATTTTGAAAAATTACTGATTGGCGATAGACGCGTAGGATGTGTAGGTCTCTATTCCACCTTTCCATATAGCGGTCTGGTAGCTCAGTGATTAAAGTGCTTGGTTACTGGTGTTTGGAGTGTAGTCTGTGGTTCAAATCCCGGTGGAAGCAGAGGTTTTTAATTTTTTTGTGATTTTATGATTCACTCCTGGTTGTTCGGATTGCATGTTAAACTGTTGATACCACAAATTTAGGGGTGCAATGCGAGGCAAATCGTAAGTAGTCTAGCAATGCAGTAGGTGTAGTTTTTTACATTATATTGATCCCTCATGGGTGACTCTCGCAGTCAGTCTGTAAGTGATCTGCACCAATCTATAGTAATATTATAAATCTGAAAGTAAGTCTTTTTGTTATGTTTTGATGACTAAATGGCTATACCGATATTTATGGTCGCCAGGCTTGATACCATAGATGACATATTCTGTGTAGGGATAAAGGTTTTTTGAAAAGAATAATACAACAATGTTCACAGTAATTTTCCACACAGCATTCTGTTTTGCTTGTTGTCTCATTTGAAAACACTATGACAGGCCAAAAAACTTAATGGAGTATTGTGCACTTTATAAATCAATCTGAATATTGATGGTGCTTTAAGTGAGATACCAATCTTATAATAATGTACATTAATTCCAAGAGCTGCTCCAAAACAATGAAGCAAAAGGTTGTTCTATTTCACTTGTAATTAATGATTGACAGATATCCAAAATTGAGTTGTGATATCGAAAAAGTTAGGTATTCAAAAATTGCACTGTATTGATTTAAGATCATTTATTAATGAACAACAAACAATTGACAGTAGTTCACAAACCTATATCACACTTTCTTGATGCAGGAACTGATAATGTGCCCATTTTCTATGCTGTTTATAAGAATACATAATCACCAAGTATTAGTGTGAACTGAAACCTTACAAGGTGGTGAGTGATTAGAGGTAGTGGCTACATTCGTACAAAAAAATCCTTTCCTCACACATTTACCAAACTTAAGAATTGAAAAAAACGACAGACAAATCAGTACTAATAAAAGATCAGGTTGGTCATTATGTCTGTCATGCTGTGACATCATGCACCTGCCCTTCGTTGGTGTACTAACAGCGGCCAAAGATATTTTAACTCTCTCTCTCTCTCCGTAGATGTAGTTAGGGTGAAAGAAATAGGTGGTGGTGGTGGGGGGGTGGGGTGTCTACGGAAATCTCACGTGAGGTTTTGGGAAAAATTGTTAGACTGTAGAGCTAAAAAAATCTACAAATTGTGTGAAAGTCGATTTTAGGGGGGAATTTTGTTGAAAAGTGGGGGAGTAACCGGATTTTGGAAGGTTGAGATCTTAAAAAGGTCTCAAAAAAGTTAATTTAATTTAACTCTGTTTAATTGTGGTGGAGCTCACACTCCAGTAGGATTTCCCTACACAGCCATTTTTCCCACTTTCCTGTGCCCAGCTATTACTGCCCTCAATAAAGTTCAACTTGTTTAAGTATTTTTGGTAAATTATGCATCATTTCTCTTGGTAACTTATTCAAATCCATGACCCCCTTTACATATGAAAGAAAATCTTCCCACTCCCTTGTGCCTTAAATTGAGTGCCAGCTTGTGATCATAGTCATATTTTTCTTTCCATGCACTACTCATAATTCTTATACCAATATTTTTCCACCCCTTATCACCAATATATGCCTTGTACACTCCCATGAATCTCTTCCTCCTCCTACCATCTTCTAATGAATCCCATTTCAACTACTTTATCATATTGGTTGCTGATTTTGTTCAACGATAATTTTCAGAGACAAATCTAGTAGCTCTTACATCCTCTCCCAACTCATGTATTTTATACCCAAAATGTGGGTCCCACACTACACCACTATATTCAAGCAATGGTATGACCAATGTTTTAAACTCAATTCCCTTACTTCTCTGGTACATCCCCTTATCACTCTCTCTAACAAGTGAAGGAATTTGTAACCTTTACCAATGACTTGTTCAGTGTGTCTTGCCCAGTTGAGTTTGTTATCAAATGTTATACAAGCTACTTACATTTTAAGTCTTCAACAAGTAATTTTTTCCTATGCAAAGGAAAGATAAATTAATACCACCACTAACCAAAGTTGAAGGGAAGAGAGCAGCAGTGACATGAAATATTCCATAAACAGAAAAAGCCCTTCTTCATGAAAATAGAAATATTAATTATTAGTTGATTTTTGTTTATTTATGTTTGATTAATGTAGATTCTCTGTCCATAGATGTGGCTATTATAACAAGCTGAGAATTTAAGTTTCCTATTTGTGTTTTAATAGTGGTTCACTATTGTTAAATTAAAATTTGAAACCAACCATAAAGAATGATATGTCTTTCATTTAAATCTACGTATTAATTATTAATAGGATTGTGCAACTGAATGAGGTGGAGCGGAAGTATGCACAACATTGCAAAATGAACGTTGAGTTTTATTTAATAACAATTGTGTTTAGTTAAGCAAATGTGAAGAAATAATTTGACAGAACCATAATTTTTTATGTGTTTCAGAAGCTATTTATATTCGGTGTAGATATTTTCATTGTAAGTCTGTCCATTTTTGCCACTGTTATATTAAGAAATACGCACTAAATTACATTATTTATTTAATAACCTTTTAGATGATTGACTGTAATCAAATTAATTGCAAAATCACAGTGATGTGAGCATTAATTAATGACATTTATATTTAAGCAAAATAATAATAATAAACTACCAGAACACTCCATTCAACCTGTCATTTTTGTCAAACTTAGAAGCTAGTATCTAATAATTAAGGCTATCATAACTGAATGACTCATTTAAATACCACACAGAATAACATTAATAATTGAGCTGGGAAGTTAAACTACCCTGCCCTGACCTAGCCATTATGAAATTTACTGAATATTTGTAGGAGATAACTCAGTTTTTCAATTTATGAAATAGAATTCGTGAAATATTCCTTGAACCTTACAGTCAAATGTAAAAAACTTGAATTAAAAAAAGAAAAACAAAATATCCAGATACACTGAAAATTAACTATTTACACATTTAATTGGCATCAGAGCTGGCAGATTGTGTTTGGCTCAGGTGAATACTTGAAGGGAGTCCCCCTGAAAATATTATTTGGTTATCTTACCCAAAAAGAAATGTGATATTAATAGTAATAATCTTGCAAACAAATTCATAAGAGAGATTCATAGAGGTAAAAACTACAAAATAAATTAAAATGTGTTTTATCATAAAATTTATTTAGTAATATGTATATTTTAACTGTTTAAAAAATCACTATTATTATTTAAGTCTATTACTACTCAATATTAATTGTGTGAAGCAAAAACTGTAAAGCGATTTGCATTTTTGGAAATGAACTGATTCAACAATTTTTCCAAATCAATTTCATCAGTGTCTTTACTATATACATGTATTACTGAGATGTTACTCAGTCAATCTTGCAATATTGTCAATCATAGGTTACTCTTGAGACTGCATAAGACCAAAAAACTTCGAACAGGATGACCCAGGATGGGTGACAAGTAGTTGAACAAAGGGCATGAACTCTGGTATTAGCCCTCTGGTCCATTTTTACTTTTGTAAAATATCTACAATCTCCTCAAATTTTTTGTATGTTCATCTTTCCTGTTCAGTAGTTGCAAAAACATTTCTCCATCACTCAGCAATATTTTGTTGCTGTTGTCGTCAAAATCATGGTTATAGAAATTTATAGTTTTTTCAACATTTGTGGGCTGTCCCAAAGCTAATTGTTCTAATGATTTTAACAATGGATGGAATCTTTGTTGAATCAACTCTTTAATGACTTAAGTACTTGATAATAATGCTTAATTTATTTCTTCTTTTCCGCATCAATACAAATTTATCCACTTGAACTACTAGTTCTTCTGTTTGAAATACACTTAAGCTGCAATTGCATGGAGGCTTAAACATGCTATTTGGAACCTATCTTAAACCGTGAGAGTGAGAGAGAGAGGTCTGTTTCACTGACTCTTTCTCTTGCTCTCACTGGTTAAACAGGGTTTACTTTGCACACTCAGTCTCCCTGTGTCCCCAGCACAATGAGCATATGCACAATATGTGTTCACACAATTGGTGAATGTATTTGTACCTTAAAGATACATAATAGGCCCCATGTGTCTGTCTGGTTGTAGAAGAAATATCAAAAGGGGGATAAAGCCATGTCCATACTGTCTCTAACTGACAAATGGTATTAGAGTGGCTGTGGCTCCAGTGTATATCTTAGTGCCCTGGGTTATGAGAAGTCTATTACACCTCAGTCTATGCTCAGCTGGTCTGATATCTCTCTCTCTGCATCCTTGATTGCTCTTAAATCCCAAGTGGGTAAAATACCCACACAAAATTACCTGGGTGGGTCCTGCTGTCCATCATACTTATATTATCCACCGACACTGATTGCCGCTGCCTCATGTAATGTTGCAACTCCCATCCTGTAAATACCATATTGCTCTTCTGATGAAGGATATATGCCCTATAAATACAGTATTTTGTATATGTGTGTCATTATACATGTTGATACCGTGCTACCATCCAGTTGTAGTAGGGTTTGGTTTCTTCCTCAATCCTAATTTTATCTGAGTAGAAAATTAACAGTACTGCTTTCCTATTTTTGATTTGGCTTTTTCTATCTTTCAGGAAATCATTCCACTTATAGTTTTAACAATTCAGCTCCACCCAGAAGCGAAAATCAGAGACAAACTTTTAAATCTCTTTTTTAATTTGAAGAAAAAACCCAATGAAGAAGAGAGGCGCACAATTATTGCTGGTAAGTATTTCCAAATTTTTTTTCTGTGAGGTGTCTTAAGATAATTGGCATATTTGATGGTATATATAGTTAGATAATGAATTTCATTCATGGAATTTCAACTGAGAAAAGTACCATCATTTTGTGAATGTGTATTATTTAAAATAAAATTTCCAAACAATTTTTCTCTTTTAAACATGCCATATATCTGAAATGGGCAAGTGAATTAGAGTTCCTTTTCTGATAGAAGAATTTCTTTTTTATTTTAAGAAAATAAAATGAATGTACTCAACACTTACATTTAGTATTACTAAATGTATAAGGTGTGAGTAGATTTTTAAAAATGTTATGTTTAATTAGTCACCATGAAACACACATAAGTGAAGATCACAAGTTCGGACCTGGTCGCCACTCAACGTAATGTTGGGAAACAGTTCTGAAAACACTTTGGGTTTTCTAAATGAGAAGTCTGAAGCAGTTGCGGGGCTACAACACATTAATTGTCTTGAAAGCTCAACTGTGACCACCAACTTTGGAATATAACTGTGTATTTTATATTGGGACCTTGTATTTCTGAGATGCAGGCTCCTGCGTTTGTTAATTCCAGAAGTTAATAATGATTACGACCACAGGCAGATATTAATGTGTGAGATCACACTCACAGTTCACTACAGTGAAGAGGCTTTCTTTACTTGTTAGCACTGCCTACCTTCACTGTTCTGAACTATTTTAACAATACCATACCATTCAGAAACTTCACCATCTTACATCCCACACAAATTAAACTACTCGTTTTTATTGTAGCAGCACATAACATATCTTGGCTTCCAGCTACCTCGGCCGCTCCTTCTTATTGATCGTAGCTGGTGACATGACTATACTTTGGAATAGATATAATGGATACTTACCATTGTATAGTTATTCACTCCTACTAAAAAACTGTGGCATGGGGTCTGTTAATAAATGAAGACTTATTAAAAAAGAAACCATAAAGACATAGGGTTTACGAGAAAACTCTCAACTATAAGAAATATCTGTTTATCTTCATCAGCTTCCACAAAATATATGGTAATCTCACTGGAATTGTTTCAATCTTCATTTTATTATAAATTCTTTTACACTCTGCTTCATGAGACATTCAGCTTTACTTTATGAACATTGATGTTTCCCTGCACATTAAATTAGATAGAATAATTACTTCTGCTATTTTTCATGCACTGCCTGCTATAAATCAACTCTCAGTTCTAATCTGCTTCCATTGTTCCAAAGATGTTCCTCCTCTCTTTCTTTTTCACATGTATTGCCAACCTAAACTCTTATTAAGATACCAAATTGAAAATTACATTAACATATTTCACGGCAGGAAATCCCATTGCCTCACATCACCCTTCATTGAGTTACAATAAGCCAATATACCAGGTGTGTAAAAGTGAAATCGGAATTTTGCTGATAGATGGCTCTAGCTATCAATGCGGTTACCATCAGACCACGTCATTGTCACCATTTTCTTTTTTGACAGCTGACAGAGATTTTCAATGCACAACAATAAAAGTTTCATATGACAGTGTAGTTTTCAATAATGTTGAACATGTCAAGTTTTGAGCCTACAAACTACAATTTGTGAACATCGTAGATTTTCTGTTATCATTTAAAGAAAACTGCTGCAAAATTGCATAAAATGCTTGTCAAAGCTTACGGTGAGTGTGTTCTTGGTAATTCACATTGTTTCGAATGGTTTAAAAAATTCAGTAGTGGTGATTTTAATGTGAGAAATGAATAGTGTGGAAAAGCTCTGAAGAAATTTGAAGACACCTTTATGCACAACACTCATCATCACCTTCAGTTGATTTATGTGGCAAAATGGGGGAGGATATGAATAAGTTGTTGTTCTTGCCATAGCAAGATAGAATGGTTTCCCAAACAAGGAAAACATGAAACTTTGAATGAAGGTTATCAGCTTATAGTTTGCCATTTCCTGTGGACACAACATGTTCGGAGTTATGGAAAACCACATCACTACCACCCATTCCCCCCATCACCACATTTGTTGGTTGCTTATATGGACTTTAGCATAGTTACGTTATACGTGTCTTGAACTTTAACAAATTTCTCCCCTCTCCAAACAAACATTGTTGGATGAGGATGATACTCAAATGCAACAACAACTAGCAGATCAATTAAATGAAACATGGGAAGCAGTCTCCAAATGTTTAAAAGCAATGGGAAAGATCCAGATGATGGGAAAATGGGTTCCACATGAACCAAATGAAAGATAGCAAGAAAAACGAAAAACCACTTGTGAAATGACAAAGCGTAAAAGATCATGGGTAACTCCAGGTGAACCCTCAACATCAGCACCAAGGCCAAATCACTATAGAAGAAGACAGTGTTCTGTGTTTGGTGGGATCAAAATGGTGTTATCTACTAAGAGCTTCTAAAACCTGGTGAAACTGTTAACACTGAACGTTATTGACAGCAAATGATCAATTTGAATCAGGCATTGTGGGAACAATCACCAGAATACCAGAAAAGGCAATACAAACTGATTTTGCTTCTAACAGTGCTCACCTCACATAGCTCCATCTGATTCCTATCTCTTTACATAATAATATTAATTTGGGATGAGTCCTTATTAAATAAATAGTGTTGCCATAGCAAGATAGAATGGTTAGGTTAGGTTAATACTGTTCTATTCCCTTCACTGTCTTCTCCTTTGTTTCTGACCAAGCCTGATGAGTGGTAAAGCTTGGGCCTGGCATTTTGGATGACATCAGTTCAAGTCCTCATCCGACTATCATTTATTTCATCTTTCCATTATTTCCCAAAATCATTCCAGGTGAATGCCTTTGAAGAGACCATGCTTAAATTCTCTCCCATCCCTTATCCCAAATCCTTTCCTGCCTCTAATTACCTTGAAGTCCAGTATTTCTTTCGATTTTTCCAACCACTTCTTTTTGTTGAATCATCAATTTGCTTCTTTTTGCTATCTTCTGGCTTCTTCCATTCTAACCCTAAACCATTTATTTTTCTTTTGTGCTGCTTCCTTATATGCACAATTTCACAATGTTATTTGTTGTCTCTTCTTTGTCCATCAGCAGACATAATAATGAATCCCACAAAAACAATTTTTGTAAAAATAGGCCAAGTTTCATGCTTGTGCAGTGACAAAAAGTTATGAGATTTTGTTCTGAGCCAAGTCTACACTTTACAGAGTATATTCTCTTCACTTTGTAAATAGAATACTATCTCTCAGTGAAAAAGAACCTCTGGTGACTTGGCCATTATGCGTACCATGTTTTTAAACTGATGTGATGTATTGTAAGGCACATAATATGGCCTAAGACTAAATATTTTAAATTTTTGATTATTTATTTATTGGTTTAGATTTAAAACAAAAATGTGAAACCTCGAAATATACTTAAGACATTCTAAAAAAATTTAATGTAATTTTGCCAATTAAAATATTTTTAACTGTTAATTTTTATCATTTAACATTAAAATTGATTTATTAATTTAATTAACAGACATTTATTATTTCATTTATTAACACTTCAAAATAACTATGTTTTAAATATGTGTGTTAAAAAACTGTTGGCGCAAATACCTTGGGATCGGTGCAAATCCTGTAAAAATCCTGCGGGATTACAATCCTTATATATGTGCTCCATCTACCAGTGATCTTTTGAATTCTTCCATTCTTTCTTCACTGTCCGTAGTTTCATCTTTGTCTCCTTCTTCCTAAACAATACTTACTTGGAGACCATCAGACCTGTTCAGAACGGATTTCGATCTCCCGAGTATATGTTGAAGGGTAATTACTCCATTTGTCTGTGTTACAATTATTTCTTCAAAATGAGCCCTAGGTATAGAGAAATTAACGTGGAAACATATGTGAATATATTTTAAATATTATAAATTTAGTGCATTGTTCAAAAGCTTCAGCGTGGTGTATGCAGTAAGGTGTTAACTTTCCATTTTGTGAACCCGGGTTCAAATCCCCATATTGTCAAATATTTTTATTTCTTTTTTTATATGCAGTAATCATTGAGCATTGATTTTATTTCATTTAAAATTCATTTACGAATTTTTATTATGCAAAATAAATTTTAAAACAAAATATTACAGAATATACAGTCACAACTTTTCTTTTTTTTTTTAGAAAATCATTATTTCATTGTTTATTGTTTATGTGTTTTTTTTTTAATGAAACAGGTATATTTCATGTTCATCGTTTCTATACTTGTTTCTCTACAATTAATATCGTAAAGTAAATATATTACAACCATAAGGTCGGGGTTTTTCCCCCCTACCACAGTTATACTTATTTCCGTTCAGTGGTGGTAGCATGTAAATGTTTGAAACTAACATAATGTCTGTTATTTCGTATAATAAAAATTCGTAAATGAATTTTAAATGAAATAAAATCAATGCTCAATGATTACTGCATATAAAGAAAATAAATAAAAATATTTGGCAATATGGGGATTTGAACCCGGGTTCACAAAATGGAAAGTTAGCGCCTTACTGCATACACCACGCTGAAGCTTTTAAACAACATATTAAAATTATAATATTTAAAATATATTCACATATGTTTCCGCGTTAATTTCTCGATACCCAGGGCTCATTTTGAAGAAATAATTGTAACACAGACATATGGAGTAAATACCCTTCAACATATCGAAATCCGTTCTGAACAGGTCTGATGGTTCCCAAGTTAGTAGTCCAAGGCTCAGCTTTGATACCTAGATACTTCTTTCCTGTATACCTGTGCCTTTTCCCTTTTTTCTTTCTCAAACTGGCCACTAGTAGTTGATAGTCACTTCTCAGATGTCAGACGGTATCACTTGGACACGTGTGAATACTTTCCTCATTTGTCGGTTTAATATCACTTAACCCCAGATTTTTAGGTTATAAAAAACCAAATTTAGGTTTATTAAACTCACGTTTTAGGCTTTTATGTTTTTAAAATTCTAATTTAGGAACTTATAGGTTTTTAAAGGAAATAAAATTTAAAACACGCTATGTATACTGCCATAGTGTTAAAAACATTGTGACTTTATAATACAATGTCAAGTACTTCTTAAAAACTTCTAACATGACATTGCTCAATCACATTAAAACATGCGAAATAAACCGCTTTTATGTTTTGTCTTTTTTGTGTATGTAAACAACTCATTTAAAACTTCTAATATGACACTGAACAATGAAATATTTTGACAGATTTTCAAGAGTAAACCCTCCTCTCTCTTCCGTTAAAATTCTCTTAAATGTGGAAAAACTACGCTCTACATCAGATGAGGTAAGAAGTGCTAACTTCATATCAGCGATTTCCTTAGGATTCCAGGGAAAAATTTCTGGTTCCTATAGTCCAGAGAGTACACGACCTATGTATTCCATCCTCTTGAAATCTGGACTGTGGGCTAAAACAACTCCTGCTTCTTAGCTATAGACACCCCAACAACTGGTCCAGGAGCCATTTTGGCTCTCACTTCATTGATGATTTCAAGTGCTTTTAGTCAACAGTAGAGAGCCTCCTTCCAACTTCTTGATTGAAAATTCTAGGTTGTAAAAATTTGCCTTTATATATGTCAACTCGTGTACAGCTGGTACTGAGTGCAACACTATCTTTGCATTTATTATACCAATAGCTTTGCTTTCATCTTATGATTCGATGATCTCCGTGATGCTTTCATAGTTTTCTGCATAATATATTGCGGCTGAGAGACAGGTTCCCCATCGTGTCACTACTGGCTCGGGAGGGAGTATTGATGGAAGCTTTTCCCTGAAAGTAACAACTCAACTTGGCGCTTTCAAGAATATTTTCTTCACTGAAGAAATTCTCATTAACTATATGGTGCTGTTCTCGAATTTTTTCAGCTACCTGGTGGAGCCCATGAGCTAGTCAAGTGACATGCGCCATTCGGACATGGAATGCCTTCAAACACTTCCCGATTTTATCATTTAAGCTGCACTGTGTCACCAACAACCGCAAGTTATCCTCGTGTTCTGGATCTGGTAACAACACCTTTAATGCATCCCTTACAGCAATTGCCACAGTAGAGTGGTTTGTCGTTGGAAGTTCTCTGCACATAATGACATGGGGTATAATACTAGGTTCCTCAAATGCGAGCTTGCCCATATCTGCCGCAGGCATCTGTCGTCTCATCTACACTTAACCAGATGAAGTGGTCAGCAATTTCCACCAGTATTTCTTCAATGGTTTTCTCATACATATGAGGCAAGTAATTCTTTATTAAAATGGATTCATCTCATATTTTTCTGTTACAAAATTCTTCCAAAAAGTTTTTCAGGACTGCATTCTGGAGTGTTAAAACCGGTACATTAGCAGCAGTGAGAGCTTGACACAGACGCAGGTTAAACGAATCTTCTGCACCCAGCTTTAAACTTGAAACTCTGCTTCTGTTCGGAAGCATTTCTTCTGGTAATATTTGACAAATGAGTTGCTGAATTCTGATACTGTAGTACGTGGGATCGTTTATCTGCAGGCATCCATATAGAAGACAAAAATAAAAATAGTCCACCTGAATATAAAACCACGGATAATACCCAGTTAATATTATGAAATTTCATCTAGCAGTCTAGACTCTGTCACTTTATGAAAACAAATAAAATCTTTTTTTTTTTTTTTTTTTTTTAAATATAAAAGATATACGTATATAAAACAAATTAAACTTACTGATTTTACACATGCTTAACAATATATAATTTTCCCATCTGTAGAAAAGTTCTTATCCGTTCCAATCCACTCTCACAGGAAACCTTGAGGATTTCCGTTTAGGTATGATTGCTTTTAAAGAAGGAACTAAAAGTATGTAGGCCTACACAATGTTTTAATTTCCATGTTACCACTGAACAATTATGGTATACAACTGTTAATTTCTCAGAAAGGGTTTGCGTTCCTGAGATTTTTAATGTTTAACATGCTATATTTCTAACTTGCTTTGTCGATTTGTTTCTACTGAATGTAAACCTTAGTAATAATGTGAAGTTGCCACTCCACATTGTTACATCTTTTCTCAATGTTACCGTCAGCAATGAGGTTAAAACACAACATTTAATATTGAGGTGAACAATTATTCCAATTTTAAAATATATCCATTGTTTTACACGTAAGTGTATTCCGTTTACCCTCCAAGTTTGGCTTCACCCTCTAACTCTGCGAGGGATCATTCCTATAGCGCGCATATTTGCAGTGTCTTGTATCTTAGGATTCATGTACTAATAAATACAGCTGGGAATGGTGACTGGCCGGATCGCCCATGTGACATTAACTTGGATCGATGTAGAAGAAGAAAACGAAATTTTTGAGAAGGAAGGGGGAAAAGAAAGCAGCCATAGCCTGTCAATAAGCCACTGTTCTGGCATTTGCCTGAAGGGAAAAAGGAAAACCACGGAATACCATTTCAGAACAGCCGACGGTTGGGTTCGAACCTATGGCGTCTCCCGAGTCCAGATTACTAGCCCACGACCCGTGCCCCTGAGCTAATCTGTTCGGTCATTTGTTTTATTTAAGTAACAAAATTATAGTCAGACTGGATCAGTAAATCGAATTAGGTGCTTTTAGGTTCTAAAAACTGAATTAGGTTATTTTAGGTTATAACATGAAAATTAGGTTATTTAGGTCCTATTAAATTTATGAATATTATTAGTTTATACAAAAGATGAAAAGGAAAGTTAAAATTTCGAGAATATTAGGTTGGGAACAAAATAGGTTCGAACCTAAGAATCCGGGGCTTAAATATCACATAGTCTACTACCATTAGGCAATACCTTAATTTATGATTGACTACTTGATGAAACCACTGAGTACCTAAATGTCTGTTGTTTTACAAAAATTCTCCATTGGAAAGATTAGAGGAAGTTAGTGATTTCTATTTATGTATTATAAACTTTACACTCTTTATATTTGTAGTTGCTTTGCTTATGACTTCTGTTAAAACATTTAAGAATTAAGGAGGTAGGGCAGGCGTGGAAGCAGGAGAATGGAATTAGTTATTGCTGTACAAGAATCTGCTGGTGGGATGATTATTACTCTTAACAAGTTCAGGTTATTCATTTGGTCATATTTTATAACTTGGACAGGTTTTAATTTAAACTAATGTCTTCGTAGGTTTTTTTTTAATTGAAAGTATTGGGAGGGATCTGCAGAACAGTATTCATTTTACTGCTTATCTATATTTGTGTGTGCATGTTTCTGCACGCTAGTGCCATCACCACCTTTATTTTTATTTGAAAATATATTTCCAAACATGTTTATGACAGTTGCACAAGAATAGGCCAGATTTTCAACTTGGAAAAATTGAGAAAAACTGAGGAATTCACATTATTCATCATGTTACCATCTTGAAGGTTAGGCGACATTTATGGCATTGAAGAATTTTATTCATTCTTGTTCACAATTTGTAGTGATTAATATGCAGACAATCCCAATAAAATGTTCAATATTGATGTAGATCATAGGAGCAATATCTCTGAACAACTACTTTTGCATTAAATAAATTTTTACTTTAATTTGTTTCAATGTTTGAGACAAATTATTCAGCATATCTGGGTAATTTATCCCAATCTCTTATTGAAACTAAGAAAAAAGTCTAAAAGGTTATAATATTTTTAAACAAAACAATCAGTATTGTTACCTGCAATAATGAGAAAAAACTAGGAGAAGATGACTAAGATTGTAAACAGTGACTTAATATTATGTTTACAGAAAATGTTATTTTTTTATAGTTTGTTTGGGAAATATTTTTTTTTTAGCCTAATTCAGGATTCCTCTTTCTTCTAATGACTTTTTGGTAAGGCCTGTGACAGCAAATAATGTTGTCCAAGAGAAGATTCAGAGTTGATAATATGACACTTAAGTCAGCATGTTGTAAAAAAATTCCATTTTCTTATCCATCATTAGTTTTCAGCACTTTTTTTATTGGCTTGAACTTGTAGAAACATACAATTATTGAGACCCAGTGGGTTTAGTGGATTTTATATCGACCCTAAAAACATAGCTTTGGATAACAACCATATGCAAAGCTAATTTTGGTAACATGTTGGAGATAGCTATTGGTGGACAATGAATCCATAAAAGATGCACCCAATGTCCTAGGCCATGGAGGCACTCATCACAGCTTTGCTCTCTTCAAGTAAAATAATCTTATTCAAGCAGTAACGTCAAGTCTGGAAGACTGCAAGCCAAACAGATGAGATAAGAGTAGAAGATGGCAATCAGGACTATTGTGTTTAAAGATGTTATACATTGTCTGTATGTCCTATCCTCATGCAAAAGTTACTCCTTCCTTGTTAATAAAAAAAAGTTGATGTGCAGTAACTCTTGGCCTAGGCATTTGGAAGGATATGGGTTTAAATTGCCATCCTCATCTGGCTGATTGCAGTTTTCTATGGTTTCCTGAAATCATTCCAAGGAAATACTGGAGATGGTGCTACCAAAAGGTCATGGCTAAATTCCTTCCCATTTCATGGCCCTATTCCGCTAATGACCTCAGTAGGCATAAATAGATAAGGAAAAACAAAGAAAGGAAATGGATATGAATTGATCATGGATGAATAAATGGAAACCTCACTGATCATTGTGTGTTAATTTCTGTCTCCACCTCAAAATACGTCCTTTATTCCAGGTTTAGTAGCTATAGCAAAGTGTTCTGGACCTGCGATTGTTGAAAATGAAGTCTTATCACAGTGCTGGGAACAACTGAGCCACAAACATACTGAAAGGCGACTTCTTGTTGTCGAATCGTGCAGCGCCTTAACGCCTTATGTGTCAGTGAGTAATAGTTGCATGCATTCTATGAAAAATACAAGTTCTTGTTTGTTGTACTTTTGCAAATAATATTTTCACGTTTATTTAATTTGCAGAGCTCTATCCGAAACTCATTGATGTTATCCATGTTACAACAGATGCTATTAGAAGATAAGGATGAGTCAGTAAGGGAAAGTGTTGTTAAAAGTCTTGCTCTTATCATTATGTACATGGATGACAAGGACAAGTATTTTCAGGTAATGTTTGGAATTACTATTCTAATTTTAAATTTCTGAAAATTCACATTTCTTATGTTTATTACGTGGCAGTGAATATAAGTGGATAATTAATATTCAGTCAAGTAGTGAACAGTTCAGAAATATTAAGGTGAATATAAAATCGACCTATCATCACATTTATTGTGTATATCATATTCAAGAGTTACTTGAACTAGTTGCTACAGCATAATCAAACGCAAACCGAAATAAACTGAAAAAATTAAATTTTAGCTGCAGCTTTCTCCTGATACTTTCATTTCTAAACAGGAAAAAAAATCATCAGTTCACATCAAACCCTTCCACAAGTTAAATATGACTCAACAAATATCCTAAACTCTTTAAAAGGATTAATGTATGGTATAAGTATTTTTACAATGTAGACTAGCTGGTGCCAACAGCTTCGTTTGTGTTTTTAAAGAATTTTGATTGATAGCTACCGACATGGAACTACCATAGTGCACACTGGTAGACCCGAGGCTAGTAAAACACACAAACACAAGTAATCTGTGCAGGGTATTTATGACTGCAAAGTTAAATATAGGGGACAGATGTCTGATCGAAATATGAAAATGCTCTTGGTCTTCTACTTTCAACCTTCATATCTCCCACATCCCCACAGCTACTGACATGCAACCACTGTAGTGCATGATGGGAGACTTGAGGCTACTAACACACACAAACATCAATGATCTGTGCTATGTAGCTGTGTTTGCAAAGTGAAATATAAAGACGCACACATGTTTGGTCAAAATAACAAAATACCCTAGGTTGACCACTTTGAACCATCATAGCTCACATACTCCCACAGCTATGAACATGCAACTGCCATAATGTATAATGGGGGACCTGAGGCTACTACTACACATAAACACCAGTGCACTACACTAGGTAGTTTTGGTTGCAGAGTGAAATATAGTGACACTCATGTCTGTGGACAAAATGTGAAAATGCCATCCATTGATCAATTTCAACCACGATGTATCTCCCACACCCCCATAGCTACATGCACCACTGTGGTGCAAGTTAGGAGGCTTAGGCTACTAACACACACAAACACCAGTGGACTGTGCCGGGTAATTTTGGCTGCAGAGTGAAATATAGGGACACATTGTCATGGATTGGTGGCTCTTCTTTTCCGCTCTGCCTGTCCCAAGAGGAACTTTAATACACGAGTACAACTCTGTCATGTGAGCAATAGAACAAATTAATAGCACACCAGTTTGGTATATATAACATTAACATTTATTTTCAGTGATACATAGCAACCCCATAATAAATCATATCTTCCCTTGATACCTTTGTTACAGCCAGGTCAGTTACCCTTGCGACTAATGTCAGAGCTAGCATTCTCTTGAACTTCTATAAGTTTCAACCATCCCCATTCTAGCTTTGCCAATGTGGATCATTCCCACCTGCTTTACTGATGTTGCTGGTGGCTGCTCTCTGCATAGACTGATCCCATCTTCTGCTGCTTCTGTCAACCGCTCGGCTCGAAGACTTCCAGTTGTAACCTGCCAGACAGACCCTCTTTGCTCTGCACACTCTGGTTTTGTTCCTTATTCCTCCCCCTCCCTTGTACCTGGTTGGGAGACTTTTTTTTCCAACCATGGGGGCTCCTTGTTTCGGTCATCCCTTGCTGAATGACATCGTGCTCTGCCCATTACTGCTTAGTCGGATGACCCACTCTGCTGGTCATCGCCTTCTGCGTTGTCACATTCTTCTTGTTGCAACTGTTTACTTTAACTGCTGCAACTGATCTAGCTACTGGTAACGTTATATGAAATTGTATGTGTAGTCCCATAATTTTCTAAAAAAAAAACCTTGGGCCACCACAACATGTCTATTTTGATATCAGGTCAACCAATTTGAACCACCATTTCTTTCACACCCCTACAGCTACCGACATGCAACCAACTTAGTGCACGATGGGAGACTCGAGCCTAATAACACACATAAACACCAGTGATCTGCATAATGTATTTTTGATCTCAGAGTGAAATATAGGGACGTATATTTCTTTGGTCAAAATATGAAAATGCCCTTGGTCAACTACGTATCTCCCACACCCCACAACTACCAACAAGTAACCACTATAGTGCATGATGGGAGGAGAAATGAGGCTACTACCACCCACAAACACTAATGACCTGTGCTATTTAGTTGTGGTTGCATAGTGAAATGTTTGGACACAGATATTTGGTCAAAATATGAAAATGCCCTTCGTCGACCACATTCAGCCACCATATCTCCCACATCCCCACAGCTATCAACATTTGGCATGATCTTTGGCTCCATGCTACGACCACACACAAACACCAGTGGTCCGTGCTTGGTAGTTTTGTCTGAAAAGTGAAATGTAGGGACATACACGCCTTTGATCGAAATGTGAAAATGCCTTAGGTCGACCACTTTCAACCACTATATCTCCCACACCCTTATAGCTGACATATAACCACTGTGTTGCCTGTTGGGAGACTTGAGGTCACTACCAGATAGAAACACCAATGGTCTGTGCTATGTAGTTGTGGCGGCAAAGAGAAATATAAATACACCTGTTTTTGGTTAAAATATGAAAATATCTCAGATCAACCACCATATCTCTTACTCCAACAGCTACTGGCATTCAGCATGTTGTGCACGATGGGAAACTGCACGCTACTACCACACACAAACATCAGTGGTCTGCGATGGGTAGTGGTGGCTGCTGGTTGAATTATAGGGACACACACACATGTCTGTTTTTATATATATACTAGCTAACCAGGCAATGCTTCACTATTGCTAGACTTGAGTACTCATATAGATTAAACGAATACATTTGAAAGTTTGTATTTAGTTAAAATTAGGTATTTACATATAAATTTTAATTTCTGTTTCAATCAATTTCAATTTCATTACAATGGTCTTGGATATACAATGCTTTTAGTGATTCCATTCGGCATGTATACAATAAAATTTCTTGGTTCATTTTAGAGATAAATGCTAAACATGGAAAAGTTGCCCATGTAAATCAGGCTTAAGTGGGGTGAAAGGGGGGAGTGGGTGCAGTTTTGTAAACTAAATGTTAACATCATTTTCGCTTATTTTAAAACATATGTGCACCTCAGAATTCATTAAATTCTAATCTTTTGCTATGGGAAATGGAAAAATGCCGTATTACAAATGCCGATACAACAGCCTGTAGCCACATACACAATGAATTAAAGTTTTAAAACCAACTAAGCTCACAATACAGATCAGAAATGAACCATAAAGAATAAAAAGGAGTTTTCAAACTCACCTAAATCACTGCACTAGAGAATAATCCATCTTAAAAGGCACTAAACTTTGTTACAAAACAAGATCACTATTTGACAACACTTTTCGATGCATTAAAAAGTGTTTATCATAATAATCAACCATGAGAAAGTAAATTTTGCAATAAATAACACAAGATCAACAGTTCAAAGAAATTTAAGGTAAAATGAGAAAACACCGGTTTTACACATCATTAAATACACTTGCACTTTCAACACCATGCAATAGAATATTTAAAGCCGCTTTCAAAGTCGGCTAGTAGTGTACATACAACTAAATAAAACGCTGCACAACATACTAAAATTTTAAATCATTGCATACTGTGAGACTGTTTCTAAAGTAATTACGTTTCAGATCAACATGCTTCCATATACAGTTTGAAATTTTGGACGAAGTAAATTAAGTCAGTGGATATAAACACTTTTGAAATATGTAATAAAAATCACAGTAAATTATGCCGAAAGCCATTTTTCACGACAGGCTTTACTTTCATAATAATTCAATCCAAACACTTTGGAAATAGAAAATTACAAATGGAAGCCAGCATACAGGAAAACAGTATTTTAGAAAATTAATTGCAACACTCTTAGGACAGCTAAAGATAAGATCAGGACATCATTGAAAAGCTGAGGAACCATAGAATAAAGTGATATACATTGTAAACCCCAAAATTGAGTATTCCCACACAAGGTATGGACAATGGAGGTTTATGTCACACCTACAAATACAGTATCACTATGTGGCAACGTATTTTAATTTTTTACCACTAATTGAGTAAGTTTACAGCAAAAGTTATGATAAAGTAAATTGATCATTAGGAAGTTCTCTAAATAGTATAAAATTTTGGTAGTTCTACATTACAAATTTTTGCCGCACTATATTCTGGGACCCACGTGACCCTGGAGGATTATATAGGGATTTGGCCCATCATTTTGGCAGTTGGACTAAGATTTTGGTAGCGAGCGGACCTGCTGTCCGGTTCTTTGCAAGTTACCTTGGGTAGTACCTGGAAGTAGTTCCTTGTGCAATGTGCCCCGGTAGCCATGTTAGGTTTTGAGTGTGGAACGGTTCACTTTCCATAGTCACAATGTAACTTTATAAAATTATTTAGCGGAGCTCCTGTGGTCTGTCTTTCTTCATAACCAGCAATCTTTTGGCAATGAGTGGCCGATAGCCTTTTTCAACTGTAATATGGAACTTTGATTTTGAAGAATATAGTGATTTGTTAAAAGTGAACAGTGCTTCTATTTTTGTAGTTACAACCTAACCTTTCCTTTCCTGAGGTTTATTATGAAAAGTGGCAACCACAGTTACATTACAGTTGATTTATCCAAGGTATTTATCACGGTTTAGTAATTTGTGAACAGTTTGAATTTTGGCAAAACTTTCTATGAAAGTGTTATGAGTTAAGGTGACTACTGATACTCAACCCCTATATCAGGCACATCCCTTACAAACTTCATTCAATATTGAATGAAAACTATATATGTGAGTGGTGTAACAAAAACTTTAAAATTCAAGTTTGAAATTCTTGGTCAGCAATTGTCCGATCGAAATCTGTGCATTGCTGTTTAACAGGAAATGTTGTTTACTCTAAGAATATCACTTTCTACTTTGGCTAATTTCCCTGCCATTTTTGAGATATTTACAAAATAATAATAATAATAATAAAAAAAAATTAGACTGATGGGAGAAAGTGGACAGGTTTCATAAACCAACTATAGACTGAATTTTTCTCTTTGCTGTAATTTATAATGTGCAAAGTTCCATCCAAATGTGAGTTTGTGTAAGGAACATTGGAAATTAAGAAAGTAGGGTGTAAAGGGAAAGAAGGGTTGGGATTTGAAACCAAATATAGACAGTATTTTTCTGTTTGTTTTAAAATATATGTTGTAAGCACCTTAGAATTTGAGTAAATTCTAGCTTGCTTAGCTTAAAGTATAAGGGAGGAAGTAAGCTTTCCTTTAAACATAAGGTTTCATTGCAAGTACAGAGTATGGGAGGAACGTTTCATATAAAAGCTGATACCACAAGCTAATTTATTCAATAAACCATTTTAAAAGCAGTAAAGACCCATGACACATAATATAATCATTAAATAAATTTTGTTTAATAGTAAAGATCCTTTCAACTAACCTGGAATAGGGTAATCCATTATTGTCCAACTTGCAAACAATAGATTTTGGCTAAGTGAGCATTTAACTAATTCTCAACACTTTTAAATGAAGTAAAGTAATTTTAAAATAACAATAATTCAAAAGAAAGTTAAATTCACTAAAATTCCGTAGTTTTATACCATGGAAATAATGTAAATAAATTTTTAAACACTTCAATAAACACACTTTCACTCCTAATATTTTTTATCATATGTTTCCAGTAATTTCTCGATCTAAAAAGCAGATTTTCTAAAAGTACGAAAAATCTAGTTTAACATATTTAAATTTCACAACATTCCATGCACTAGAACGGATTTTATATACATTTTAAAAATTATTTCATCATCAAACACATGTGGTTTCACTTGTGATTTATTTACGAATGAACGAAGCCATTTACATAAATAAAATAACTTTCAAAACTCGTAACTAAATTCAAAGAAAATTCCGATAATTTCACTTTTTCGATATAAACAATACTTGAACAATTATTAATGAAAAACCAGGTGACTTCTAAACAGTTACACCACCAAATCTTCTTGTTTAAGTTGTAACTTCGCTATCTCACCAAAGATTACGATAAAATTTACATCACTGGAGTCGGGAATTAATATAGAACATTTTGGCACTAATTTTATTTAGATTATTTTTCATTCAGAGGATGACCTAAAAAAAGTACTTAAAATTCAAATAAAATTAGGGAAACCCCCACTGAACTTAAGGACTCTGAATCAATACGCAGTTTAAATTAAATTCGTTTATCAACAAACTAATCATTCGAGAATTATAACTAAACACTTTTTATGTACCGTGAGAACAAGACTATATACTGTTAAAGTTTGAACACTTTCTATAATCACAATCATTCTTCACTACTTTTGATAAACGCCCATACAAATGTAGTGAGCGGCTAAGGTATATATTCAGGAGCCCCGGGGAAGGGGGTTGTCGGTATCCCGGGGACATTATGTAAGGTAAATCTGCGCAAGTTGCCGTGGTGTGTGTTGGTCTGTAGCCGGAAACTGGCTGTGCCAGCTTAGGAACGTGTGTCGGCCATGATGATTTTGTTTGTACCAGATCGTAAGGTCAATATCTACTATGAACTTCTAAAATTTTAAAGGGGTTTCTTTTTGGTCAGTATTCTTTCTCTCCACAATCTGCAATTTTCTGGAAATGTTTGTTCGATTGCCTACTCAACTGTATAATGCTAATTATGAAAAATGTGACTTTTTTAAATAAACTTCAAATTTTTGTCCAAGTGAACTTTCTTGTGATTTCATAGTAAACCGAAACCCTTTTCTCAGCTTTTGGTTTACAAAGGCTGGGTGGCGACCATTAAGCATTTTAGTTGAGTATTCCAGGCAGGCACATGGTCAATTTAAAATTATTTCATCAAAATTCAACAGAACTTCCATTTTAAGTGAACTTTCAGCTAAGGTACTAAGCCTATACTCCACCCCGGTATAAGCTTGGGATAAAAACTGTGGTTATGCATAAAAAAACATTGGCAAAAAATAAGGGTGGAGGTAAAAGAGGAGAGGGGTTAGGTCCTTTCAAACTAAATGTTGACCGTATTTTTCTGTTTGTATTAAAATATGAATATATGCATAGTTTGATCGATATCGTATAAAAAATGTGGGTATGTATAAGAAACATTGGCAAAAATGATGGAGTTTTGATAAAGGGGGAGAATATATGGATTTTTAAACAAAATGTAGACAGTTTTTTTCTCCTTGGTTTAAAGTATACATATTCAAAGTTCTATTGAAATTGGATAAAACTGTGGATTTCTATAAATATCACTGGAAATTCAGAGGGCAGGGAGTAAAGGAGGAGAGGGGTCGGGCTTTAGCTTTGGCAAACCAAATATAAACAGTATTTTTCTGTCTGTTTTAAAGTATATATATGCAAACTTTCTTCAAAATCAGATTGAAACTGTTGCTTTGTATAAAAAACATTGACAATGTAAAAAATTTTGTATGATATGAATGGCAGCTATCAAAATGGATATATTGTTGTAGTTTAGTGGGTTTGATGTAGACGGAGGTGTGAAAGTGACCATATCCTCACCCTGTACACCCATCACTGGCCAGCACAATAGATTCATATATATTTATAGATCTTATTTCAAAATTTTTGATAATTTCTATCATTATTATCATTCCCCCTTTTAACCTGTCTTGTGATTAATACCTGCGATTATATTTTGTTGCTGTTTTGACTGCAAGACTTGCGAAAGCTCTGCCATTTGCTTCCTTTTCTTGACAAAGGGTTATACCCTGAAATATTGTGTTTTCTGTGTTTGTGTATTATTTTGTGTTGCTGCTACCCTCCTCCCTTCAACTTTGGTGCGTGTTCAGGGTTCTTACGGGCCTTAAAAAGCCTTAAGAAGGCCTTAATTTTCATTTTCATTTTTAAGGGCCCTTAAAAGGCCCTAAAATTTGCTGAAAAGCCTTAAAATCTTTGAAAAAGCCTGATTTTTTTTTTTTTTTAACGCCGAGATACGCCCTAGTAAATTTCACTATCCCGGCGACGCGCCTTCGGCAGATTTCTCTCTGGCTCGACCTTGACCAAGTGCGAGTCAAAGTGCTTATATTTCAAGCAAGGTGTAGAGTCTTTGCACAGATCCTCTCTTATGTAGTTCTACTTCGTACATGCCCGCGTCTTACATTTCTTGGCAATTTCTAACAAGTTTCTTATGTATATATTGTTTTATTGCATATTACAGCTTAATTTACATTAACTATTTTTTTTTTTATTTTTTATTTATGATGGGGAAGTGTACATTTAATGTATTATGGTTAAATAACGAAGATTGGCTCGCTCCATCCCATGATAAATACAAAGGATATTGCAGTATTTGCTGTAAAGGTTTTGAACTCGGAAAAATGTCTGAAAAAGAAGTTTTCGAGATGAAAATGGAGGTCAAAGACTTCATTTTTACGTTGATTAAGCACATACTCGACAAATCTCCTATAAATTGAGTTGTAAGAAGTATGACTTGCCTTGATCCTAGACAGATGGCGCTAATAGTGGCAACTGTTATGAAAAGATGAAATATCTTCTGATTCACTTGTAAAAAATAAATGTAATTGGAGGAGGAGACTGTGATGAAATTCTTATACAGTATCATAGTTTTTTTATCACAAGTTGCCTCAAATGCTTCAAACCACTTCAGCTCATTTAATCCACATGATGAGCATTCACGATTAGATATATTTTTAGAGAAGTATCTAGGCAAAGAAGATTATAACAGAGTACACAAAGTAATAAAAATATTGTTGCTGTTATCACATGGACAAGCTGATGTTGAACGAGGCTTCTCTGTGAACGAGCAGTTGGAAGTTGAAAATTTAAAAGATTAGTCAGTCAACATTTAAAAAACATTTAAAAAACAGCAAAAATAAGTTGTTAATAACTAAGGAGTTAAGGATGTATGCAGCTATGGCTCCTCAAAAGTATATTGCGTACCTGGAAGAGAAAAAAAATGCAAAGAATGCAGGGATTCAGGGAGTGAAACACAAATCTATTTTAGATGATTTGGAAGATTTGAAGTGTAAAAAGGCACACCTAGTAACTGCAATTAAAGATCTTGAAGATAATGCTGATAAACTAGCAGATAAAGCTGAGGGTTATAGGGGATGTTAAGTACATCACACAGTCCAATAGTTTTTGACGAACCGCTAAAGTTAAAAAAGCTGAATTTGAGGATGTTGAAAGTAAAATTAAGGCTCTATTGAAAGATTTAAAAAGAGAATTGACCTTTGTTTTTTAACAACGTGAAAATAAAAAAAATCATTTAAAAAAGTGTATATTTTTTTTATTTAACTTGCATACATTTTAATGACTCTTACCAGTATGTTTTATGTTTACCCTTATAACATGTTGTAGCTCATCTGGTAAGTAAACTTTACTCATATAAGAAAATATTTGATCAAATATGCCCAATAGGAATACTGTTGTAACTCAAAAGATGTTGAAAGAGTTGTATCTAACCTGTTTCTTAAACCTATGGAAAAATTTTCATCTTTAAAGGTTCTTTTACATGTAGCTTTCTAAAAGGGGGGGGGGGGTGAGTCTTCGTTATTCAACATTATACCTGAAATCTAATAAGTAATTGAGCTGACAATTTGTCAGTCCTTCTCTGATGTAACTGCTAATGTGCTATAATGTATAAAAACAAATTAAGTTAAATTATGTATTTATATGTTAGTAATTCTTATTACTAAGGTGGTACTATTTCTTTTTTTGCCCTTGTGTCAGTTTTCCGGGCTATAGTAGTTTTTTTTATTTTATGTTTAATATATGAAAAGGGGAAAAGTTTCAGTATTCACTGAATTGTGTGAAAACAAAAGCAAATTTATTATAAATTTATTGTTTATTAATTTATAAACTCAATTAAAGCTTATTTCATCATAATCTTAACATGAATATTTTAATTTCTTTGCTGTAAGTTGCATATTATTTTTTTCATAACGTTTTAATATACATTAATTATAGCCTTAAAAATATGAAAAATTGCACTTAAAAAGGCCTTAAAAGGGCCTTAATTTTTCTTTTGCTAAAAGAGTAAGAACCCTGGTGTTGGGAGTATTTCATCTATCCTTTCCATATAAATATTGCCTCTTGGCAGTTCTTTCTTACCATTGTTACCAATAGATGTATATAAGATTTGAAATAAAAATAGAGGAAGACACTGTCATTTTCCATAGTTGAAGGAGGTACCATGATAAGATTTGGCAAATGGCAGATAGCTAGTAGTACCTTTGATTCCAGAAGATATTTTGTACTGTTTTCTCATGTCAGACTATTGTAAATTAATAGCGGAGATAATTAACTGAGGGAAATAAATATCCACATGCTGTTGTGTGTTCTGTTCTTCATTTTAATTGTGAAAAATGTTATGAAAGGAAAGCTATGTGGCCTCGCTCGGAACCCCCCCCCCCAATAACCCAGCGCAGCCATCCAGCCAACCCCACCCCCCTGGACCGAGCCACGTAGTTTGTGCACACTCCCTTAATAAATGAAGAAATATGATATGTTTTTTTTTTATCAGATTAGATTGCTACCTATGTAATGGTATGGGTTTCAGTCACCGAGCGTGGTGGTGTAACAGATAGTGTTCTGGCCTCGCATTCGGGAGGACGGCGGTTCGAATCCCCGTCCGGGCATCCAGATTTGGGGTTTCCATGGTTTCCCAAATCACTCCAGGCAAATGCCGGGATGCTTCCTTAAAAAGGCCATGGCCGAATTCCTTCCCATTCCTTCCCCATCCTTTTCCGTCTCTAAAGACCTCGCTGTTGAGAGACGTATTCGTCATTTCAATCTACATGTATATAAAGTAACACCAGATTTGGGCACTGTTAATCCAAAAGTTAACTTCGTTAATTGTAATTTGCTACTCAAAAAGTTAACTTTGATAACAGTTAAAACATTATATTTTTGCAAATTTAACACAAGTTACAGTTATCTGTTAAAAGATAACCCAATGTCCCTCTGGAAATTGAATTCTTATTGGGGTTCTACATTTTAATCAGCTTCTCAAACATATTGGATTCTACAACATCTGGCGGAATGATGTTGGCAATGAAAAAGTTTACAATTCATTAGTCCACACCAGCTTGAGATACGACGCTATCGGTAACTACAATGCTAAAAGATTCACCAATGCTTTGTTGACGAAACATTTTATTAGTAGATGGATATTGAAAAAAATCACACTTTTGTTGCTATATACATCAGCAGAATCCACAGCACTTGAAGAAGGTTTTTTGAATGTTTACCCTTTCCCACAAGTTGACCCTGCTTTACTTTTTCTTTAAACTGTAAATCTTGGATATATGCATCCTCTTCTTGAGTTATTTAAGATTATTAAGGCTAGAAATGTGAGCCTTGATTGTAGAAAGTTTAGGCAGAAACAGTTCTAGAGCTGTAAAAGTAACGTTGTATTCCTTACTGTGTAACGGGTTCATCGCTTGACTCGAAGTACCGAATCGTTACTCACAAATTCATTTCATTACTCGCATTCGTCGTAATAGATACGAACACGTTCCAGCTCCCGCAGGTAACTAATTTTGACAACAAAGACTAATTATGTAGTTTTTATTTTGTTTAACAATAAAATTTACAGTACATAATTTGTAAATAGAAAATTTGTATGGATAATTTGAGATAGTTACTGTTTTGTCATTGATAGTTCATTAGTGAGGTTTATTGATTTCAAACATTTGTGAAATTTGTTTATTTTAAGAATTGATACCTTCTATTTTATAGTATAATTTACAATATAAAAGAGTTGTCTAATACTTTTTGATATTCATCTCTGCACTTGTTATGTTCTAATAATATTTAATGAAATTGCAATGGAGTGTACGTTTCGGTGGCAATTTGCCTACACACTCATCTTCCCCCTTTCCTGCATCCACCTACATTTGCCCCTGCGGATTATAACTTTAAATTCTTTCAACTTTTGGTAAATTATTCATAATTTCTCTTGGCAACATATTCCAATCCCTGACACCCTTACCTAAAAAAGAGAATCTTCCTAAACCCTTGTGCCTGAAATCTAGTGCAAGATTGTGGTCATGGTCATCTTTTCCCTTCCAAGCATTACTCTTACTTCTTACACAATATCTTTCCATGCCTCACCGTCAATATACGCCTTAACACTCCCATTACCCTTTCACCCTCCTCCTGTCTTCCAATGAGTCCCATTCCAGCTCTTTTATCATATCTGTTAGTCTACTGATTGTGTTCTGCGATAATTTCCAAAAACAAATCTAATAGGACTTTTTTCCAGTTACAGTATTCCATAAACAAAGAACCAGGTACAATGACTTTATTCCTTTTGCGTGGTGTTAGTTTTTATTATTACTGCAGGATTCATGTGATCAATCATCAATGCGGTTCTGGCTTTGATGTTGAATGTTTGTTGTAACCGCGATGCTACAACAATTAATCTAATCACATGTTTGTCCTGTACCTTTGTTATTGATTTAAAAGTTTTGAATATTGATATTTTTAAAATAAAACAATTAACATGGGAATCAATAGCATTCTGCCTGCAGGCCCAATTTGATGGTATGTCCACATTTATTTTAACAAAGCTATCACAAAAAGATGAAGAATTTACAAAAATAAAGGAAAACTGTTAAGGAAGACAGTGGTGAAACCTCCTATTTAAAAACGAAATACTTTGATGATATTATAATATTTGTTAAATGCATGTCCCATGTTCTATACTTTTAAATTGACCATGTGCCTGCCTGGAATATTTAACTGTAAAGCTTATGGGCTGCCACCAAGCTTATTTGAACCAAAAGCTTAGAAAAGGTTACTGATAAAAGCTAAGACATTTGAAAAATCCACTTGTTGAAAAATTTTAAAGTTTATTAAAAATCACATTTGGAAAAACAGCATTTACAGTCAAATAGGCTATCGGACTAAACTTTTCCAAACAAATTGCAGATTATGAAGAGAGAGAAATTCACCGACCGAGCCCCATTGAAAATTTTACAAGTTCATAATCTTTACTATTAACTTGACGTCAATATGGTGGTACATCGACGAACCGGAACTTGTCCCACCTAACTGGCAATCACTTCAGCACACGCCCGACACATCCTTGCGCAGGTCCAACATACGTCAAGTTCCCGGGATAGAGACAATCCCCCTCTCCTAGGCCACTACCTTTATACCCCCCTCCGCATGATTGATGTATACCGACACTTTCCAAAAATAATATAAAAAGGTGTAATTATAGAATGTGTTCTAAATTTAATGGTGTGTAGCCTGGCCTTCAAGGATTATGGAAAGTGTTTAGTCAAAATTCTCAAATAATTATCTTGCTTGTAAATGAATTTAGTTTTCAAGAGCATTGGTAAAAAGTTTCCGAAAGTTAATTAGTGATTCCCTGAGATGCGTGTTAATTCTGGAAATTTTTAGGCAACCCTGCTGAATTGCAAATTATCATGATAAAATTGGTGTCATTATATTCTACATTAATTCACGATTAAAATGGTGTAAATATTATTATTATAGGTGGTGTAATGGCAAAGTTATGATTTTGACAAAAATCAGGTTTGAAATCTGTTTAGCAGATACTTGGTTTTTAGTTATAGCTATTCAAGTGTTGTTTATGTCGAAAAAGTGAAATTATCTGAATTTTCTTGGAATTTAGTTACACGTTTTCATCGTTGTTTTATTTACGGAAGTGGTTTGGTTTACTTGCAAATAAATCTCAAAAACCACCACATGTGGATTATGACGAAATAATTTTAAAAGTTGGTTTAATATCTGTTCTACTGCATGGAATGTTCTGAAATTTTAATATGTTATACTAGATTTTTAGTTTTTTCAGGAAATCTACTTTTTAGTTCGGAAAATTACTGAAAACATATGATTAAAAATGTTGAAAGTGTATCTGTCGAATTGTTTAAAAATTTATTTACTTTATTTACACGGCACGGTCTGAAACTACAGAATTTTACTGAAATTATCTTTCTTTTGAATTATTATTATTAAATTACTTTACTGCATCGAAAAGTGTTAAGAATTAGTGACCGAGCGTGGTGGTGTAACGGATAGCGTTCTGGCCTCGCATTCGGGAGGACGGCGGTTCGAATCCCCGTCCGGGCATCCAGATTTGGGTTTTCCATGGTTTCCCCAAATCACTCCAGGTGAATGCCGGGATGCTTCCTTCAAAAGGCCATGGCCGAATTCCTTCCCATTCCTTGCCCCCATCCTTTCCCGTCTCTAAAGACCACGTTGTTAAAAAGGGACGTTAAACTGTTACAAAAAAAAAAAAAAAAAAAAAGAATTAGTGAAATTATCACGTAACCAAAATATATTGTTTACAAGTTGGATAATAATGGATTACCCTATTCCAGGTTAGTTTAACAGTTCTTTACTATTATAAAATGTTTATTTAAAGCTTATATTATTTGTTGAGTGACTTTATTGCTCTTAAATTGGTTTATTTATTGAGTTAGGGTGCAGTATTGGCTTCTGCATGAAACGATTGTCTCCGATCCTCTAGTTGCAAACTGAAAAATTTAATGTTTACTGGGAAGCTTACTCCCTCCCTTATGCTCTGTAGCTAGGAAAACTAGAATTTATCCAAATTCTAAGGTGCTTACATTATTATGATGAACCAACCAACATTTGTTTGGAGTGATCTAGGAAAACCTGGTTCAGGATGGCCATAGTCTTTTCTTGAGACTGACTGCTGTCAGATTCTGTTTTCTTGCTTTATACATTCTTCATTTTCCATGCTCTAATCACTTGTGAATAAAATCAGTATAGAAAATAATCAGTTCAGGTCCTGATTTCTCTTAACTTGTTTTCTCTGCCATTCCTTGATATGAATGTTGCTGGTAGTAAAATGTATTTAATGTCATCTTGAAACTGGTCTATCAAGGATTTTCCAATTAGCTTCTGATGAGAGCAATTCATAATAGTGTTCCAAATCATTCAAACCTAGTTTCTTCAACATCACACCTATGCTCTCCCTCCAGCTATAAATACTTGTCATAAATCAGGTGATTTTTCTTTGGATCTTACACTATTCCCCTATTAAGCATTTTTGATGGAGCCACTTAGGGAAGAACAATATTCTAAGTGAGTTCGCAATAGTGCTTTTTATGCAATTGATTTAACTTCTAGTGTACACTGTTTTAGATTATGACCTATCAAGCAGATCTTACAGTTTGGTTTCCCAATCACCTTTTCAGTATGTTCATATAACAAATTATTATGAATTGTTTTCGTTAGGTATTTAGATGAGTTAGTCAAACTAAGAACTGTGTTATTAATTCCATATTCAGAAATAAATAAAGTGTAGCCTTTTTACTCGTATGAATAACTTGGCACTTTTTAGCATTTAACTCCAACGTCCGGTCTTCACACCAGGCTAGTATCTTCACAACATTGGTATGTAACAAAGTGCGTCCCCCTTGGGTTATGTGGAAATACTAATCTTTATTTTAATTTTTGTGCCTGTATTTTTAGATGAAGGTTTTGGAAATACCGCTCTCATATGAATGTTGAGATTTTAAGGTCACTACAATTTTTTTTTTTTTTTTTTTTTTTTTCTAAAAGAAGTTGTGTTTTGAAGAAATTTTTTTAAATATATTTCTGAAGGTTTTTATTTTTTTATATACATCACAAATGTTTTTGTCACCAAGTATGATATTCAAACAGTACTTGGTGGTATTGAGGGATTTAATATTTTCATAGTATGTTGTTATTGAAAAGAAAAAGTACTGGTGTGTATTGGGATGAAAAAAACTCTCCTTACATTTGTCTAATCTGTGCCAACTTTGGCATATTTAAAATTGTAGTACAATCTATTGATGTGTTGATGCAAGAATTTTAGAGAGTAAAACAGAAGTAATGTGCTGGCCCTAAGGCAATTCTTAAACTGCCATAGGAATCTTATTAAGCTAGTGATAGGGATATGTGTTGGTCAGTGAATATGATGATTCCATGTTATGTGTTCTGTGATGACTATAAAAAAGGGAGACAAAAGAAGAGAGAGGGTGTCTTATGCTCATATTTAGGATTCATTCATGCTAATTACATCTAGGAAATTGCATTGTCACAAATCCCTGTCTGATGGATAAATCAATGTCAACAATTTAGTATGCTCTTGTTTCACAGGCAAAATAGAGGAATTGGGGTTTAATTCAGGCCATTGATTTACAGTCTGATGATAGGCTGCAACCTCTGTTATTTCTGTTAAAAATAATGTAGGGTGGGAAAATAACATGTTACTTACCACAAATGAAGGCAGAAAGACCAGACGAACATAAAAACATGAGCACACTTTACAATATTTCTGCGACTAACCTTAATCGTGTTGGAGATGAGACTTATGGCAGAGGAAAGATGTGTGTGTATCCAGACATACCACATAAATTTAAATGGTATGTCTGAATGTGTCTACCAGTGACAGACTTAAGAATTTTCCAAGCCAGGCAAAAACTTGAGAATTCTGCTCCTTCAAACATGATTCCCTGAATATTGCCACTCGGGTCAAATTCCCCAGTTTGCCCGTCTCATACCCATTCCTCCGAACCCCCCACTGCCTCATATCCGGCACTGTCTAATTCAAAAGGCAGAGAAAACAGAGCAGATTTTTAAAACAAAAAAGCAATGATACAAAAAATGTTTATTTGGAATTAACACGCTATACCTTTATGAACATTAATGTTTATTGGGGGTTCGCAGAGTTGTTTTTGGCAGATCACATTAATATCTCCAGTGAGTCAGAAAAATTTAAAAATGTTTATTTAATATGGAATCATTGCTGCCAAGGATTTAACAGACTATACCTCCAGAAGAACTTTTTTTTGTATAATTCAGATCTTGTGTTAAGTCATTCATCAATTTTTAAATTAACATGTATTCCATTTAGAGCACTGGTACAATCTAATTTCTGTTTTTTAAACAACTGTATAAGTTGGTTGCTTGTTTTTGCAGTGTGAAGAACTGACAATGACTGCCCTAGATGATCCTGCCCGCAAAGTAGTTGTAACCACAACATATGTGCTGATGCCTGTATTGGCACAGTGGGCTTTGGATTTGGGCCGTCTGCATACACATCTCCTTACAAGACTATTGCAGCGTATTAGGATAAATGTCAAGGTAAAGAATTAATCCAGTCAGAATTCTTTTGATAGTGGTAAATGGCTTATTACATTTTGAGGTACTGACTGCCATGAATTTAGATCCTGCTACTGGGTTACTAATCTCACTGATCATGGTTTTTAGACTTTTCTTATTAGTTGAATGGGTGGATGGTTCCAAATTTTCATCACAAAAAAGTGCAGCTTGTTGACACTCAAAACTGTGATCAATTTATTTAATAATTGTTATTTATTTATGGTGGTGAGAGTGAAGTGTTTGATTTTTTTATTTATTATGAATCATTATTTTATTGTACAATTTTAAATTACCATATAAAGAATTTACATCATGTAAACTGTAATTGAAGATAGTATCTTTGAGTTTCTTAATTTCCTGGGTGGTTGAACACACAATATTATTTTGTGGACTTTTTGCACATATTTTGTACACCACTGACTTCTGCAATTTAGACATTAGAAAATTTCAGTCATGATCAACTGGTCACATTAAGTCCATTCAGACATAGGTAGTCACACTTAAGTCAGCACAAGCATCAAACTTGTGGATGCTGTTGAAGATGGTTTGGATTGCCTCGAAGTCTATTCAGACATCAACTACCACCACAACTGACAATTGTGGACTTCATATTTTGCTTGTTCTCCAGTGTAAGAGACAGGTCACCTTCTCTCTTCCTCAAGTGTGACTGTAGGCTGAGGCTCAAGAGAGAGATTAGACTGCTCCTTGTTGTCACTCTGTAGAATAGGCCTGCATTCTATGTTACTCAGAAGAGTTTTGTGATTTGAAGTTTGAGGTTAAATTATCATTTGTCACACAAATCAATAATTGTTTAGAGGCATGAAATTTCATTTACTGGATGTATCTTTATCTTTACCCTGATTATCTGTTTTTCTATTGACTCTTATCATGCTAAAAAAAATTGAACTAAAAAAAAATGATTAAAAAAAAATCTATATAAATAAAAGTGAAATGCTGTTCAATGGTAATCGCATTGCATCACGGCTGGACTGATTTTTTTTTACTGTTCGTAGGGGTCTGAATAAGGTTTTTGAAGAAAGAAAAATGGAAAAGCTGCTCAGAAAATTGGAAAATTTGGAAAATCTGAAAGTACATTTTTATTGATCAATTTGGCTATTTTTTTAAAAAAGTTTTTAATAGTCCAAATAAAGTGTTTAGAGAAAGAAAAATTGGAAAAGTTTCCTCGAAAATTGGAAAATTCTAAAAATCTGAAAAAGGACCAATTTGCCTTTCTCTTTCTCTCTCTCTCTCTCTCTCTAATTTTTTAATGTATTTAGAAAGATCTTTGTAACAGTGTGAATAAGGTTTTAGGAAAAGAAAAATTGGAGAAGTTGCCTGGTAAATTTGGGGAAAACTGAAAATACTTTTTTGTATGGACCGATATGGTTAATTTTTTTAAAATGATTCTACTGGTCCGAATGAGGTTGTTACAAAGGAAACAACTCATTCAGCATTCAAGTTTTCATTGAATATACAAATAAATGAAACTCCAACATGCAACCTTTCAAACAACAATGCGATGGTCAAAGTTCTGCTGCATAGCAAATTGATCAGTTTAGATTAATGTACAGTAGCACATAAAAAGTCTTTGAAGGCTTTAGACTGAATGGTGCAAGTTCTATGAAAAAATAAAACTGGTTAGGTGGTGTGATCCTCAAAATGTAATTAAAACATGTTGAGACTTCAAGTTTTGTGGAAGAAAATAAATCATTTGCTTACAGAAATTCTAACTTAAATTTTGGAACAAAACCTCATGGTTCCAAGTTGATCACATTGCAGGCACATCACACATTTCTATTGTTTCAGTGGCGTACTGCCAATGGAATTCACCTTGCATGTAAAATTTCCCATCGGCATACTTCTGAATCTACTCCTCCTCAGACTGAATAATCATGGACACATTCATTAATAAATGTAATGATCACTCAGAACTACAACTGTACTGAAATGTACACAGGACAATGTCTGTCAGATCAACTAAATAATAATAATAACAATAATAAATCAGTAAAAAGCTTGGTGGGTAATGGTCACAATGAAACTTCTGCAAGGCAATGAAAAGCAAGTATTTTCACAATATATTTGCCATCTGATCCATAAAATTCTCTTTTAAATGATATATATTATCTTTGGTACAAAAAAACTTTTTGCTTGAGAATCAGATTTATTGTTACTCATTAGGTTTTTTTTGGGATGAAAACCAGGAAAAATTATAGTTTTACTATAATCTATAGGAGCCAACAAAACATTATGAATTTGGAAAGAATTTTTTTGATCAATTACTTCCAAATGAAGGGAATTGTTTGGTTCTTTGACAAAAAATTGTGGAATAAAAATATCTGAAATTCTTGCTTGTTTAGAGCTTTCTTTGATACCCCTGAATATTATCTGAAAAAAATTTCCTTCTAATACCCATTAAACTCACTGTAAATATTTTCAGCCCCACAACTTTTTTTTTAAAAAATTGTACAATTCAATCATTGTAAGGTTAGTAGGAACTAAAAAAGTGAACATTTACAAATTGATAAGTTGAAGGCTTTGACAGACAAATAAGTGATTCCATAAGGATTCCATCTTTCACTAAGAAGGTACAGAACTATAAAAAAGGAGTCATTACCTACTAACAATTGCTGGCAGGTTCATACCAAGGAGACACAAATTAAGAATTTTTGTTTATAAAACCTTCATCAGCAGAATAGTGTGGACTGGGAGAGTATTAGTACACACTTTTAAACTGTATACCAGCCGATACTATATAACTGGAACTTTCCTGTTATTTTAATCATTCATAGTTTTGTGTTTTTGTGCTCTACTTATTATTCTTACTTATTTTAAATAATTCTTGATTCAGCATAATTTATTTCTTGCTAATTCCAAATTATTACATTGGATAATTATTTTGATCAGTTTTTAACAGATTGGTCTACAATTATGATTGATGTTATTGTAATTAGATTGAATATAGGATAATCAGTCAATGTGGTGAAAGTCAGTTCTTCACTGTGATTTAATGATTTTCCTGATTCCAAGAAACATATTACCTATCTTAAAGTTAAGGTGTATTTTCATAAAAAGTATTTCATTTTAAGTTATGATCAAATTTTGAAACACTATTCTCACATGTATAAATGATTTTCAACTCTAATAAGAGGTGGTGAATCCAATGGTGTAGAGCTAGAGTATCGTTCACATGGTCGGCGAAGCTACCTCGCCTCCTCTCCCTCTATGTTCTTCGACCTGTGTCCTTCTCCTTGCCCCACACCCCTGATATGACTTTGCATCCACCTTGGTGGGTCACCCACAATTTTGATAACCTTTACATTAGAACTTGCTCCACTGTAGATCTTACATTATTGTAATATATATATTAATAAGCCGATGTTTAGTATTATCCTTCACAATTGCTACTTCTTTATGCTTCAGAGATAGGGAAAATCTAAATGAACCAATATAATTACTCAACATTTTTCATATCAATTGAACTCACTTTGCAAAAAGAAATACTGTAATCTCAAATACAGAAACCATTACTGTTTGACATGATTCTGTTTTGTGCTGAAATATAACCAATCATAAATTTTTTTCTGACTTGTTGACTACTGGAAGTAGCATCTGAACACTTTAATTTTGTGAAGCAATGAGGAATGTGTCCAACATTATTTGTCATTTTCTGATGAATTCTCTGAGAAACTCTTGTGGTTGGTTCTTACTTTTACATGTCTAGTGGATATAGCTTTTTGTTTTTCTTGTGTCTTTACCAAATCTGAAAAAAAAAAAAAATTAGAAACTGTATTGCATGGTCAAAAGAAATTATATATACAGTGGCGTATTTACAAATGGATTGGTACTGTTTGTATCTTACAGAGTCCACCTAATTCACCTGGAACTGTTATGCAAAAAAGTGCTGAACAGCGACTACTAGCCTCGGTAACGGTATTGAAGACATTGGTTCCATATATTGTTATATCTGTCGTGGCAGTGAAATCCATTATGGACAGTTTAGAAAAGCAACCTGAACATGTCAGTCGTAAGTAGAAATGGTATCATCTGTCAGATACACATAATAGTTGAAGTAATTGATTTTTAAATTTGATTTTTATATTTGTTGTTTGGGGGTGTTAAATTTTATTTATAATATCCTTAAATGGATTTTACAAATCTTGGGAAAAGATTGTTATCAAGTATCTTTATAATTTGTTTCCGTAAGAATTATTTATTAAGAGAACACAGCATTTATACCGTCTGTGAAGAAAATGTTAATGGATTATTTGTTAATAGAGATGTTTCTAACATTATTGAATAGTAACAAAAATGCTAAGTGGTACTTTTAGTGTGACGTAATTTGTATGCAGGTAGTATTAGTACTGTGTGAGCTTTCTGTTTGCATTTAAACATCAAAGAGATTTTTCTCACAATTTTCATTAATATCATCACAGTAATCTGATGTATCCTTACTATGAAAAAAAAAAAAAAAATCCTCAGATAAACATTGCTAGATTTCTTACATATGGATGAAAGTAATAATGAGAATAGTAATAAAATCCACTAAATACATGGTGAAGTATATAATCTCTAACCACTACCACTTCAACCAGTCTATTTAATAAACTGAAAATTCCTGATCCACACTTTGGCTTTTATGGTTTCTTGAAATTGCTTTAGGTACATCCTATATGGTTCCTTCTAATGGACGTGGCTGGTTGTGTTCCTGACCCCCATTGGTTCTAATGATTTAGCTGAGCCGTGAGATCTCCACTTTTCCTTTTGGCTGAAGATTTTAGGTAACGGGAAGAGACAAGAGCATCACATGATTACAGGCTTACAGATAAAAACACAAAAAACTACTGCATGTCTAAGCTGTTATTTTCTGCTGTATGATGTTAACTTTCCATTCTTCTAGTACTCCAAAACAATGAATTTTGCAGTTGTTAAATTTTACTAATTATTATACAACCTTTCAGAAGGACACTGACAGCTAACTTACTTCTATAACCCCTATCCACTTTAATAAAATGCATTACACCTGGAGGCTGGATGTGAAATCGATAGCTTGGGAACCTTTGGCTACTCTGATTATGTCTGGCATGTTAGTTATACTGGCTGCCACCATAATGCTACTGTGCTGATAAGGAAATTTCCAATAAATATGTTGAGTTTATTTGTGCTTGTTAAGAGGAGGTGTAAATTACAAATAAATAATTTTATTTACACTTACATTGTTAAAAGGAAGTTTAACCGCAGTTGCAGATAAAATGCAGTTGTCTGTTATGTAGCAAATAATAATAATAAAAATAATGCAAGGCAGTTATAAAAAAAATATATTGTGTCATTCATTTAAATTTGCTTGTTGCATTTTGTTTACTTACAAAGACGAGGTGTAGAAATTATGTAAAGAGAAGAGCAGCTGATTTATAAGTCATATTTCCTTTAGCAGTGGTTAGAACCTAGTCACAACATAACCTAAGATTTTATTTTTGACATAAGAAATGGGGAATTTTATTGAAAACTCAGAGAAAATTTATGTAATATGTAAGTATTTAATAAAAAAATGAATTATATAACAATAAATCACATATCATATTATATTTTGCCCTGAAACATTCTCATAACAATAAAAATTGTCATCAATTAAGATCAAAAATGCATTTATTTAAAAACACCCTAGTGAGATACTCCGAGAATCTAATCAGAGAAAGTTTATTCACATCCTAATAAATATAAATAAAATAGATAATAATTAATCATTATTCATTTTTCCCTAGACACTTTTCCAGACCAAATTCATATCACCACCGTAAGTGATATCCGTCATTTTTGATAGGGATTTAAACTAGCAATAAATAATTTCATCTGGTTTCAAAGACATGATAAGAGTTCTTACCAGCTACAAAATGTGTGTGTATTGCAGCTGCTTAACCTAGTGTGGTAATCCTACTGGGTACAGGGGGCTTTGTGTTTAATCTGTTCCATCTTGTAACCACACTTATCGTGTGTCAACCTGATAAATATTTGCAATTAAATACTCTTTAACAGGTAGCAGCTTAACACTATTCAAAAGCCGTCTTCTCTAATTGCTCAAGTCTATTCTTCAACTAATCAAACTTGGTGCCATATTTTCTGGTACTGTTATTGGCCTAGTAAAAGAAATAGCAAAGGAAGAATCACTGGCAAACTAGGACAGTGCGAGCAAAAAATTAAAAAAAATAAAAATGAAATAAAAATTGATAGCTGCCAGTGTTTCTGAAATGAACACTGAAAATTAACTGACTAAACCAAAAAATATCAACCTGTAATTAATAGTTACAGAAAAAGTTACTGATTGATTTTTAACAAATATTAATTTTGTTGAGGGATTTACAAAAACAACTGGGGTGGTAGCTAAAATAATAATGGACAGCCACAAAATACTTTTACTTTATGTAAGCTGGTAAACCAGAAACAGGTAGTCAGTTTTAGTTTTTTGCTGTCATCAGTCGTTTGACTGGTTTGATGCAATCCTCCATCCCTTCCTATCTTGTGCTAACCTCTTCATGTCTACATATCCCTTACAACCCACGCCCTCAATTGTATGCTTCATATATTCGAATCTGTGTCTTCCTCTACAGTTCTTACCTTTGACTATTCCCTCAACTAACAAATTAACCAAACCAGCATGTCTCTTTTTTCTATAAGCTTCTTCCACAAACTTCTTTCCTCACCCATCAGTTCCAAAACTCGTTCTTTTCGTACTTTGTCTGTCCACTTAATTTTCAGCATTCTTCTGTAGCACCAGATTTCAAATGCTTCAATTTTCTTTCTTTATGGTATTCCTAAAGTCCACGTTTCGCTACCATAAAGTGCTGTGCTCCACACAGGGAGTTTTAAAAAGTTCTTTCTAATTCCAAGATCAATGTTTGAAACTAAATGATTTCTCTTTTTTCACAAAGGCTCTTTTTGCTAGTGCTATTCTGCTTTTAACATCATTCTTGCTTCAACCATCAGTTGTGATTTTGCTTCCCAAGTAGCAGAATTCACTTACTTCTCCTACTGCATCTGATCCTATTTTCATAATCTACTGTGATTAGTATCATTTCTGCTACATTTCATCACTTTTGTCTTGTTTTGATTTATATTCAGTCAATTACTTTAGTATTTTGTTCATGCCATTTTGTAACTTCTCATTATCCTCAGCCCGTTCTGCTAACAGGACAATGTCATCTGCAAATCGTAGCACACTGATTTTTTCTCCCTGAACACTTATGCCACATGGAAATTTTTCTTTTATTTCCTTTATTGCTTCTTCTACATACAAGTTGAATATCAATGGGGATAGACTACAACCTGGTCTCACACCGTTTTTAACTGATGCATGTCTGTCATGGTTCTCTACTTTTATTATAGCTACTTGATTCTTATATAATTTATATATTATTCTTATATCTTAATATGTAAGAGCTGAATTCTTTAAAATTTTGAACATCTTGTACCACCTAACATTAGCAAAAGCTTTTTCTAAATCAACAAATGCCAAAAAAGTATCTTTGTTTTTCTTCATCCGTCCTTCAAGTATTCTCAAAGCCAGAATTGCTTCCCTTGTACCACGATTTTTCCTAAACCCAAACTGATCTTCACCTATTATCTCTTCTAATAACCTTTCCAATCTTCTGTATATTATTCTGGTCAGTAATTTTGAAGCATGTGATGTTAGACTAATGGTGTGATAATTCTCACATTTTTCAGCTTGTGCTTTCTTCGGAAGTGTGAGGATGATATTTTTATTAAAATCGGTTGGAATTTCTCCTACTTCATAATTTTTGGATATCAGCTTGAATAATCTTTCAATTCCTTCTTCTACTAGGGATTTAAGAAGTTCTGCAGGTATCTCATCAATTACAACTGCCTTATTTGTTTTCACATCATCAGTGTCAACATCACCTTCCTTTTCCATTATGCTATTGTTCAAGTCGTCCCCATCATAAAGTCTCTCAGTTGTATTCCTTCCATCGGTCAGCTCTGTCTTCTGAGCTTAAAAGAGGTTTCCCATCTGCAGCTTTAACGTTTACACCTCTTTTCTTCATTTCTCCAAAATTCTGTTTGATCTTCCTGTACACATCTACTTTACCTATGACCAGTTGCTTTTCTATTTCTTCACAATTTTCTTGTTGCCATTTTTCTTTTGCTTTTTTGCATTTCCTGTTTATTTAATTTCTAAATTGCCTGTATTCCTCTCTTCCTGCTCCTTTCTGAGCATTTTTGTGCATTCTCCTCTGATCCATCAGCTCCAAAATTTCCTCTGTGATCCAAGATTTTCGGGTGGCTTGTTCCCTAAAGCCTAATGTTTCTTTACCAGCTTTCATTAACTCAGTCTTTAATGCATTCCATTTGTCATCGGTTGAGCTCCTTTCAGAATTACTTCTTAGACCTAAGTCTGCCATTTCTGCTCCGAATTAGACCCTCCCATTTCTGTTTCACTGTCCCTAATGCTCTCACTAAACCAGTTACTTGTTTGGAAAGAGATTGATTTTAAGTAAATGTTGATTATACTAATTACAGGAGGAGATGTTGAGCATCCTAAGGAGACAGGAACAAGAAAATGTAAAAAAAAAAGATTGAGTTAATACATCAGTAACTTATTTATTTAATTACAGGACAGATAACTAGGCACAAACACAGTTTGGTAAACCCAAAAGTATTTTGGGAATCATCCCATGAACTGTCTAAAATCTTAGGTGCATTCGATTCATTTGTTGACCAGGAATGGTATGAAGAATGGCCAGAATTAGAATGGGTTTTTGCTCAGATGTAAGTAACATTTAATTTTATGAATATGTTTATTCAAGTATTTACTAAAGTAGTCAATTAGTATTATTCATTTGTATTCATTATTTATTCAGGATACCAGACATCCTGGATATAGTTCAGGGAATGGAAGTGACTAGAGATGACACTGTTGCAGCATTCATCAAGTTCTTCAGAGATTTTTGCAATGAATTTGGGAGTACTATCATCAGACAAAAGGTATTTTCTTTTATAATAATGTGTATCATAATATATTCACCATTTTCTGTTCCTACGTTTTACCTATTTCTTTCAGGTTAAACCCTGCTTTATAGAAAGAGTTCAAAATGTAGAAGTTTCATTAACAAATATTGGCAATGGAAACACATGTCCTGCATTAGCCATTGTTCCTGTCTATTTGGTTGGAGTATTAGCACCATTAAAGGTATTGTGATACAGTTTTCTTAATTCATTATGTATATTTTCTTCTATTGGCAGATTTACATGGACTGTTCTGAAGCCTGTCTTTTATTATGTTCCATACTTTTACTCCAAAAGTGTCGACCATTTTATTTAAGTTCTCTGGAAGAGTTGAATAATATGTTAACATCATATTACTAGCTTTAAATCATTATTAGGGTTAATATTAGTGTGATAATAATGTAAAATTTGGAAAAAATCGTGGGAGGAAAAATAATTGTAGAATAGTTATAGGTCATTTAGTGGGGAGATAAAAAAAAAGAGAAGAAAATGGAAGCTTAGAACATGCTAACTCTTAAAATGTTTGGTTTTTATTCCATGATTTATATGAAGTTTAGTGGAAAACCATTAAAAAAATCAATTCCTCCTTTTTGGTTCTCAAAAATACTGATCTAAATATTCTTCCAAATTTTACGGTTGTATGTAGCCTCCTATAGATTACTGGAAATTGCAGTGAGTTGTCTGGAGTTTACAGTTTTAGAGACTGATTTGAACATTTGCTACTAAAACACATAATTTTTTTAAACATAAAATTGTATTTATCATTCAACAAAGAATTTAACTATCAAATCTTAAATACGAGGTATGTCCACGAAGTAAGTTCCGTTTGGTTACATAAAACAAACTTGTACAGATCCACAAAAAATATTTGTTGTACAAAAATCTACAACTATTAAACTACTTTTCCGCATAGCTTCCGAAATTTTGTAGGCACTTGTCATAGCGTGGCACAAGTTTTTGTAAGCCTTTTTCATAGAAGGTTGCCACCTATGTAGTCAACCATGTGGTAACATGTTCTTTCAGCTTGTCATCATCGATGAAGTGTTGACCACCAAGGACAGATTTTAATTGTAAGAAGAGATGAAAGTCGCTAGGAATGAGGTCCGGGCTGTACGGAGGATGATCAATCACGTCACAGTGAAATTCCCGTAAGATTTGTTTGGTCACATTCGCTGTGTGAGGTCGGGCATTATTGTGAAAAAAAAAACAACACCTTTTGACAGTAATCCTAGGCGCTTATTCTCTATAATGTGGCGCAATTTCTTAATGGTCTCGCAGTAACCATGTGCATTGATTGTTTGACCTCGTGGTAAGAAATCTACCAGCAAAATGCCTTTTCTGTCCCAAAAAATGGTTCACATGACTTTTCGAGGTGTCAAGATTTGCTTAGGCTTAACCTTCGTTGGGGATGAAGTGTGCCTCCATTTCATTGATTGCTGTTTTGTTTCAGGGGTATCGTACGATACCCAAGCTACATCCCCTGTGACTATCCGAGAAAGAATACCATCACCTTCTTCATTTTAGTGTGCCAAAAACTGAAGTGCACTGCCCATCCATTGTTTTTTGTGTCGTTCAGTAAGAATTTTGGGTACCCAACGTGAGCAAAGTTTTCGAAATTTCAGTTTTTCAGTAACAATTTCATGAATTGGTGATTGTGAGATTTGCATAACTTCCATCGCATGGGCACTAAGTGTAAACTTACGGTTGTGCTTAATCTTCTCTTCAATTGTGTGAACCAGTTCATCAGTAACCACAGACGGGTGTTCACTTCGTTCTTCATCGTGCACTTGATCACATCCTTCATTGAACAGTCTGACCCATCTTCTACCCATTGAATCACTCATAGAATTTGTCCGTAAACCTCGCAGATATGCCGATGAATTTCCTTTGGTTTAACCTTCTTTGCATTTAGAAAACGAACCACAGATCTGATTTCACAGGCGGCATTTTCAATTATGGCTGACATTATAAAGAAGCACTACAAAGCACATGTTGGCAGCAGTGATCTGAAAATAGTGTACACGTCTTCTCCTTGAGTCAGAGTAACTGCCGTGCATGCTCGGAACTGCGATCATAGCGCTGCCGCGGATAGAAATAGAAACGGAACTTACTCTGTGGACAACCCTTGTATGTTGTGAAAAATACATTTTTTGAAAAATTTCAAAATTATTCTGAGCTTCACTATAACTGCTGCAACTATATTTTTGATTTATGAATTACTTCTGAAAGACAATTCTGCAACCAAATAATGATTTTTAAAAGTGCCCTTTGTAGACAGAAATTTTTATGGGCTTTTCTTTGTTCAAACAAGGTTGGCCAGGACACTTTATGGTTCGGATTCCATGTTACACTATACATAGGTTTTGGATGAAAGAAACTAGTTATCCTACCTCAGTTTAGTATATCTTGTTTGGAAGGATCCAGTCAGCCTTTGTGTTGTGGATTCAGAGTTTTCTCCCCTTCTTCATCATCAAACAGTGTGCGAAGACATTTACTTTTCATGCCTTCAAAGCTAGTTTTCCCGCAGTTTCTAATTTTATTAAACATTTATTTTCCTACTTGTTTACCCTATAAACTGGCATATTTTTTAATTTTATTTAATTGCAATGGAGCACAAACTGCGGTGGCAATTCCCTTAGTCATCTTTGTTTTTTTTTTTTTTTTTTTTTTTTTTTAAATTATCTTATATAATTTGATTGTTAAATCCCTCCCCCATCTACTTTTACAATTTGCAAATTTTAATTTTAAATTCCTACAGCATTTTTGATAAATTATTCATAACTCCACTTGGTCTTTAGTTCCAATCCCTATCACCCTTACCCACAAAAGAAACTTTTCCCCCGCCCTTATGCATGAAATCAAGTCCCAGCTTGTGATCATGGACATCTTTCCCCTACCGTACACTATTCTTAATTTTTTGTCCAATATCCCTCCAAGCACTGTCACTAACATATGCATTGTATATTCCCAGTTCTCTCTTCACTCTCCTCCTGTCCTTCAATGACTCCCATATATATTAGTTACTGACTGGGTCCTGCGATAATTTTCACAAACAAATCTAGCTGCTCTTCTTTGTATGCCCTCCAATTCCTGTATTTGATACCAAAAATGCTGGTTCCACACTGCACCACCATGCTCAAGCAATGGTCTGACCAAAGTTTTGCAACCCAGTTCCCAAACTTCTCTGGTATATCCTCTCATAACCCTCTCCAGGAAATGAAGGATTTATTACCACCTGACCAATGTGCTTTGCTCATTTCAGTTTATCATAAAATGTTATGGCAATATATTTATGCTTTAAGCCTTCAAAAATCAATTCTGACCTCATTCTATAATCATAAACAATCCTTAGTTTTCCTATCTGTGTACCTAATAAGCTGACACTTCTTGGCATTTATCTTCATTCCATGTTGACCTATCGATTTAGATATTCTATCCAGGACACCCTGCAGCTGTTCAGTCTTCTCGTGTTTTGGTCCTTTTATATACCATTACATCATCTGCAAATTGCCTAAATTCTGACCATAAACCCTCCATACGATCATTCATTGGAATAATGAACAGTAATGGTCCCAATACACTACCATGTGGCACTCCCACATTTACTTCCTTCCACATCTTTTGATAGAGTATTTTCTTCCCTAATACTTTGCTTTCTGGTTTTTAAGTATTCCTCTACCCAGAAAGTAATTTTTCATCCAGTCCAATGGGTTTCAGTTCCTCTAAAGTTTTAACCCTGGTATGCAACCATATTTATTCTGCAAACAACCTAACTTTTGACTGAAAATCACCAAAACAATAATCATTAGAATATCAAACAGCTATAATCCCAAATACACTACCCTTTTGTACTACTGTACTCACTTCAATTTCTTTCGATACTGTACTGTTTATCCTAATTCCTCCACTGAACGGTTCCCCTCCTCATCCACTCCAATCATAGTAATCTTATTTACCACTATCCTTTGGCACACTTTGTCTAGTGCCATACTATCAACCTGACCTCCTTTGTCTATTTCATCTAAAAATTTCTTATACATTACCCAATATCAAAGATTCATATGAATAATCTCCCATAAACTGCTTGAGTGATATACTTCTTTTATAGCTACCAGAGATTGTGAAGATAAACATATTTTTTTTATTGCTTCATACCTGAATTGAAACAGTGCTCTATTGTTTTTTTTTTATTTATTTAAATTTTTGTTTAAACATCATTCACAGAAAATTAAGTTATCAGTGACCACTGAAGTGATCAATTTTAGACCATTTTAGACCAAAAACTGTTACCAAGGAACTTTATATTTGTTCCAACATGGACAATATCCTGTATTTAAACAAGAAATACTAAAAGTAATTAATTGATGGATGCTTTCCTGGTGTATTAATTGTATAAAATAATGTTATGAAAAAATGCAAAAGTTTTTTATTGTTATTATTTTGCTTTATATTAATACCATTCAATTGAAAGCGATATGAACTGAGAATGCATTTCATCCTAATGGAAGGAATATTAATACTGACTATCATAAATTTGATTAGAATTAAATTATTGCTCAAATTGTGTGAGTGGCAGTGAGGTATGGTGTTAGAGAGCCATTGAGCAGATTAACCTAAAAATATGTCAAGCATTAATTTTTATGCCAATTGAAAGATATCTGAACTACCATGTCTGATCTGTTAAGGCCATTAGAGTGTACGGTCTTAATTCTTGACCGGTTTTAAATATTGAAGTTTACACATCTCTCTCTCTCTCTGAGTAGATTTTGAATAATATACTTCCCTTATCTCTGTCCACATGCTTCCATATTTGTTTATTTTGATTCTTTAAACTCTTTTATTGAAAAATGCTGGTAATTAAGTCAGGCTTCTTATATACAGGACGAGGATCTTAGCCCTGTGTTACAACGATTTCTGTATGCACTACCGACGTGTGGGGCCCCACTTAGCAGCCTGGAACTGACTGTGAGATTGCTGTTTGATGATGGAATGAATTGTCATGATGATGTACTTGATTCCCTGTGGAAGGCTGTAGTGCACCCTCGCCCTTCTGTGAGACGAGCTGCAGCTATCCTCTTTTCTGCTGCTATCCCTGCTGTTGGTGAGAAGCAAATTGCTGTCAGAGTAGTCCCAGCCCTTGTAACTTTGGCAAGTGATCCTGATCTGTGAGTACATTTTTAGTATCTATAATCTTGATTAATATTAATTTGTACAAACATAGCTAAAATTTTGGTAAGAATGATGACTTTCATCATAATGACCATTTTTTCTAAAAAAAAGTGAAAAAATGAAAACTTGATAATGAAAATTCTGGGACAGAAAAATATTATTTATTTATTCATGCAATGACAGTTTATTTCAATGGCCTAATGCCTACAGAAACTTGTAGCTCTGGAAATGTAGTTAATATTATCAACATTGCTTTAGAATCTTAATTACTCTCATAAATAATTAGTACCCATGTGAGCTAATTGCATAAATTAATCAAGGTCTTGAAATTAATTATGTAAAGTGCAATGAAAACAAAAAGAGGGGTTGGGGGAGAGGGGGGGGGAAGAAGCAGAAGCTGGTATGATCCATGCAGGCTCAGACCATTTTGTGCCATTGTCAGGCGGAAAAGTTCATTGGGGGTGGGGGGGGGGGGTTATCACTGTTGCCTGAACTGTGAACAGCTAAGTTCATGACCATGTGTGCCTTCTGGTACCTTAAATATTTAAGAAATCGGCCGCCACGCATTCGTATTAAACCCCAAATGTGAAGGGTAATTGAAATAGTCACTTGACACAGTTTCAGAGTAACACAATACTTATATTCTTGATAATAGTTCACTTGTACATTGTCGGTACCAGATACATCAATAAAGCATCGAACAACAGTTTCATTGAAGATTACAGGTTAAGCACATTCTTACGAGAAGACAAAAACTCACAAAGTCCCCCTAACATTAGTGAGTACTACGGCATGTTGGAATTTGCCGAAACCTCTACTGCTCGGAGCAGTTCGCCTCGCTGACTAACGTGAAGTTACTCGATCACTTTCTGGTGAAAGAATGAGACTACATAATGGCACGAAGTTACTTCTTTGAAAATCACTAAGAGACAGAGAATCTAAGCTCGCTGCAGGGTCTTTTATAAGCTTCCCCCTGCCTATGACGTTAGCAACTTTTTCCTTAATTAATATCTCATAAAATACAAAATAGTTTAACTTGGAATTTTTACAATGGTTTCCTATCACCATGTTCTACCTATTTTAATTTAATTTATCATTCGAAAGTACTTCTATAAGCTTAAAATTGAAGTCTATCACATGACCAACTTGGCGGAATTTTTACGCGCTTCAACAACAATCAGCGACAATCTACATTTAAAAACTTAATTAGCCTACAAATACTTAAACTTTTTACTGAAACCATTATATATTCGTAATCATCTGAATTTAGGCTATCCACTGACATAAATTTCAAATTAATATTCCTTTTAGCAAAAAAGTTCATTTTTTCTCTTAATTAAAACTACCAATTAAACTTTTCCAAATTAATTGTAAAATGAATCACAGCCAACCTGTTGCAATAATCATTGAATTTATTGTTTACCGGTTTCGACCTGTCTTATGGGAGTCTCCTTCAGAACCTGTGGATATTGTACATTATTAGTGCATCTGATGTTAAGCTTGGAGTTAAGTTTGTGCATACTCACTTGTTAAAAAGTATTACATAAATCTAAATAAACTCTACTCAATGAATATTGCAGCAGGTTGGCTGTGATTCATTTTACAATTGAAGAAATACCGTTGCTGTTAATGCTGCCATGCTCAAGATTTTCCAAATTAGTTAATTTTACTACCAAAATATCTGGAACAATCCTGACTATAGTTGGTGATAAAAGTTCAGCTGTAGCTTTACTCAGTTCAATGATATTTCAAATCTTAGCTTTTTACTTTTCAAATCACGTGTTTTAAAACGTGAACAAACCAAAATATCTCTTAAAAGAAATGTTTCCCGATACAAAGAATACACTTTAAAATGATTCGAATGGTGAGTTTTCACTGTGGAAATGAATATAGGAAAATTCCTTCAAGTTGACAATCACTCTTCTCGAAATTTCTAAGTGCAACACAAACAACATCAAAATCGGTTTATAAACTATGTTATTGCTGGGGATGACTAGTGGGAGTCCTTCTGATGAACTAAAGGGTACCTTACACCGTCTGATTTTGATTGGAGATTTCCTTTTGCCATTATCATCAAGGTAAACATTTCCCCCCATAGTGTATAGAATAATAGAGTATAGAAATATAATAGTGTATAGAATAATGTGTACAATGATACAAAGTTAGTGCTGTTTTCAGCCTGATGACAGTCTCTTTCTCTCCTTCTGTTAAAATGGCCTTTAATGAATTTAACGGTGTATAGGCCATAAAAGATAATTTTAATTGTCAGAAATAACTTGCCAGGAAACAATGCCATTGTGTGAGAGTGTATTATTCTTGTATCTCATACTTATGTGAGGTGTATGTTTTTTTATTTGATGGCAGGCTACTCACTTTAGTTTTAGAAAGTACCTGCATCTTAAAATTGTCATACAGGGTGACTTGGACAACATATCTTGTAGGATTAGTCAACATGTAACGAAGATAAATGTCAGGATGAGTTAACTTGTTAGGTACACATACAAAAAACTAAAGATTATGACTATAGGTTGGAGAAGGAATTGCTTGTTGAAGTATATCCCACAAAAACAAGTCTTATGCTAAGGTGTATTGGCCTATGTTTTTTTGTAAGTTGTTATATTAAATTCCTGATTTAATAACTGATTTTTATGCTTTTTAAAATTCTGTTTAATAGTGGAGTGAGGACAGCTACCATTCCAGCTTGTGGTAAAATCATTAGCAGTACATCTATTAAGGAGGTAAGTATTATATTTATTAACTAAGAAATAAAAGTGTTTTACTATCAAATGTTTTTAAATGAGGCATCAACTGCAACACAGCTGTTGTATAATGGTAGAAATAAATTATGAACAATAAGAAATTTATAAAATTTTGCTTAGAAATAGACAATATGCTGAATAGAACTTACTTCTCAAAGATGCAGCAATATATTGCATGGAATTGCTCTTAGGTATAGATATGTCATTCTTCTCCTGTATGTTTCAGATAAATAGCAGATTGGTATGTTTTTCATCTTTAATTTCCTTCTGGCAGGTATCAACTTGTTAACTTATCCCTCAGTTTGTATATTCATTACAGTAATAGACTTGATTATTGTACAAAGAAACTGTTTCTGTTCAAAATTTAGTTTGTTTGTAGAGATGGTTCATTATATCCAATTTTTTGTGCACAGTAACATAAGGGGGAAAAATGTGTAGGAGAATATTGGTGGATTCAAATGCAATGAGCTAGAAATTGGACCAGTGGTTCCCAAGGGGGGCAGTACCACCCACCAGTGGGCCTTGAAAGAGAACACGGATGGCGTTTCTGGCCCAAGACAAATTTAGGGGGCCTTGAGGACCAACTGCTGCACAATATTATTATATCCCACTATTATATCAAGTTTTAAATGCTGCATCAAAGAAGTTTTCTATTGCATTCCCAAGATCAAATGTAGCCAAAAGAGGATTTAGTGTAGTGAGCAATTTATTAGCTAAGAAAAGAAACAGATTGTCAATAATGTAATTTGGCAATTTAAGATATCAGATTACAAACAAGGCAGCAAATATAAAAAAATTACCATCATTACACTGATCTCAGCCATCTAATTAATATATTTTTTGTAATATGTATTTGTTAATCAACTGAGAACAGTATACCAATATTGTTAATGTCTGTTAATAAAGTAATTTTAGTAATCAGTCCTTGTTTTTCTATATATGGTATTGTACACCTTTGAATCACTGTTTCAGAAAGTGGGATACAAGTTAAAAGGTTGGAGCACTATGCGTTGCATTACTTATTACAAGAAAGGGAGTTGGTGTGTTTATTTTCTGAAAAGGGTGCAGCGAGTTTTTTTTAATAAAAGTATTCATGGAAACATTCAGGGATACATGAAGAATTCGCACATATCATATGTAAAACACAACTCTATGTAGAAACTAGGAGGACCAATAATGAGCTTCTCAGAATTCATTAAAAAGCTTACAATACAATTTTATACAAGTTAATTAAATAATCTAATCATTAGGCTATGAACAGAGAGAGATAATAGGTCAGATATTATAATGAGAAGTGTCTGGAACATTATTAAAAGAGACACTGCTCTATCATTTTCTGAACATAAGCCTATATCTTTAAGCATTAATAGTAAATTTAGAAACAAACAATCTTCTACAGCTTTTAATAGCACTTATTTAATAGCTACCAAAAAAAAGGGAACATTTATTACTGATATGCATGCTTGTCATAAAAGCAGAAAGTATCTCTATTTCCTACCAACCAAAACTGAAACATTGTTGCATAGCAGAAGTAGAATCATACTTATAAAGCCTAATATACACAGGGATTATTTGTTGTGATGAATTATCACAGGCCTGCATCCATGCTGTCCCAATACTGCCCCGATGCTGTCTCTATGCTCTTCTGCAACAAGAGTGCTGTAATGAAGCATCAGGATTCAATTTCAAGATGTCTGAGAATTTCCACATCTGAGTTGGTAACTGATGTGGTAAATGGGCTGGGTTTGGAGTCATTGGAAGACAGATGGGACTGAATAGAGAAAAGGAAATTTGTAAGGTGTATATTGGTGGAAGAATTAGTAGTATTATATGGTAAAAATATGACCATTATCATAAGCTGGCACTTGATTGCTGATATTATAATGGAGTGAAAAAAATGTTCTTCTATACTTCAAGCAGATAGGGATTAGAACAAATTACTGAGAGAAACACTGGAAGGTTGTAAAATTAAAATTTATAAATTGCAAAAGTTAATGAGTGATGCTAATTACAAGAAATGAATTTGAGATAGGAAAACTAGCATTGTCAAGTGCATGCTATTCTTGTTTGCTGAAGGATCAATAGATTCTGTATTAAATTTTATTCTCTATTAAAAAATAGATTTTTTAAATTTTTAATTTTTTTTAATACTTTTAAAAAAAAATATTAATTAAATCAAACAAAAAAAACTTTGCAGTTATAAACAAAATTTCTCTCTTAGAAATTAAAAAAAGGGTTCAAAAAAGATATATTCATGACATTTTTGCTATTTGTCACATGAAATTCTCCATTGAATGATACAATTTGTTATAAAAAAAGTGTCCGAGGATCAAATTTGTTAAAATCACTTACTTAGTTATTTTGAAAAAACTATAAACTCCATAAAGGCCGCTCTAGTTTTACTGTTAACTGTATCTGTAAATTTCAAAAGAATTTTCAGCAACACAAGGTCTGATTAAAAAGTAATTAAAATTTTTATTTTTTGTAGAATGTTCTTATTTAATCTTCAGTGTATATCCCATCCTATTCAAAGCAGTCCTCCTTTGATATTTTGTTTTTATACTAACATTATTTCCAGTTTGAGAAACACTGTTGGAATGCTGTTTTAGATATAGTCTTGAGCTTGGTCTGCAATTTCACCTTCACCTTCATCTCATCTATAGTTGAAAAACTTTTCTTTTCAGTGTCCTTTTGAGTATGGAAAGTAGGAAAAAGTCACATTGAGCCAAATCTGGAGAATAGGTTGACTGTAGAATTGCAGTGGTGTATTTCACTAAGAACTGTTGGTTATGCAAAGCTGTATGCAATGGTGCGTTATCTTGGTGCAAAATCCACAATTAGTCTCTCCAAAGTTTGGGTCATTTTTCCCAGATTTCCACATGCACAGTGTTCAAAACTTCTAGGTATTATTCTCTAATCGTAATTCCACTAAGAGCAAGCACAATCTGTTTAATATTTTCCAAGTTTCCATTACTGATGGACATGTTAGGACACCCAAACGTTACATCTTTCTTTGATATCTCTTGATCTTGCTGAAAGCATTTGTACCATTTATACACTCATGATTGTGACATGGTATCATTGCCAAAGACTTTCCTTCACATTTTGATTGATTTGTTACACCTAATTCCATCTTAAACATAAAATTTTATACAAACACTCTAATCCGATATTTTGCCACAAAAATTCATCAAACACACTAACGTACATCTTACTCATTTGTGTGTCAAACACAAATTAAGCATCACAGCCACCCAGCAATTAAAAAGTAATTTACTGCCAGTGCTACCAACACACAAAAAATAATCCGCTCAATAAACTAGATAAAGCACAAAAAATTTAAAAATTCTCTTTACTTTTTTATCACAACTCATAAAGTGGTGAATGGTTTTTTTTTTCTCTCTTAATAAAATCTTCCACAAATCATGGAATGAAAAGTAGAATCCAAACATCTTGACTATCAGTGAGTTGTCAGCTTTCATTTGATCTCCTTGAAGATTATTTAAAGGAAATCTTTTCTTCAGCTCCCCTTTAAATCCTGTATAGTAATTTTCACACCCTATTGTTTTTTTATTTTTATTTTATGCTGTGTTAAGGGTAGTGAGCACTAAAGTAGAACTTGATTAAAAAGTTCAAAGTTAAAGGTTTCAAATGCTATACAAATAGACATTCAAAATGAGTGAATCCATAAAGGTTTCATTTTCTTCTCAGAATGTACGGCACCATAAAAATCATGACATGAAAAGTTGGTTTTCAGAGGGCATATGATCCATTGCAATTAAATTATATTAAATTTAATGAGATTTTAATGTAGTCTTTAGAGGTTTGCAGCCAGATTGGATTATAAAGCGCATCATTTTGATGGTCTGCTGTATCGTCTTCATCAGCTATGTATGGTGCTGGTTTGAAAACTTCTTGGAATGGAATAGAAAGAAATGACTTGCCTCAGCGAAACTTTTTTGTTTTTCAATGGAGTCTCCCTGAAAACTCATGTCATAACCTTTACGGCTGACTGTATTGCCTTTGCTTTCTTTGGTGGTGGTGAATCAACACACTTCCATTGCTTTGACTGTTGTTTGTCTCTGGGATATAGTAGAAGACCCAAGTTCATCTGTGGTCACAAACCTGCACAAAAAGTCTTGTTGGTTTCTCTGAAAACATATCAAACAATTTTCAGACATTTCCATTCTGATACATTTATAATCCAGTGTTAAAAGTTCCAGCGTCCATCTAGCACATAATTTTGTCATCTCCAGTTCCTCTTTTAAAATATGCCCATTCAGGTGATATTCCTAGAGCTTCAGCAATTTCTCGCACTTTCAGTCGACAATCCTCCATGACCATTGATCATTTTATGCAATAATTTCTAGGATAGTTGCACATGTTGGCTTACCACTAAGTGGTTTATCATTTAAGCTGAAGGAGCAGAGTGCCCCAGTTTGTTTTCAAAATCAGCATAAATTTCCTTTGCTTTCATACCTTTCTTTACAAGGTACTTAATCACTGCTTGAATGTCATTTTTTTTTCCATCTTCAAGTCCCTACACTGAAACAACAACAAAGAAATGTCTGCACCATGGATCTTTATCCAGGGCACTGATGCATCACATGTATACTCATAATGGATGACCTATTATTACGCAGTAACTTTGTTGTGGTAGCGCTGACATATGGTGGTGATTCTGGGAACTTTTCAAACCATCCTCGTAATTAAAATCTTTTTGCTATCTAGTATGTTGTACAATTACAAATAAATTAAAATTTAACTGAACTTTACTTATTTTTGCAACGTCAATTTACTTTCAGTGTCATCATGTGTGTATACTGTCATATTTTAGAATTGCCTTGGGTGTGAATAATATCAGTTAAGTCAGTCACCCTAATATCTTATTTAATGGCCTACAATAAGGACATTAGTACAATTTTATACGATCTGCTACCACCCAACCAAGGGATTTATAGGGTGCATTTCACTGATCTGCACAGCCCTACTCATGTTTGCTCTGTTACAGCTTGCTACCTTTAAATTTGCGGCATTCCTTTCTGAGGATTGATAGCACTGGTTTCCTTGTATCACTCATATAAATTCCTAGGCAACAGTAGAAAGAAAGAACTGCTCTGAGGCTATATTTTATATGGAAAGTATAGATGAAATACACCCAACACTCACCAAAGTTGATGGGAGGAGGGAAGCAGAAACACAAAATAATACACAAACACAGGAGAAACAATATTTTGTCAAGTAGAAGAAACAAGCGGCTGAATTCCTATATTTATATTAATGATTTTGTTGTTAAATTGTGGTTCAATAGCTTCTTTTGTGATAAATTCTTAAAAGAAAGGTGTATTGCCTCAAATTCTAATTTTCACAGCCCATTTTATAGCCATTGTCAACCGCACATTCTGCAACAATGGATTTCTCCAGTTGTAACAGACAAAGTTTGTACTTGCATTCACTGCAGCTGTCTCCGTGGTGTGTGGCCTGTTTGATGTAGAATTTTTCACATTTGCTATAAACATCCATTAGTGTTAAATTCCAGCCATATTTCACTGAATGAAACCAATCATGATTTTTTTCTGGCTGATGGAAGATATTCTTGATCCCATATTAAGCCAATATTCTACTTATTTTTGTAGAAATTTTTCCCGCATAAGGGATAACCTAAATCATATTGACATGCCAGGAAAATTAGGGCAAATTAGATTTTGTCAAACCATTTAAAGTAGATTTGATTAGAGAAGTTTTATTATAGATCATACCTATAACTGATACAATTAACAAGGAAAATAAGAAAATTATAATAAAAAAAATTGTGGACACACATAAAACTAGATTATAAAAATAGATGTTCTTGATTACTAGGGGGAAGGAGGAGGATATGGTATAATTGATGTAGACTTTGGAGAAAATGCTGTTGAATATGCTAGTAACATAAAAGTGTTGCTAACACGGCACTCTCAAATATCACCAAGATTATACTGAAGGGCAAAGGTTGGGTTGGAAAGGGCAGTTAGGAAACTTTGAAAACCTTTTCAAGAAACATTGTTTTGTTGAAGCACATATGGTCAAGTATACAAAGATAAGAGAAGTTAATCTGTTCTAATAAAGTGTAACTGTATGAAGAATTGGCAAATTAACCTTTAAATTGCTTAATGCATGTCAATTAAGTGTTGTCAGATGTTGGTATAGTTGGTATAGTTGGTATAGTTGGGTGTACCAAATTTTTTGAATACCATTGTCCTTATGCCATCAAATTCAAGTTTGTCCACAAACAAGTGTTATTCAGAACCCATTAATGGGAACTGCTCCAGTGGGTGAGCCGAAATACTCAGGCCTGGGGTTTGGGAGGACTTGGGTTCAAACTGTTGTCCGGTGATCCAGACTTGGATTTTCCATGAATTCCTTTACTTTGGGAAAAATGAGCTAGAGTAGTGAAAAATAACCTGTCACTTACCACAGATGAAGGCAGGAGGGACATGTTCACCTCTCCTCCTGCCTTCATCTGTGGTAATTGACGAGTTATTTTTCACTATCCTATCTCATTTTTAGTGCCCACTGGCAGTTTCTTTGTTTCCATTATCCATATTTACTTTTGGAAATGCCAAGATGGTACTTTAAGAGGCCGTGTTCAAATTCCTTCCTAGCCTACCCCCATCCTCTCCTATCTCTAATGCCGTAACTTCAATGAGCCATAAAGCCCAAAGTTTAAAAGAGATATGGTGCTTTTAGGCATTAGGTAAAGTAGACTATTGGAACACTTTCATTTACTATTTCCTTTAGACTATTAATGTATTGAAAGGGGATATAATGTATGTAATAGCTGAATCCTTATCACTACAAGGCATTTACCTAATACGCTTCATTTTACAACTGTTTTCAGGTACATGATAAGGTGTACCTTCAGCTACAGAGCATCATGGCTGATGCTGGCACAAGAGATAACCACAGTTCCTTGATGCAGCTTGTTCAAACAATGGGCACAATTGTTTCATTTTGCGAGTCGTCATTCCGTGATGATGGTAAAGAGTAGAGCTTGTTCTCATGGATTTAATGGATGGTACTTCATGAAATACTTTTAAATTTATTCAGCTAAATACTTAATGTGGTAATTTTACTGCCACAGTTGCTTTTGCCAATTCATTCAGTTTCAAGTAGATCCTGTTATATTTACACTGTAAATCTCTTGAGAAGTCATAACTGTTGCAGTAAATTCAGTCAAGGTAGCGGATCAGTAGTATCAAGTGTTAGCTCATTTGTAAAACTGGAATAAGGAATATAAGCCGATTTATTCTTGGTTATTTATGTATGTAGTTACCACTTTTCACCTTTATCTTATATTTTTATATATTATATCTTTATATGCTACCGATGCATAAGTCATTAATTTTTCTGATAAAACTTTTATTTATTCAGTTAATGGTTTAACAACTTCCAACAACCAACCAGTTGATAATACGACCGTTAATCTTTAAATCAGACTTCTCATATTAATATTTCTCAATCCGCATATTCAACTTGCGAACTTAATATAACGCCTCTACCATATAGGCTTTAAACATGTCACTCGTGGCAACCAACATCATCTCAAAACAAAAGGAACGCGAATGTAACCCAATCTCAAGGAGTGTGCATATTAATATACTTGCATACTATATAATAGTACATAAATAACCATATGATCATTACAAGTTATTACTTGGAGTGTTTTTTTGTTGTTGTTGCAAAAACAATTATTGATTCCTTTGTCAAGCTGACACTGAATCATCAAACCTATTCATTATATAATGGTACTTTCTTAAATTCTATAAATTTTTACATTATTGTTTTCTAAAAATACTTATTATAGGTTTACATATTTGAAATGATACTTTCATGTTTTCCAAGTAGGCAGTTTTGTTCTGAATATAGGCTGCAAAAATTATAACAAGGCCTAAGGGGATTAACAGTCACAATGAAAACTACAATGCATATAATTGTCTTGTATGGTTATAGCTTTCTGTTCAATGTACACCTCAAGATAATAATTTGTATAAAATTTGTTTCATATGCCTTTTGATATTCGTTAATGAGCTGTAACTTATCAAATTAATGTGTACCTTCAGGTCAGAAATCACTGCCTGCATCTCCTGTCCATTCACCGTTCTCTCTCTTCCACTTCTGTCTTGCACAATTTCTCCTATTCCCTTAATCAATCTATTACATGGTCTCCTTGAGATTGCTTCTCTTCCACCAAATTATAAATTTTCTTGGGCATCCTTGTATCATTCATTCTCTTCATGAGTCCATACTACTTGGGCCATGATATTTTAATTTTTTCCTTCTCCTCTGAAACTTTATCTCTGTAGCCTGATTTCTACTAATAACTCTTTCTTTCATCTACCATATTTCAGAAATTAAGCCCGTATTATCACAAAGTAAGTCATGTAAATAATCTTTTCATACTTTTGTGGCAACTCCCAGCTTCATATCAAGCCTCTGACACTCCTGTAGGATTCTTGTGCTTTTCCGCATCTTTCATTTATTTTCATCCTGTTTCTCCCATTCTCTTCCATCACATTCTCAAAATATATAAACTATTCTACAACCATCTGTTTTTCACCTCTATGTATGAGATCCTGATTAGCCTAATCTTCTTCTGAATCATAATTACTGTTTCACTTTCTATTTGCAGAGAATTGCATATTATATGATTTGACCACACCCTGGCATGAATCCAGCTGTTCCTGCACTTCTGTTCACCCATACCATCACATCATCTGCAAATACCAGGAATTTCATTTTTTTCCCCTTCCAGGTCTTGTCGGCAACCTCTTTTATTTTTTAATCCATAATGATAGCGAATACATGCAAGGAGAGTGCTCTTTGAGGCCATTGTCTATATGCATTCTAGATTCTCTCGATCAATCTCTTGCCAACTCCTTTCACTTCCAATGCTTCCAAAACTTTCCCTCTGCAGATGCTGTAATTTGCTTTTGTTAAGCTCAAAAATGCCATGATTAGGTCATTTCTATATTCATAGTGCTTCTAATAACATTATTGCAAACATTATTTGTTGACCTTCCTAGCTGAAGCCATATTGCTCCACCTTTAGTCCGCTTTCACCACTTATCGTTCTCTCCAACAATTTCTCAAATATTTTTGCAGAATGACACAAGACAGTAGTTCCTCTTTAAAACTGACATTTTCTTTTATCCCCCCCCTTTTTCCTCATCTGTTCTGGAAGATTGGCACGGTAATAAGTGTGCGTCCATAAACTACATGGCTCCATTTTGTCCCCTCTTGAAACCTTCTCCCTCCCCCCACAAAGCCTGACAAGGCTTATGCCTCGAATCCCCCCCTCCTCCCCCTTATTGCCTCTGGCCTTTTATCCTACTAATTCCAGAAGACATTTTTTACAGTTTTCTCTTAATAGTCTATCATTAAAATTATTGAGTATATAATGAACACCACTGATATTTATGTTATATACCTTTCTATGACTATAAATATTGTGAATGAAATATGTACACTAGCCACTCTTGTAAATGATAAATAAGTGGGAAAACCTCTGATATAGTCAAAGATACTTTTCTTCTTGAGGTGTTACTAGAAACTTTCTCTTTTTCTCATGCATCGTAGTTCATTAATTTATAAAATAGCACAAACCATACCTGTCACGTAAAAAAGCTAAGAGGAGATACATTTTTTGTTTTCATTTGCCGTAGTTCTGTCACCTTTCTTTCTACATTCCAGGGAATGAATCTTTGATCTGCTTAAAAGATTTCTGTAATTCACTGAATAATGAAAACTCGTTGGAAAAACATTTTCAACAAGTCTTGTAAAGTTCATTGTACAACACTACTTTACAACACACTTTGAACTTGAAATAATGCTTCATTGAGCACTATAATTCATGTTACCCTGCAATTCACTTGTTAAAACAAAATTAAAATTATTTTATCAATGAGCGGATTGATCACATGCAGGTGATCCTAATAAAAACAGCTTTACTTCAAAACAAAACGAATTGTCACTGCGTTGGAAAATCCCAGGTAACATCTGTAAGCACTTTTGAGTCTATGTTTTTCAAATTATAAAGTTAGTTAATCAAAAGATCCTGTCACGAAGTTGTCTTGAATGCCAAAATGCGAAATTGGTAGAGCTGTCCACTAATATTTGTACACAAAATCGGTATTTGAAAAAAAAAAATGTTATCCAAATAGCCACAATTTGCGAGGCAGTTTGATACAAGCATATGATTTATAAAGATGAAACTAATGGCATATACAAATAAGTATAAAAATTTTGGGAAATTTGTTTTGCTGCAATGGTAGAACAGAATTATTACACCCCATCATTATGTTTGCCCCATCAAATGCAAAACCCATTAGATTATTTTTATATGGAAACTCATTGCTTCTAAAGAAGTTTACAATGTGTTCAAATATGAATATTGGATTAGCAGCTTCTGATGGAATAAGAAATAAAAACAATTTTTGATGTGATGCTTTTTCACATATCTCACAACTAAGCACATGTGTTTGGTGGACTCGCCAACAATAAGTGAAAACTTAGTTTGCCACAGATCTTCACATAAATCGTCAACAATTTGTTTACATATAATCTGATCGGTTGAGGCATGAGTTTTCGTTGTCTGTTGTTCTGCTATTTTTGAATCGGGACAAACAGACTTTCGGTAGGTGTTCCATAATGGTAAATGGTAGATTGTTCTGCAACAAACGAGGCTAATCTGATTTCACCCGGAAGTTATAAAAGAATTAAAAAGACATATATCTTATCTTATATATAAAAATCAATGTTTGTTTGTGGGTTTGTTCGTCTTCTATGCATTCCTATACCATTTATCAGATTGCAATGAAACTTTGGAGAGTTTTCGAGTGTGCGCCTGCGAAGGTTACTGTGAAAAATTTTGTGCAAAAAGTCACCCCCTATTCCCCATAACACCCCATAATTTTGGCAAAACCACATTTTTTATCCGATTTAGATAGGAATTTGTACACTTATACTTTAAAACAAACAAAAAAATACTGCCTACATATGGTTTCCGAATATTAATCCCCTCGCCCCCTTTCCACCCCCATAATTTTTCACCCCATAATTTAGGCAAACCACATTTTTTATCCGATTTAGATAAGAATTTGTACACTTATACTTTAAAACAGACAGAAAAATACTGCCTACGTATGGTTTCCGAATATTCATCCCCTCTCACCCTTTCCAACTGAAAATGAAGGAAACAGCAGTTTAAAATTTATATGTAAATATTTTTTCATTTAATCTATGTGCCTACTCGAGTCCAGCAATAGTGAAGCAGTGCCGGGTCAGCTAGTCTTATATATAAAAATCAATGTTTGTGGGTTTGTTCATCTTCTATGCATTCCTATACCATTTATCAGATTCCAATGAAACTTTGGAGAGTTTTCGAGTGAGCGTCTGCGACGGTTCCTGTGAAAATTTTTTTCCAAAAAGTCACCCCCTATTCCCCATAACACCCCATAATTTAGGCAAAACCACATTTTTTATCCGATTTAGATAGGAATTTGTACACTTATACTTTAAAACAAACAGAAAAATACATTCTGTGTATGGTTTCCGAATATTCATCCCCTCTCCCCCTTTCCAACCCCATTACGTTTTTACCCCATAATTTAGGCAAACCACATTTTTTATCCGATTTAGATAAGAATTTGTACACCTATACTTCAAAACAAACAGAAAAATACATCCTATGTATGGTTTCCGAATATTCATCCCCTCTCCCCCTTTCCAACCCCATTACATTTTCACCCCATAATTTAGGCAAACCACATTTTTTACCCGCTTTAGATAAGAATTTATACACTTATACTTTAAAACAAATACAAAAATACTGCCTATGTATGGTTTCCGAATATTCATCCCCTCTCCCCCTTTCCAACCCCATTACGTTTTTACCCCATAATTTAGGCAAACCACATTTTTTATCCGATTTAGATAAGAATTTGTACACCTATACTTCAAAACAAACAGAAAAATACATCCTATGTATGGTTTCCGAATATTCATCCCCTCTCCCCCTTTCCAACTCCATTACGTTTTTACCCCATAATTTAGGCAAACCACATTTTTTATCCGATTTAGATAAGAATTTGTACACCTATACTTCAAAACAAACAGAAAAATACATCCTATGTATGGTTTCCGAATATTCATCCCCTCTCCCCCTTTCCAACCCCATTACATTTTCACCCCATAATTTAGGCAAACCACATTTTTTACCCGCTTTAGATAAGAATTTATACACTTATACTTTAAAACAAACAGAAAAATACTGCCTACGTATGGTTTCCGAATATCCATCCCCTCTCCCCCTTTCCAACCCCATTACGTTTTCACCCCATAATTTAGGCAAACCACATATTTTATCCGATTTAGATTATAATTTTTTCACTTATACTTTCAAAAAGAGAGAGAAATACTGTACACATTAATTTCACAAAAACCCAATCCCTCTCCTCTCTTTCCACCACCCTAATTACCCCCTCTTCCCAATAACACCCCATAATTTAAACCAACCCGCAAACCGTTCGTCCGATTGCGCTGAAGCTTTGCTGATTTGTCGACGGGATGACAGAGAAGGTTCCTGTCAAAAAAAATTAAAAAAAACCCACCCCTCCTCCCCATAATTTAGACAAAACCACATATTTCATCAGATTTCATTGGGAATTTGCACACTTATACTTTGAAACAAACAGAAAAATACTGCCTGCATATGTTTTCCAAAGCGCATCCCCTCTCACCCTTTCCAACTGAAAATGAATGAAACAGCAGTTTAAAATTTATATGTAAATATTTTTTCATTTAATCTATGTGCCTACTCAAATCCAGCAATAGTGAAGCATTGCCGGGTAAGCTAGTATTTTTATATATATATATATATATACACTATGGCAGTGGTACAGTACAAAATAATATGAAATAATGAAGTATTTTTACTGTGTTTAATTTGTGTATCAGGTTTTTTGAGTTTTTGGTCACTGTAAAATGATGATAACTTGGTGATTTTATATTCTTTGACTATACCAAATGTGCTTGTGAAAAATTAAGTTTCTTGACAGCATCTTTCCTGATGTCATATTAATATCCTTATTATGACTCTCACGATAGACATAGTTTGTACCTTTATGACTTTTTTTGCAGCCAGTCTGAAAATTCTTCTTCCCATTCTTTTCTATAAAATGTTAGATTTTTTTCTTTTTACACTCATACTTGTACTCAATCCTTCGCCTGACGACATTTTGACTTAATAACCCTGAGAAACCCGGGCGATGAAAACTAACGAATGAATAAAATCCGAATTCTCCCTGTATAGACAAACAAATTAGCTCAGGAATCCCCTTAAAAATGTTGAAAATTTAGGGCACAAAGATAATCTCCAAAAGATACTAGGAACATTTTGCAATAGATAACTACTAGTCATGTAATCGATAGAGGAATGCACTGTAAATCATAAACGAAAAGGTTTACCAACTTGAAAATGTAAAATCGGTAATAAATTTACTTGTACTCTCAGAAATCTCGGAAAAAATCAATACATTTTGGTATTTTGGTTGGACAGACTGCACATTGGTAGGGGGGAAAAAATTGTGTAGTTTTGAGACCACTGCTGCCACTTCACACGCATGCGCAGCACTGTTAGCTAACCTGCCCTGAAATGAGATCCTTTCTTCCTAAAATCCTCCCTGCTCCTCCAAGAACTTGTTTCAGTAGACCAACCTAACCTCGGCAAATTTCTAGCCTTCCTCGTCCTAACAGTCAGCCCCAAGGCTCTTTCCCATGCAATAGATCCCACTGCAAGATGTGCGACATACACCATTCTTCCACCTTTTTCATCAACCCTGTCACTGGGGAAAGCATCCCTATCATAGGACATGCCACCTGTGAAACCACCCATGTAATTTACCAGTTAACATGCAACCACTGCCTGGCTTCATATATAGGTTTTACCACAAATCCACTCTCCTAAGAATGAATGGCCACCGACAGACTGCGTTCACACAGAACCCAAAGCACCCAGTTGCTGCCCATGCCATAACCAATGACTTGAATAATTTCAACTCATGTTTCACAGTCCGTGCTATCAGAGTTCTCCCTAATAGCAGCAGTTTCTCTGAACTCAGAAGGTAGAAACTTGCCTACCAGTACAAACTTGGCACAAGGCAACCTCCTGGTCTCCACTTGAGATAATAACTGGTCATTAATATTATTATTATTACATATGTTTAACCTTTTTTATTTCTCTCTTTCCCACTACCTATATTGAACCACCACTAACCTAAGGTGATGTTTTCTTTAATTTGTATTTGTATATTTTTTCATATTTAGTTTTAATTATATTTTGCTCCTCCCACCATCCAGAGATTAGTTTGGATATTTATCTATTCTCAGGTATTAGCTCTGAACCACTGCCCCTCTACTTTTCCGCTGTTTGAATTTACCCCCACCATTTTCCCGACCGGCGGGCTTTCTGTGAGACAGTCTCCATCTGTACCCAGCTCTCATAATGTTCTCCCGTTGACGAAGGGTTTATCCCAAAAATTTCTTTATTATTTGTGTTTGTGCCTTTTCTGTGTGTTCGCGCCCCACATCCATCATCTAAAGGTAAGTGGTGGCATATTTCTGTATCCTAACTTGTTTCCTTTCCACTACTTAGCATCTTGATTTCATCGTTACCAAAACTAACTAACTAACTAACTTAGTCCACAACCCGAAGATTGGTTGGATCTTTCCGCCTTTGTGTCAGAGGTAAGATGGCCATTCCTCTCCTCTGGGACCTACAGTTGAATGCGGAATTTGAACCAGAGAACGACATTGTATAGGTCATGAAGTTCAAACACATTTTGTGTTAACTTTGGTTGTGCATTGTTTCTGCTTTGTGCCTCTGTTTTATTTAATGTTTTGCATTTATCTGTAGAAAATAGCTTATCTTTGATACATGGTTGCCTTTCTTCTTTCGTATATTTTATAGAAAACATTCAAGTATTGAAAGATGTATGAACGGTTCTTTGTTCTTATAATAACTTTAATTCAGTTCGTTAATTTTTTTTGCATCTTCTGCCAACACCAGCCAAACTAAACACAAATAACATCTTTCAGAGCTTGCACTATTTGAAATGGAATGTGCGTTAATTTAGTTCATCTTCACAGCCCAGCCATCTCACTTAGTAACCAACACACAAAACAAAAACTGAACGAAACCAAACTTCAAGGAATTTATATGAGTAAGCTTGCAAAACTTAGAATAACTTATAAATCCATGATCACCACAAACTCTTAAAAATTCCTGCATCCACCAGGATTTAAAACCAGGACCGGAGCAGTGATCTTGTGAAAACAAGTGCCTTAACCATTGAGTTACCAGGCAGCTCTGTTAATATGTATGATATATGAATTACATGTGGAGATAATTAAATGACAGAAGTAAATATCTGCATGCTGTTGTGTGTTCTGTGCCTTATTTTAACCATGACAAATAATATGAATGGAAATCTGCATGGCATCATTCGGAATCCTACCCCCCCCCCCCCTTTTTTCATTGTATCCCAGCGTAGCTTCCTACCCAACCCCTCCCCCCAGACTGAGCCCTGTAGTTTTTGGATGCTCCATTACCTTTTCCAGTTTTCTGGAATTGTTTTCTCTTTACACACCAATCTCAGCAGTCCATATAGCCACTGTTTTACCACAACGTCATACGGCTCTTTATCATGTCCACTGATGCTTCGTGCATGCTGTGCTTTGCCAATATTCATTTCCCTTAATACATCTTCAACTTCTTTCCATGTCAAGTGTTCCATAATTTCTCTAAATTTGCATTGTCTGTAATAGATGTTCACTTGACCAATTTTGCCATCTGTTCCATAATTAATAGTTATTAAAAATATTCCTCCACAATTACTTCAGCTCCATGTTCTTGAATATATTTCTATTCTTGTCCATTATTCATTTCTGCATTTTCTTTAATTTTTGACAGTTGTGTATAGCACTGTTATATTCCCTTTACATTATTCATCACTGTTTTTGTCCACTTTTCCAACCATTTCTACTTTACTTCTTGTATCATCAGTTTGGCTTATTTTTAACTATCTTCATACCTTTTCCTGGCTTCTTTGGTTTTGACCATGAACCATTCTATATAATTGTCCCTAATGCTGCTTCCTTAAATGCAAAATTCCATTGTATTGTTCCCCTTTCTCTTCTCTTTGTGCTTATTCTGCCATGCACTCTCTCTGCCACCTCTATAAGTGTGTTATTGAACTCCTCCCATTCTTCCTAATATTCCTTCCTGATGTTACATCCTGACAATTTCATTCTTCATTTTCCACACCTTGAGTTCTCTTTCCTGTATAGCCTGTGCCTTTCTTTCTTTTTGCTTCCTCAAGCTGGCTGTTTATTGTCAATGGTCACTGTTTAAGGCCTCAAATGGGGTAATGTTTTATGTCTGTGACCACTCATCGCATTTGTCTGTCTAATATAATGTAGTTTGTCACATATTCTCTTATCCAATCATCTACCAAATGAAAGCATATGTTCATTTGTTTTTGTATCGGGGATTACCAATGATCAAGCTATTTCTTTTACAGAATGCTAACAGTTTCTTTCCTTTGTTTTTTTCATTTCCTCAGCCCTCCCGTGCTTATTGAGATCATCCATTGTTATCTGATAAAGTTCATTTAATTGGTTCTACTAGTCAATCTCAAATTATTTCTTTTCTTTCTCCATATGTCATACTTATGAGCCATAAGCTTGGATATTCTCTGTGATTTTACCCCTTACTTGAACTTTAGTCCTGGTGGTTGTATCATTAATCCCTTTCACCTATTGTTACAGTCTTCTCTCATCACATATTCCAACCCATTTCTTATTCCATCCCCATTTCCCATCCAATACAATTTAAAGCCTTTACTCATTCATCATACTCTTTCCATGAGGTTCATGATCTCAATCAGTTTCTCTGTTAATATACTGATGTTTAATGCCAACATTCTTGTTGTCCTTTTCACTTGTCAGTTATATGAGTCTCGTTCTTTGATTGAAGGCGTCTATTGGATCACTACTGGTTTGCTGTGATTATCATAGCTTCACCACAGATCCATCACAAACCATATTTCCCCCCCCCCCTTTTTCTTTCAGGATCCCTGTAGGGCCATGACAACTAGTGTAGCAGCCCTTGAAAACATTATTTCCCCACTGTACTTTCCACATACTGGCTATTTATGACATTGCCTGTCTCTAATCATATGGAGGAGGGATTGGCCTTAAGGGAGACTCATTCTAAGCCCAGCCACCTACCTCTGTTAACTTGAAAAAAGGGTTTTCACCCAAAATATTGTTTTTTCTTTGTTTGTGTGTTGTTTTGTGTTGCTGCTACCCTCCCCCTTTCAACTTTGGTGAGTGTTGGGTGTATTTTCCCTTTCTTTTCCATGCTAAGATATACAGATATCCTCGGACATACAGAGGCCAAATTTGTGAAGCTATAAATTGGATGTCTTTCATTGTTAAACGGCGTGATTGTTCTCTTCTGAAACAAACCCAATTGCATTTTCAATTGAACTGAATATTTAGATTAGTGCTTTTGGATGAAATGTTTATTTTTAAACATTTATTTTGATATAGATGTCATAGGAATTTGCATAAGGACAGCCTTAAGCCATCAAAATTATTTAGAAAGCTAAACAACTTTTTTTCCTTTTATTATTTTAAAGACACAGGTAAAATAATGATTTATGTAATAACAATAACATTTTTTTTTCTAGTTATACTGCCCCAGTTGGCTGGAACTGCAGCCTTCGCATCCCAGTTGTTGAACGTGACGCGGCGAATTGAATTAGCCAAAGCACTAATAGAAGCCTTTTCAGCTGCTGTTTGTTGTCCTCTGTCAAAGCAAGCAATAAATACTGCACTTCTTCCAGGGCTAAGGTGAGTAACAATTGGGTTGTATAATTGGTACACACTTTATCATTATTCTTGGCCACCACTGAAAAACTCGATCACTCTTATCTTGCACAATCCTACATCAATGCCATCCCAGGTAATGCAATACTGACGAGCCAGTATTCATCTACATCTACATCTATATATATACTCTGCAATTCACAAAATTGTGGGTGGCAGAGGGTGCTCAGCACCAAAGCTAATCTCTTTGTTGTGCATTCCAGTCCCTAATGGTACAAGGGAAAAAAGAATTCATGTAATATTCATTGCAGCACCTTGTTTCTCTAATCTTATCTTTCCTGTCATTCTGGCTCAAATAGGTTGGTGGATGAAGTATTTCTCTACATTCGTAAGTGAAAGTGGGAGTACACATGTTTACCAATAAGTTTAAATGAGATGTGCATCATCTATCTAGCAAAGACTCCCAGCCTAGTCTACTAATCAGTTCTGTGACGCTTTCGTAAGGACTGTAGCAAGCAGTCACGAATCGAGCAGCTCTTCTTTGTATTTTCTCTATACTTTCGATCAACCCCTAACGAAACAAATCCCAACTGGCACAACAATAGTCCACTATCTCCTTTGTTTGTTCATTACAATTTTTCAAGATCCGACCAATGAATTGCAGCCTAGAATTAGCTCTACCTGCTAACGAATTAATGTGTAAGTGCCATTTTATGTTCCTTTTTACTGTTACTTCCAAATATTTCATAAAATCAACCATATCAATAACTGAATTGTTTAATTCATATTTCTGAACAATTGGATTCTTTTTGTTAGTTTTGCTCATTGTCTTGCACTTTTTACAATTTAGCTTAAGTTGCTACTCAGCGCACCATGCCAAAATAATATCCAGATCACACTGAATTTCTAAGCAATCGGCCAAATTCCTTACTTCCCCACAAATAACCGCATCATCAGCAAACAATCTAAAAAGGCTTTTCACTTTGTCTCCAAGATCGTTAATAAAAATTAAGAAAAGAAGTGGTCCTATTACACTTCCTTGAGGTACCCCCGATGTAACATCTAGATTAGAAGAACTTGCTCCTTCAACGACGACATACTGCGACCAACCAGTTAGAAAATCCTTTATCCATTCACAAAGCTGATCCGATATACCGTACGCTCGTAGCTTTGCTAAAAGGTGGTTGTGTGGCACAGAGTCAAAGGCTTTCTGAAAATCTAAAAAATGGCATCTACTTGTGAACCTGCATCAATAACTTTCATTACGTCGTGTCTAAATAGGGCCAGCTGTGTTTCACATGATCTTTTCTTCCGAAATCCGTGTTAATTTGTTGTAATCAAATTATTATCGTCTAGAAATTTCATAATGTTCGAGCATATAATATGCTCCATAACTCTATTACAAACAGATGTTTTAGATATTGGACGATAGTTTCCAGGATCACTTCGATCACCTTTCTTGAAAATCGGAATTACTTGCTCGATTTTCCGGTTTGAAGGTAGTTTTCACTCTTCTAATGATTTACTGAATATATCAGACAGAAATGGCCCGATTTCCGCCGCATATTCTGAAAATACTCTTACTGGAATTCCATTTGGTCCTGGTGCTTTCCCCCACTTCAGGAGCTCTAATTGCTTTATGATACCTGCAGTATCTATTCGTAATGATTCCATCACCAACTCGATACGGCGTGGGAAAACGGGAACACTATCCTTATTTTCATCAGTAAATGAATTTTTTAATACAGTATTTAGTACGTTAGCTTTATTGCGGCTTTCATTAACCTCAGAACCTTCACAAATTAGTGCTGGAATTTTTGAAGGTTGCTATTGGTACAATTGACTTTCCTACATACGACCAAAATTTCTTTGGGTTTTCTGTGAGACGCTTGTGCCGCGGCTACACTCTCCATCTTGACCTCAGTCTTGCATGCGCAAACTAGTTTGCTCATGCAAGACGGGGCATGTGGACAGCAACATGGCAGTGCGTGCAAACTCTAAAAAGCAGCTTAATGCAACCGTTGACTTGCTAAAGATTTGACTGGTTTTTGTGTTTGCACAGTTTTTTCAACAGAGAAATGGGTGATGTACAAAAGTATTCAAAGGAATGTGTAATTCAGTTTGTAGAATTGTACAAATCATTGCCAGCATTGTGGAAGATAAAATCAAAGGAATATTCTGACAAAAGCTAAATAAAATTAAAAAAAAGAAATAAAAAAAAAAGGAAAATTAAAAGACGTATGTATACTATGTATAGTTAATTATGCATAAGTACCTTCGTTGTAATTCACATAAGTATTTTTGAACGAGTAAGTACATATAATTTAGATTTATAACAATGTTTACATTGTTATGTATTATTTACATATTCATACGTAATACTTTTATCGTTTTTTTTCAAAAATCTTATACTTCTTGTAATTCAGGTGGAACCAAATGCAACAATGGACATGGTAACAAAAATATAAATTCCTTGAGAAGTTGTCGTCAGAAAGAAAGGATCAAAGTTAAGAATTCTCTTAAGTCAGGTGTCGGTAAAGACAATATTTACCACCCATCCTTATTGTACTATGACTTGTTAGAATTTTTAGATGACCAAGAAGCTGCTTGGACCCCAATTTCTAATTTTCAACAAGTCCTGTAATCCGAGGTAAATAATTATTGTGTTTGTAAAAGGATTTTAGTGCTTTAATAGGAGACGCTACCGCCACAGAGCTCATAATTCTTTATTTTTCTTGGTTTGTTTGAATTGAAAAACATGGATAACGATGGGAATCGCTGCTGAGAAATCTGAGGTCCCTGTAAGTCCTGCCAGTTGCTAGAAACCTTAAAGTACATGTTAGTCTTCCATGAGGAAATATAGACTGGTGCATAACAGTATATTTTCCTTTAATTATCGGTGTCACCAACAGCAGTAACTCTTCACAGGCTGCTTCATCCATCCTAAGATAACCACGCCAGTCTTCTGGATCTTCTCTCAAATCTAAGTTGACATGAGAATGTATGTTTCTCCATAAAAACCACTTTTTACTCCACTTACTCTTACGGCGTCGCTGGTGTGTCTGTTGTTTCTTTATAAGCAAACAATAAAATAATGATTCCATTAAAAAAAACTCTTCTTTTGGCCACATCGTCACAGACTCACAGCTGTCGACACACTCGGTTTTGCACACGCTTACCTGTACCGTGTGGCCACTCTTCCGTGTTCCGTCTTTTGACTTTGCACATGTACCACGGTGGATCATCCTCCCCATTTATTGTCCGCTTCGGTATATGTATATCCATACCTTCCCTGACTATTCGTATAAAACGGTGCCACATCTCTTCAACGGTGTCCTTTGTTGACTTGAAGTTATGGTAATTATTCCTCAGGTAGGTTCTAAAACACTCCTTTGAGGCCTTACTGAATCTGTATACAATCCGCCCTTTTCTCCTTTTTCGCTTGGTCATTAGTTTGATAGTCGCAATTACCGCTTTGTGATCTCTTGTTCCTGTGTTCTTTAAAATGTCGGTGAATAATTCTGGCCCGTTGGTAACCAGCAGATCTAAAATATTTTCGCTACCATTATGACACCGTGTAGGTTCATTAACTAGCTGCTCGAGATTATTATCTGACAACAAATCGAGAATTACTTCAGAAGCGGCCTTATCCCTGCTACCTGTGATGTGAATGTAATTACGCCAGTCAATATAAGGCAGATTGAAGTCGCCTCCTAGAATCATAGCATGATCCTGAAAACGGCTAGCTATACTGTTTACATTCATTCTTAATTCCTCGGCAATAGCTATGTCAGAATCGAGTGGATGGTAGAAGGCGCCTATGATGAGATTTGACCCAGCAACATTGAGTTTAATCCATTTGATTTCACAGATCATATTGACGTCTATTTCATTACATGGGAGAAATTTACTCACAGCTATAAATACCCCACCTCCATGAGAAAATAATCTGTCAAGATTATTTTATGTTCCTCCTACATTCCGATGTTGCATCTGTTTGGGTTGACCGTAACTGTATTTTGTGTTTCGGCTCTTCCTCCATTAGCCTAAAAATCCACCAAGTGCATTCCACATGACCCCTGCCACCCGTGTAGCTGATTCATGTGTGTAGTGCACACCTGACATATTAAGGGAAAACCTTTCATGTCTTGACCCTATGGGGAAGATTGAGAAATCTGCAGCCAATATCATCACAGAAACGTCATAATCTCTGGTTCATCCCCTCAATACAGCTCTGCACCAGAGGTCCACAATGAACTCTGTCTATGATGCTACAGATGGTTATCTTGCGGCCACTGGCTACAGAGTTCACCCTTTCAGCCAGCTGTTGGAAGGAAGAGAGGATAACCTCCAACCCAAGGCAACAAGCATTATTGGTGCTGACATGAGCCACAATCTGTAGTTAGATACACACCATCCTTTCTATTGCATCCAATATGGCCTGTTCCACATCTTGGATCAGGCCATCCGGAATACACACTAAATGGATGTTGGATTTCTTCCCCGAGTAATCTGCCATTTCTCTAACGGGCTCTAATAACCACCTTACATTGGAGCTCCCAACTACCAAAATTCCCTTCTGTATTTGCTCAGACCTAGCGGGCTGGGGGGCCTTCAAGTCACAGGATGACAATTGTGGGACTGAGTCAGCCTCCGACAATACATCTAACCTGTTGCACAGTCAAACAAGTTCAGCATCTTGGCCTTTAAGCCTGCTCGACTGCCCCTGTGTGCGGCTTTGAAGTCTAGAGGCCATACGCCAGTCAACGACAGGCGACCGCAGCACAGCCTCCAATTCTTCAGCCTGGGTTGCAGGTACGACGGTCGATATGGGAGAATCTGTTATAGGCATGGCTACATCAGTTTCCCCAATATTACTTCTGCTGCAACCTTTTATGGCAGCTTCCAGCTGTGTAACTTTCGCTAACGCAAGCGAAGATCAGCCACCTCAGCTCACGTCTGCACACAGAAATTACAGTCCCTAGCTATTCTGCTTTTGAAAAACGCGAAAAAGGAAAAAAAGAACAAAAACAAAAAAACGGAACAGAAACTTGAAATAACCTGTACTTCGTACAAAATACAAACACTCAGAGATTTCACTAACCAAATCTACACACCACTAAAGATCAAATACAAAACAAAAGTCCGCTACTGTCCTCAGCAATTGTGCCTAATCTCTACTTTCTACAAAAAGTAAACACTCAAAGATTACACTAACTAAATCTGCACACCACTAAAGATCAAATAAAAAACAAAAATATGCTACTGTCCTCAACGACTGCTCAGCTGTTACTATATCTTAGGATGACTTTGATGTCGGATTGTGCAAGATAAGAGTGATAGAGAATTTTTCAGCGGCAGCCAAGAATAATGATAATGCGTGTACATTAATCTGAGTCATAAAATTATTGAGTGTCTGTATGATTTCTTAGAAATTATATAACCAGAATTAAATATTTTTAACTTTATTGATATGTAGAAGTATATATGTATTTACTAGTATCTTCATTATTTTCTATTCCTTGTATCTTCAATTTCTTTCATTTTTTACATGCTTTGACTACTGATAGTTATTTTCATTTCTTCAGTATCATTCTTTTTAATTGGTTTAGTCAATGAGGTGTAGTCTGTACTTTATAAGCTCTTCACAAACTGCCTCAGATATTTTAATGTTTAATCATTATCATAATAAAGTAGAATTCAATAATCCAGACACTAATTATCCAAACTCCTTTTTTTATTGTGAACAAGATGTTCACTACTTTACTGAAACATAAACTTTGTTTCTATATACATTACAGGGCACCCTTACACTGATTATGTCAAAGAATACTGATGACAAAGGACTAGGTACAATAACTTTAATCCTCATTCCTGGCGTTTATTGTTTTTATAACCACAGTATCATGATGACCAATCTGATACTGGCATTGATGTTGAATGTTTATTGGAATGATAATGTGATAAAAATGTTGAGTGTAATTATATCACTCTTTCAGTGTTGCAGCAATTGTTTCATAGAAATCTGCCTTGTTTGTTCTGTGCCTTTGTTACTGATTTGTAAGTTTTCAAAATGAATGTTCTCAATACAAAACTAAAGCTGTCTACTTTAGAAAGTCAGTAGATATCTGCCTACGGTAGGACCAGGTGTAGCAGGTGAAAGTCAATTCTGTTTTGCTGTGTGGGTGATCCTTAGTGTTCTGTTCACTTGTTTTGCCAGGGATGTGTAAAATTATAAAGTAGTCAATGTAATATTAAAGTCAAAATAGTTTTTAGTGCCGATGATTATGGGAGTGCCACAAGGTAGTGTATTGGAACCTTTGCTATTCATCATTCTAATGAATGATTGTGTTGATAATTTACTACCAGAATTTAGGTTGTTTGCAGATGACAATATTTTATATAATAGGATCAAAGCACGAGAAGACTATCAATAGCTGCAGAGTGACCTAGATAGAATATCTAAATGGGTAGGTCAACATGGAATAAAGATAAATGCCAAGTAGAGTCAGTTTATTACGTATTATTTACCAAAAATTTGAAAGAATTTAAAGTTGAAATTTGTAGAGGGCAAATGTATGTGGGTGCAGGAAAGGGGGAAGATGGGTGTGTAGGGAAATTACAATTAAATCAAATACACAGATAAAAAACTAAAGGTTGTTTATGATTATAGACTAGTGTCATAATTGCTTGTTGAAGGCTTGAAGTGTAAATATCTTGGCATAACTTTGACAATAAATTCAACTGGTTAGAGCACTTTGGGCATGTACTAGGAAAAGGTTACAATATCCTTCATTTACTGGAGTGGGTTATGAGAGGATGTACCAGAGAAGTTTGGGAATTGGGTTGCAAAACTTTGGTCAGATCATTGCTTGAGTATGGTGGTGTAATGTGGAACCAACACTTTTGATATCAAATAAAGAAATTGGAGGGCGTGCAAAGAAGAGCAACTAGATTTGTTTGTGGACTTATCACAGGACTTGCTCAGTAACTGATATGATAAAGTAACTGGATTGTGAATCATTGGAATACAGGAGGAGGGCGAAGAGAGTGCTGGGGCTGTAAAAGTCATATGCTGGTAATGGGACTTGGAAGGATATTGGTCACAGAATTGGGAATAGTGCACGGAAGGAAAAAGATGATCTTGACCACAAGCTGACACTCAATTTCAAGTATATAGGAGTGGGAAAATTTTCTTTTGTGGTATAGATATCAGGGATTGGGACAAATAACCAATAAAGCAATGAATAATTTATCAAAAATGCTGAAGAAATTTAAAATTAAGATGGGGGAGGAATTTAACACTCAAAGTATATTAGATGATTAAAAAAAAAAAACAATAAGAAAGGGGTAATCAGATGACTAAAGAAATTGCCATGGGACCATGTGCTTCATTGCAAATTAAATCAAACAAATTAAAAAATTAATTAGTCCTAATGTGCTGTCATTAAGTAATAAAACATTTATCCTCCTTTTTTATGAAGTGTCTTGTAGTTTATTGGCTGGGAGTTCCAATCAGCCTTGTTGATTAGATGGCCTGGAAGATATGGTGAATTGTCATATATCCTCTAAAACAAATGCTTTTAGCTTTTCTAAAACACTAAATGATAACTGTGAATGAAACACAATGGTTCATAAAATGAATATGGTTAAAAATATAAACTTGTTACAGAAACTCTTACCCAAATGGTCTCAGGTTTTAATAGCCATATAAAAATGTGCATAGAAAACTACTTTGAAGACATCAGCTTTTTTCCCGTACCAAACTATAACTTCCTATAACATCATAAAACTTCTCCCTTGCTTTAGTCACAACTGCTTTCATTTCCAAACTTCCTTGGAATGAGCTGGATGGAAAATTTCAGTAACTATCTTACTTTTCCAGTACTTTTTCCCATTCCCCTCCCCCTCCCCTCTCTGTGCCCCCCTCTCATTGTAAACTATCAGTCATCAAATGCTATTTTTTTATCAAATTTTCAGCACTGCAGTAAGTTTCCATCCCAACCTAATCTCTTGACAAACCATCTAGTCCTTCTTATATCATGTTCCCCCAAAACCCCTTATTTGGCTTAGGTTCATTTTTTTCCCCTATGGCTTTATGCCGTGTTAATGTCTAGGTCATTAGAGGTGGGAAAGCACTAGGGACAATGAACAGGAAGGAATTAGGCCTTTTGAAGGAAGCATCCTGGAATTCACCTGGAGTAATTTGGGGAAACCATGGAAAACCCAAATCTGAATGCATCGGACGGGAATTTGAACCTGCGTCCTCCCTAATGCGTGGCTAGAGCATTACAGAAAGACAAGGTGGGCACGCAGATGCATGGAGGTGTGGCCTTATGCTTGACGCTTGAATTAGTAGAGCCACAAACTTCTCGAAGTTCACATGACAAAGTTTATTTTGTTGACGTGTGCATATGTATGTAAATAATTTAATTCACTTGTTAAATCATCCCACATGTTTGTAGTAGGGAAAAAAAATCAATATAGCACTATTAGATGGAAATAGACTTTGCTTATGCAAAATACAGAATTTTGTGATAAAAATATACTTATTTTTATTTTATTTTTGATAAAATATTAAAACCTAAATAATTATAATTTTTATCCACCTCTGCATCCACTTCCACAAAACATGTCAAGCATTGAACATGCGGATCTGCATCCACATCTGCTAAGATGACCTCCATTAAAACCCTGCTACCGAGCGTGGTGGTGTAACGGATAGCGTTCTGGCCTCGCATTCGGGAGGACGGCGGTTCGAATCCCCGTCCGGGCATCCAGATTTGGGTTTTCCATGGTTTCCCCAAATCACTCCAGGTGAATGCCGGGATGCTTCCTTCAAAAGGCCATGGCCGAATTCCTTCCCATTCCTTGCCCCCATCCTTTCCCATCTCTAAAGACCATGTTGTTAAAAAGGGACGTTAAACTGTTAAAAAAAAAAATAAATAAAAAAAAAATAAAACCCTGCTTCATACAAACAATTGCCTCACCACCAGCATATACCAACTATAGCCCTATTTTGTTGACTCAGTTTTTCCTGAACTGTGAATTTATTGACCATGACCAAAAAATTCTATCCTCAAATAAAATGTCTCCTTCCTGAAACCATTCCAGTACCTCCTCATATGTAAGCATCTAGTCCAAAGACTGCTCTCCTTTAGCTGCAAGACAATATAACTCTTTTACAGGTAAGAGAAAATGCTGTAAGACTTGCAAAATATAATTTGCTTTCAGCAACTTTGTTAAATCTCCACTCAATGGAGCACTTTCAAATCACAGAGTGGGCTGCCTGTGAATATTCCTAAATCATTTACCAGCTTATTTGCAACAACAACCTGCCTTCTTACATAAGTTTATGCAGGATGAATGTTCATACAGATTGCCCATACTCCTCACCACTGTATGGTAGCTCACATTTTTTAACACAAAATCTTTGACGTCAGTTCCTGCTTGTATTTTTAAACTCCAGTAAAAATCAATGTTTGCTTGATAATTGGTCGTTTTTACAAAAGTCTTTCAGTTTTTACAATCAATATTTAATTTTATCTAATTTTATTTATTTTTGTCTATACTATTTATTTAATTACTCAAATTATTATTATTTTTTATTTGTTCTGTAATATTTTCTTCAGTCATTGACCCCATCCCCTTTCCTCCAGTTTTCATCATTGTTCCCAGTTTGATCCCCACACCCCTTGAACAATTGGTAATTCATTGTTTGTTGGCGATATATTGTTCTACTAATGAAAAGTTTATGTTTGAAAATTTCATTTGAGTGTGTTCCACTGTCTCTCTGTGTTCCTATGCTGTATTCCTGTGAACTGTGGTAAGTCATGGTTCCTTTAGGTACTCTACTGACATGTATTAGATCTGATCTACATCCTTAATTAAACAAAAGTGACGGAGTTGTCACTAATGAATACCTAATGCGTGAGTGGTTTGAGGAACTTTAAGTTGGTAAATTGGTTGAAGTTCTGCAGATAATGTGAACTTTAACCAGATGCCTTGAAAGAGCTACCCCATTTCTTCTAACTTCAACCAGACAAAGCCGGGTAATGAAGCGGGTATGGTATACCGCCATTATAAATGGTAATTAATTATTATTTTAGATTTACTAAAATGCAAAAGATTATTTTATTGTGGTTTGAAAAGGGTTCTCAAAATTATTTATTGATCACTAATAAGAATGAAAAAGTCATAACCTGACCATATATTCTTTGAATGAAGGCCAACAGACATAAGGTGATTTAAATTTAATAATTATAAACAATCAAAAATTATTCACAAACAACACCTTTGCCCTACATTAATGGCCATTAAAATTAAGTAATACAAGACAACAAAATATCCATTCAGATTTTCATATACACACGAACAGTTTACAGTTTTTGGCAGGACATGTAATGAGATTATTTATTAAAAGCTAATGTCCTTCGTTTCAATCACAGAAACTACTGAATTCAATTTATAAAATGCCACGGCTAATCTCTCAGTTGATATATTGGAGAGTGAGAATTCTTATCGTGCAGACTTCTCCGCTCAGAGCGTTATGTTGGGTGACCACGGAGGTTTAAAGTGCAAACACAATATTATTAGCTGGTGCAATGATTGTCTTTTTACCATCTGTCCGGCATTGATGTAGTCAGCAAACTCCGACCCCACACTGAATTTATCTGTCACCTTGTGACTCAACATGAAGACACAACCGATCGCATGATATGCTGTCGGCTTTCTGGGTCGTTCTTGTGCACCAGCACAATTGAACACGAACCAGTCAGACCCAAAAAGACCACGAGAAGCACCTCGCGCCACCTTTTAAAACCTCGGCATCTTGGTCATCTCCTTGGGCGATTTTCTCTGGTCCTATCATTGATGTAGAAGTTCCTGCCTCTCTCCTCATTGGCGGAAATGAAACAACATTATACAAAAAAAAAAAAGAACTATCCTATAAACTGAAATGCTATTGGCAAAACATTCGCCCCTCCAAGCACACTCTCAGGTTCAACACATCATTCCGTTGATGGGGTTGGAGGATTTGTTCGGAAACTGTCGTATTTCTTTCGTGTCCTCTCAGTTTTACTAGTTTCACACAGTGAGCACTCACAGAATCTCTAATTTGGCGTGTCTTGACGTTATCACATATCTGCAATTGGTCACGCAATATATCTCACCCGTCAACACGCACAGAACTGCGGCCGACCCCAAACTGAGCGGTGAAAGGTCATAAATCTGCCTTTTCAAATTGGCAAGTACTATTGTGTTTCGTCTTTCTTCCTGAATGGAGAATTCGCCGAAATAGACTTGAATTCGCTGACCCCTGTCCTGCAGAGAGTCCATCCCGCAACTTGGAATTTTCCCTAAGCAAACGTAATGCGTGCCTTGTTGTGTTGCCCAGATACCTCATTTTAATGTGGTTCTATGTCACACCACAGTAACTATATCTGTATGCACTAAGTTCTAAGTATTGTTTCCACTGTCACAGATTTCAGGAAAGTGTAGAATGAATATTCTTGAGCTTGATGCTGAATGCACTGTTCTGCAAGTGTAAGTAGTTCCAGAAGTTATTCAGCGCAAAGACAAGTGGAAAAACATCAATGAAATTAGAAGTAATTAAAAAGCAACATAAAGTGTTTGCACCAATATTTGCAAATTCTTTATCTATTGCAGTTAGTTGTGTGCAAAGACTTCAGCCATAGAGGCATATAAAAATATTAGCTTCTCATATTTATACCTTTTCCTTGTTTGTCAGCACATATACCTATAATTCTACTGATATGATGTCTATTTTCACCAGTTAGATGCAATATAGCAACAGTCCTGTGTATATAAAGTGCCAATGACTAAAGAAAGTAAAAACAAAAACCTCTCTTACAGAAACTGTGTGACAAGAGAAATATTACTGAATCATCTGATATGGAGCAATGGAGTAGAGAGGTACATGTGTCTTTTTTCCGATGCAACTAGGGCAGACAATCTTAGTCTAATGTAAATTATCAGGAAGAATGAAAGGCATACATGCTGTAGTAAGTTCAGAGAAATAGTCAGTTTCATGTAATTCTTCTTTCCAGAGCCATACAATTTTGCAATTTTTGTAAGATAGGAATCTAACAGAGAACACATTGAGTTAGAAGAGGAATGGTATTGTCAAGTTTCTGCACATTCTATTCTCAAATAGTAACATCCCATCTGTATTTTTAACAAAATATCAATAATTAAAGTATACTGACAGATACATTTCTGATTCTGAGACATTTAATGCGATGAAGAATTAAGCCAGGAACTGAGTGATACACAATCTCAGAGGACACAGAAAGATGAATACTTGTATTTGTGAATAATATCCTATTAAAAGGTTGATTATGATTATAAGGTGGGGAAAGAATTGCTTGCTGAAGACTTGAAATGTAAATATCTTGGCATTACATTTGATAACAAGCTTAACTGGGCAGGACCATTGGACAAGAGGTAGGAAAAGTTTTAAAAATTCTGCACTTGTTGGAGAGAGTGATGTGGGGATTTACGAGAGAAGTAAAGGAATTGGGTTACAAAACATTGGTCAGACCATTGCTCGAATATGGTAGTGTATTATGGGACCCACATTTTGGGCATCAAATACAGGAGTTGGAGAGGATGCAAAAAAGGGCTGCTAGATTTGTTTCTGGAAATTATCGCAGAATGCAATCAGTAACTGATATGATAAAAGAGCTGGAATGGGATTCATTGCAAGACAGGAGGAGGGTGAAGAGGATCATGGGGGTGTACAAGGCGTATACTGGTGATCAGGCATGAAAAGATATTGGTGTAGGTATGAAAAGTAGTGCATGGAAGGGAAAAGATGACCATGACTGCAAGCTGGCATTCGATTTCAGGCACAAGGTTGTGGGAAGATTCTCTTTTCTAGGTAGGGGTGTCGGGGATTGGAATAAGTTACCAAGGGAAATGATGAATAATTTACCAGAAACGTTGAAAGAATTTAAAGTTAAAATTTGTAGAGGGCAAATATAGGTGTGTGCAGGAAAGGGGGAAGATGTGTGTGTATGGAAATTGCCATCGGATTGTGTGCTCCATTGCAATTAAATTAAAGAGGAATACCTAAATGCCTAAAAAAAAAAACGTGTAGGAAACTTCAATATTCAAGAAAGGAATTGGATCTCTGTAATGTCTATTGACAGCAGAGTACTGGAGCACGTTATATGCTTGAACATTATGAAATTTCTAGACAGAGACAAATTATATCAAACCAACATGTATTCTAGAAACTATGTTAGACTGTTAACCCTATTTTCTCACTGATCCTAGTAGATGAGCAGTAATGTTCAGCCCTGCTAACCTAGAGGATGAAATCTCCAATCTGCCATGCAGATTTAGGTTTTACATGGTTTTACAAAACTACTTCAGATAAATGATTCTGTTAAAAGACCATGGTTCAATATTCTGGCTCTAATGACCTCAATTTCAGCAAACTGTAAAGTCTGAAAGGGGAGAAAAAATCTACTTTCTCACAATTTGTCAAAAATTATTGATTCAGGATTGCAAGTAGATGCATTTTTTTTTTAAAAAAAATCTGAGATTTCAACGCTGCTCCACATAACTACCTCACTAAGTGTGATGGGTTAGAGGTAACGTTCTGGTCTCACAGAAGAGCAGCTTGAATTTTGACTGCTTGTTACAGTCCTTACAAAAGATTCACCAAATGTATGTTCATGATGCTATGGAGTTGTCTATCAGAGTAATTATGTAGATTTTGATGAAATGTATTAAAAAATGTGAACATTGGCCTTGATTTAGAACTGTGGTGAAATACTTCACCATGAACATATTTGGGTTGCAGTTACAGGGAAGAGTAAAACAGATAAATAAGGTGCCATATTGCTTATATGTAATCCTTCTTCTCTTGTGTTGTTAGGGGCTGAAAAGTACTGAGGGGAAACTAATTTTGGCCCAAAGCACCCTCTGCCACTAACAATTTTGTGATGTGCAAGATATGGACGTATATAACCTTTACCTCCAATAATGACAAGATGCCAATGAAGTACATCTATTAGCTCAACAGAGTTTTAGCACTTATTTATTGCTGCCTCATGTCACCAACTAACGACATGTTATGAGTTTCTTATATCTTTCATGATTTTTTAATGTTTTTTTCAAAAATTCATATCATGAACTCTGCTGGTATTCACCCTAATAATGTAATGATTAAGGGATCAGTTTTGAAAGGAAAGACTTGGCATAAATGCCTACTTTCTATTATTATTTAATGACATTTAACACTCCGCTAAATGATATCGATAAGACATGGACTGAGAGAAATTGTAGAAACGACTAGCAATCATCAACATCCAGCATTTCTGCTTATGCAGGTTGTCTTTTACAACCTCTTCCATATTTGTAGGATCGTAATTTTTCACGGCGTTGAATATTAATATATTTTTCTTGGGCTTCCAGCCGTGTTAATATATCATATTTGCGGGACGTCCCGCAAATATGATATATTAACACGGCTGGAAGCCCGAGAAAAATATATTAATCTTCCATATTTGTTGGTCATTCCAAATTTCTTTCTGCCCCATCTGTCTCCAATCAACTCCTTTCACTTTTACATCTGTCTTCACCTGGTACAACCGAGCGTGGTGGGTGACCGGTTAATGCTCTGGCCTCACATTTAGGAGGATGAAGATTTGAATCCCTGTCCGGGCATCCAGATTTAGGTTTTCCGTGGTTTCCCCAAATCACTCCAGGTGAGTGCCATGATGCTTCCTTCAAAAAGGCTATTCCTTGTACTCGGTCTGATCCCACCTCCAATGCCCTTGACGACGAGGTGTAAAATCATAAGGCACTACACCCTTTTCTTCTTCAATATCTCTTCAAATGATTCAGTTTTTTAATCTCTCCATGATGTTTTCATTTTTGATTCCATCATTTTTTATAATGATCTATACCGCTTCAAAAACTTAACCTGTAATCCGTTTCTATATCACTTTGTCCAGGTCTAGGTTTTAGGGCTACAGGTCGACATTGGTAGGTAGTATACTTTATACTACAAGATTTTTGCTTCCTTCCTTGTATTCCACCTCCATATTATGTCCTTGATGAGATGATAAAAATGCCCATTCTTCTTTATTCTCTATCTTATTTCCTCCTTCAGCTATCTGTTAGTAGTAACTTTGATTACGTAGTACTCACACAACTCTGCCTATTCCAATTTCTTGCTATCAAGTGACACATCCTTTGATGGTCTGGTATTTCTTGGTAACTTCATTAGTTTGTTTTTCCTGGTCTTATCTCCAAGCCATGTTTCCCTATTACAGTGACCCATTTTCCTAGTTCTCTTTGCAGAATCTGTTCTGTCTATTCCCACATCCTTATACCTACATATGCCCTCACCTTTGACTGTGTTTGATTTCTGTATACCTGAGCTTCTGCTATGACTTAATCTAAAACTACATTAAACAAAACAGATGGGAATCCACTTCCTTGACTAACTACCCTTTCCATGTGAAACTAATCCGAGTGTATATTGTCTATCGAGATACAGTTCTCATAAATGTTTCTTATTTGTTCCATGATTCCTTCATCTACTCCTCTCTCTTTTTAAGCATGATCATAATATACTTTCTACGTCAACATATATACTCTACAATTCACAAAATTGTGGGTGGCAGAGGGTGCTCAGCACCAAAGCTAATCTCTTTGTTGTGCATTACAGTCCCGAATAGTACAAGGGGAAAAAAGCATTCATATAAGAATCAGTGCAGCACCTTATTTCTCTTATCTTTCCTGTCATTCCAACTCAAATAGTTTGGTGGATGAAGTATTTCATCACACTTGTAAATGAAAATGGGAGTACACATGTTTATCAATAAGTTTAAACGTAACATGCGTCGTCTATCTACCAGAGACTTCGAGCTCAGTCTACTAATCAGTTCTGTGATGCTTTCATAAGGACAGTAGCAAGCGGTCACGAATTGAGCAGCTCTTCTCTGTACTTTCTCTATACTCTCAATCAACCCCTTACAAAATGGATCCCAAATGACACAACAGTAGTCCAAATGTGGATGCACAAGAGATTTGTACGCTATCTCCTTTGTTTTTTCATTACAATTTTTTAAGATTCAACCTAGGAATCACAGCCTAAAATTAGCAGTGTAATATGTAGCAGGCGACACTTTTTTTTTTTTTTTAGCTGCTTTGGGCAACAATCTCACAGTTTTTTGACCTAGTTCGGAAATTTCCTAGATCCACCATTGGCTGTAGTTAGACAGGGAGCGGTATAATCGGGATTGCACGCGGGGGCTCTAACAGCTAGTGGCGGGCCTGTTTGTAGGTTACTACTGACTATGAAATGATGTACACTTAGTCCTTAAAAATGAATATATTCTACTTGAGAGATCATAAAGTTGTGGTATCAGTTGCAAAAGTTCTGACACACAGGTTCTAGTAAAGGTAATAATTCCAAACGTCCAACCAACAATACAGTTGGCTAATCCTCATAAGATTAAAAGTTCACTCAAATTTGGTTAACACATTGTCACTTTATCTTCCCTTCTTATCAAAATTTTCAAGCTTCCTAAAGTTAATGCCATCTAATTTATAAATCACAGTGATTACACAATTTCATGACTGTAGCAAACACATTTTGTGATTTAAGATGAAAATCATGTATCCCTCCATGAGAACGCATTGATCATATCTACACTCATACGCATGCACAGGTCCAGATTGAAGGATATACTGCACCCGAAAAACGTGACACGTTTGCTTTTGTTGACTTCACTAGAAACTAGTCCAAAAGCATATCTATAATTTAGAGCCTTTCCTTTGAATAAACTATCCAAATTTTAATTACGAAGTCTTTCTCGGCGTTGACAATACAAGTAATGCTCTCGGGTGACTAGCCGAGTTATAGAAGTGTTATAATAGTCACACAATATTTCGGCACTCTGAATCGTTGGCGCCATCTTCCGGTGAAGTGAGGTCAGGAACATGCGAAGCTGCTGAGCTGGACCAGATTCCCGCTGCTAACCTCTGATTGGTCGGCTGTGGAACCAGTCGTAGCAGGGGTCAAATCTTGATGCGGCTTGAATCGATGCCAAGGAGGAGTTACGGCTAGATTTGATGTCCTTTTTCCCATGACATATAGCGGATGGGCTTAAAATCACCGCTCCTTCGAAGAAATATCCGAAAACAAAGCCTTCACGATAAATTGTTTGTCCAACTGATGGGTCAACACGAATCCGTTGCGGGCCTCATATTTAGCCATGCTGCCACGTGATTGGTCAGATTTGTAACCAATGGTAGCCGGGGTCCTGCCTCGTAGTAACTCATCGTTCGGTAGAAGGAGAAGTCAGAAGGCAAAAACTTACCCATAAGCTGATCATTAATGCCAGAGCAACAAATTGCTCGCTTATGTTACTACCGAACTTTCCGTTGATCTGGACGCGCCGTGTAATGCGTCTCGGTCGCGCTGTCGACGTATAGTATTGATGATTGGCGTCCAGGCTTCACTCAGCTGGTACCCACTGTCGCGGTTTACGAGGTTAGACGCGAGACGAATTTCTACTGCTTCTGTAAGGATGCTATTCCAGAAGCTACCAGTATGCGCCAGTACTCTGGTATTTTCGAAATCAAAACCATGGCCATGTTCTAGACTGTGTTCCGCCACCGCAGACTTTTCTTTCTGCCCCAGACGAACGTGTCGTGCATGTTCTAGGCAACGTTGGTGAACACACCGCACCGTCTGGCCAATGTAGCTCTTTCCACACTCGCAACTAATGCTATATACCCCAGGTGTCCGCAAAACAAGGTCATCCTTGGGGGAGCGCAAGATGTTCTTCACCTTCGGTGGTGGCAGGAAAATGGTCTTGATTCCACTTTTTGCTAGAATCCGTCCTATCTTGGACGTTGTGGCGCCAGAGTAGGGCAAGAAGGCGAGACGATCAGGTGGCTCTTTCTTGGTGTTGTTGATACTACGTGTCGGCTCTCGGAATGCCTGTCTTATCTGATAATCAGTGTACCCGTTGCGTCGAAAGGTCTGACGCAGATGACTCAATTCATCGGGTAGACTGTCCGAATCGCATATCGCTCGCGCCCTATGTACAAGCGTGGTGAGTACCGTCTTGCGCTGTGCCGGATGGTGATGGCTACGCGCGTTCAGGTATAGGTCTGTGTGCGTAGGTTTTCTGTACACAGAATGTCCCAGAGACCCGTCAGGTTTCCTTTCTATTAGAATATCTAAGAAAGGCAGCCGGCCTTCTTCTTCCACCTCCATCGTAAACTTGATGTTTTCGTTTCTGCTGTTAAGATGATGGAGAAAGGCTTCAAGGTTGTCTCTGCCGTGTTGCCAGACCACAAAGGTATCATCTACGTATCGGAAGAAAGCGGTGGGCTTCATAGGAGCGCTTGCTAGTGCCTTGTCTTCAAAGTTCTCCATGAAGAAATCAGCAATAACTGGCGATAAAGGACTGCCCATGGCCACTCCATCAACCTGTTCGTAATACTCCCCGTCATACAAGAAATACGAGGATTGGAGTGTGTGCCGGAATAACTCCAATATGGCAGGCTCAAAATGCTGTTCCAGTAGACACAGAGTGTCAGTGAGAGGGACCCTAGTGAACAGTGACACCACATCGAAACTCACTAATAAATCCTGTTGCTGCAGATGGAGTTCTTTGATAACGTCTATAAATCTTGCAGAGTTGGTCACGTGATGAGGACCTTTACCCACTAATGGTGTCAGTAGCCCAGTTAGATATCGGGCAAGCAAATATGTAGCTGATCTGATGGTACTTACTATTGGCCGCAATGGGGTACCCTCTTTATGGATCTTGGGGAGTCCATAGAGCCTTGGAGGAACAGCAGCCCGGGGTAGTAGTTGTTTAACTGTGTCTTCTGGCAGCCCTGAGTTCTTAAGAAGAGCTGTCGTTTTTCTCACCACGGCGTTGGTAGGATCCCGTGCAATCTTGCGATAGGATGTGTCTTTCAGGAGTTCTTCCACCTTTCGACGATAATCTTCCATAGTAAGCACTACAGAAGCGTTACCTTTGTCTGCCGGTAAGACAATAATGCCTGTGTTTTTCCGCAATGCCCGAAGTGATCTCCTCTCGGCAGCTGTGATGTTGGGCCGTGGCGACTTTGATTTGCATAAAATACGGCAGGTTTCACGCCTCATTTCTTCTGCAGCCTCCATAGGCAAATCACGGACGGCCTGTTCAACGCCGGTAAGAATCTGTCTATACGGTATGGACTTCGGTACTGGAGAAAAATTTAGTCCTTTAGATAGCACCGATATGGTGTCAGAGTCCATTACCTCACCGCTCAGATTGATGACTGTACTCCTGTCTGGCTCTGAGAGTGGCTTGGAACATCGGGCGAGCCGAGAGAACTTGCCGCATTGACGTGCCGTTGCGCTGTATTGAACCTTGCAACTTCCAGCCACAGTACAACTGTCTATCCAGTCCCAGGCGTCACAGTGCATGTGGTTTGATAGAAACAGATGGACGGCAAAAAGTGATTTAGACACGGAGTCTAGTTCACGCCTGGTATACCGTATCCTTTCCCGCACTAGAGCCAAGCTGGCCCGCCGCAGAATTTTCTTCGCTGCGAAAGAGTCAATCGGGTGCCGAATCTCAGCAAACCGTGGGATGATGTCCTGGTCCCTGCAGCGCTGAAGAAAGGCGAGCGCACTGAGAAGTCTGGATTTTCTCTTGCGTAACTTCTCCAGCTGCTTGACTTTACAATAAATATCCTCCCCGTAGAGGTAAAATATATAATTACGAAGTCTTTCTCGGCGTTGACAATACAAGTAATGCTCTCGGGTGACTAGCCGAGTTATAGAAGTGTTATAATAGTCACACAATATTTCGGCACTCTGAATCGTTGGCGCCATCTTCCGGTGAAGTGAGGTCAGGAACATGCGAAGCTGCTGAGCTGGACCAGATTCCCGCTGCTAACCTCTGATTGGTCGGCTGTGGAACCAGTCGTAGCAGGGGTCAAATCTCGATGCGGCTTGAATCGATGCCAAGGAGGAGTTACGGCTAGATTTGATGTCCTTTTTCACATGACATATAGCGGATGGGCTTAAAATCACCGCTCCTTCGAAGAAAATATCCGAAAACAAAGCCTTCACGATAAATTGTTTGTCCAACTGATGGGTCAACACCGGAAGATGGCGCCAACGATTCAGAGTGCCGAAATATTGTGTGACTATTATAACACTTCTATAACTCGGCTAGTCACCCGAGAGCATTACTTGTATCCAAATTTTATTAAATTGCATTTTAAATTATTTTACACATTTCAGTAAATTCTTCAGACGAGTGTTCATTTAATTTTTTCTCCTTTATTATGCCGTCTCATTGCTAGGGCAACGTGCTAAAATTTGAAGAGAAATTAAACTTTGACCGATCTCCTTTAAACTTTACCAGTCCGTAGATTGAAATTTTAAAAATGTTTCCTTCCTTAATGCTTTTCTCAAAATAATTCATACTTTTGCAATAATTCATACTTTTGCAATAATTGAACTCTAAAGTTATCATTTTCTGGTTCCTTTCTAAATCTTGGGTCTTTTTTAATAATTTTACTTATACCTTGTTTCTCGCAACTTCCTTTATCTTTTGTTGTTTCCATATTATGGGTTTACAACCTTTACTTACCTTTATATTGCAATTAAAAGGTTGACAATGAACATCTACAATGTAACTATTTAATTCACAAATCTATGTTTGTCTCCTTAAAATTAATTATTTATACATTTTTCCCTGTTTTGAACTCTAACTAGAAAGTTTTTCCTTTATTTAGATCCAATTTGTCAGGATTTCCCCCCCCCCCCCCCCAGTTAAATAGAATTGTTCACAAGTGAGAGGAATATTTTCCTTACACACTACTTTTTGTATGTTAATTCTTGTTCAAAGCCTTATTCCTCAGATTTATCTTAGTCATAGTAATTCCAGAACTTTCTAATTTTATTTAAATGTTGTTTTGTTTTGTTCTGGGTAGTATTTAGAAAATTATGTCTGTATTTTTTCTCATCATAGTGTACTTTTACTGTAAAAAAATTTTTAATACCTTTTGAATTCTTTACTTTCATATTAAAAATTACTTATTTATAAAATTAAAGCAATTATCTGTGGAACAAATACTGTAAACATAAAAATATAATAAATTCATAATTTTTACAACAGTTTTAAATTCATTTAATTGTTTGTCCCCCACAACTATTATTGCTTGATTAAAATGCAACTTTCTTAATGTATAGGAATATAGTGTATAACATACAGCAAAGCTTATTATTTTCATACTTTTACATTTGATGTGGATGGATTAACTTACATTGTAGCACGAGGTACAGAATTTTTTGGTGGCAGGGTGTTTGCATATATGTATGTGCCTCTCCTCCCTAGGCACAGTGTAGAACTAAAATGAATGGTGGTATCTCTATAGTGCCTTTACTACATCTACAAGAAGCTAATACTAATACTACCAAAGCTACTAACAATTCTATTAGTGTTACTGCAAATGCTTCAATTGGTTCCCTGTCCGAACATAGTTTGCATTCCTTCAACCAGTAACACACCACTGATTGAACAATTTCTCACAGACATTTTGGTGAAAAAGACACTACTTCATTATTAATATAAACTGATTCTATGTTATAGCAGTAAATTATAAGTTATAAGATTATTTTTAAAGAAACAGATTTGGTCAAAATATTTAAAACAGAATTACACCTGATCAAAGGTGGGGTCAAGTGATATTTACCAAACTATTTGATTAAAGAACATCTGCCAAATGGATGAATAATGTCTCACAGATTTTTGTGGCCATTTTTTTTATATGGTTAGAAGCACCACATTAATTTTGATCCCCCATGGGATTTGCACCCAAGCCACTCAATTCCTGGTCCATTGCTCTGATCTAGCTCCATACATGGTACACAGTGTACTCATGTTCTGACTTCATAGCAAGCACTAATCTTCATCTGTGGTTCAATACAAACTCTGAGCTGAGTCATTCACTACGTTGACATGCTTTTGTGATAGTCTGCCACATTCCTGTTGCAGCTTGTCTAAGGTAGAGGCCACTCTTTCTACTAATATTGTTTATATTCAGATAAATGTCAAAACTGAATTCCAGAAAGAAGCACCTTTCCAGAACAGCACCTCCAACTTTACAAATTTTATCTTGTGCTTTTCATCGACAGTGTGCTCAGCTGAAACAGGTTTTTCCAATTGCATCAATCAGTCTTAGGTGGCATTAATGTTCTATTAGGCACTTGTAGGTTCTAATCATCTAATTGATGTATACTTTGCTCCAATCACAAGGGATGGGGTAAATTCCGGGTTTTCTCGGGAGTAGGTCATCCTTTACCAACCTACTTTTACACTGCCAGGCATATGTAATGAAGTCTCTTACAATACTCCTTTACTACTATTACTCCGCAATTCACTAAAAGTGTGTGGCGGAGGGTGCATTGCACCTATCCGGGTAGGTAATGGTTTGGAAGGGATATACGGGATATGGCAGGAGGCGCCCATGGGCTATTGTGAGGAACCATCCCAGCATTCGCATGGAGCGATCTGGGGAAACCATGAAAAACCCAGATCAGGAAATTTGTTGATATTGAAAGCAGCAACCAGTCACAAATTTGATACCACAGTTGCTGATTTCCACAAATCCATCATGGACAAAATATTATTACTGATAACTCACCAGGTTCTTGGAATTGTATATGAATTTTAAAGAATGTAAACTTAAGCTTATGAGAACAACTTGTAAAAATTGTGACTGGTTGCTGCTTTTAATATCAACAAATTTTTTAATACCACAGTCACTGATTTCCACAAATCCATCACAGACAAAATATTATTACTTATTTATTACTTTCAAAGGAAACAACTGTGATTATATTTAAATAAATTAACTGCAATGGAGCTTAAGCTTCATTGACTTGCAAGTATCTAGTTGAAGATTTGTTTTTGCTTACACAAAAGCAGAACCATAATCTTATATATATAAACAGATATGTGTGTCCCTGCTTTTCACCATGCAGCCACCACTACCTAGCACAGACCACTGATGTTTGTGTGTAGTAATAGCATGGAGTTTCCCATCGTGCACAATGTTGGCCAAATGCTGGTAGCTGTGGGGGTGTGGGAGATATGGTTGTTGGAAGTGGTTGGTGTGAGGCACTTTCATATTTCCACCAAAGACGTGTGTGTCCCTGTATTTCTCTTTTCAGCAAAAACTACCTAGCACAGACCACTGATGTTTGTGTGTGGTAGTTGCATAGAGTCATCGATCGTGCACAACGTTGGCTGAATGTCGGTAGCTATGGTGGATGAAAGTGGTCGATCAGGGATATTTTTGTATTTTAACCAAACACGAGTGTCCGTATACTTGACTTTGCTACCACAACTACACAGCACAGACAACTGGTGTTTGTATGTGGTAGTGGCCTTGGGTCTCCCATTGTGAAATATGGTGTTTAGATGTCGGTAGCTGTGAGGGTGTGGGAGATATGGTTATTGAAAGTGGTCAACCTAGGGATGTCTCAGTCCCTATATTTTGCTTTGAAACCAGAACTACCAAGCGCGGACCATTGGCATTTGTGGTAGTAGCCTGGAGTCTTCCATCATGCACTATGGTGATTGCATGTCGGTAACTGTGGGGGTGTGGTAGATATGGTGTTTGAAAGTTGTCGATCTGATATAAAAATAGACATGTGTGTCCCTATATTTCACTCTGCAGTCAAAAGTACTTAGCGCAGACATCTGGTGTTTGTGTGTGGTAATAGCCTGAAGTATTTCATCATGCACTTTGGTGGTTGAATGTTGGTAGCTGTGGGGGCATGGGAGATATGATTGAAAGTGGTTCACAAATGGAATTTTCATATTTTGACAAAAGTCATGTGTGTGTCTATATTTCACTTTCCAGCCACAGCTACCTAGCGAAGACCACTGGAGTTTATGTGTGGTAGTAGCCTCAAGTCTTCCATCGTACACCATGATGGTTGCATGTCGGTAGTTTGGGGGGGGGGGGGGGAAGATACGAAGGTTGAAAGTAGTCAACCGAGGGAATTTTGATATTTCGATCGAAGACATCTATGTCCCTATATTTCACTTTGTAGCCATAAATACCCTGTGGAGATCACTGGCATTTGAGTGCGGTATTAGCCTTGAGTCTCTCATTGTGCATCATGGTGGTTGCATGTCATTAGCTGTCAATGAAAATTCTTTACAAACGCCAATGAAGTCATGGGAACCAGCTAGTAATCTATAAATAACTGTCCAGCTACAGTAATCAGACTGCTTTACAAGACCTCTGATTATCCCTGCATTCATTATTTTTGATATTTGTGATACCCCTAGATCAATTCAATGGTACTTTATCAATTTTTTTCGAGATATCTCCATTTTGAAGATGTTTTTTCTCCTTTCTACAGTTTGATAACAAGGTATCAATTTGTAAGTTGTACAACAATTTAATCACTATGCATGTAGTTGTTAAATATTACATGTGTGAATACTACAAAAAAGATTTTGTTTTGGAGATGGTGTTACATATTGATAAGACATGACTGTTAACAGGAGCAGGCATTCATAAAATTCAGGATCCACTGCTTTGAAGCTGGCCCAAACATTTTAATTTGCTCTGTTCTCAGGTCATCTAAGCCTGCAGCTTTGTTAATCTTCAAAGACTGCAAGACGGCTCCAAGTTCTACCAATGTGAATTGATTCCCAAGATGGTCTTGCTCATCAGAGTGTCTTTGGAACTTTCTGTTTTCAAGTCTTCTTCTAGTCTTTCCATTCAGCAGCAGTTGGTGTGCTATTTGATTTGGACTAACTTTAAGGAGGCTAGGTGGAGTGCTACTTGGATCACTATTGATGTTCTTCAAGCCTTCCGACTGTTCTGTTTCATGCCTAACTCTGCCGTTAAATTGCACCATTTATCTCTTCTAGCAGTAGATACAGCGTGTAGGAGATCTTCCCTTGTCTGTATGGTTTCTTCAGAAAATAGATCTTTGACATTTGTCCTGGTGTTGGAAGGATCTGCCATTAGGGTTATTCCTAATGTTGCCCAGGGTACGCCCGATCATATTAGCTTTCATATTTAACTATTATGCACAATCTTCAAGGAGGCTCCTTCCGTATACCCAACTTATAGATCCCCAAGATCTGGCAGAAAGCCAAAGTGTTGGCACTGCTAAAGCCTGGCAAGGAACCAACAGATCCAAAAAACTTCCGACCAATTTCACTCCTTTGTCATTTATACAAAGTCTTGGAGAGATTGATCCTACTACAAACAGAAGGTTTTACGTCACCCTCCATAATAAAAAGAGTCGCTCGAGAACTCAGAAGAATGGCCTCCCTCAGCGTAGTGTGTTGGCCCCGCTCTTGTACAACATACATACAGATGACCAACCAATAATTCCTGGAACAAGAGAATTCATTTATGTTGATGACACAGCAATTGCAGCTTAAGGTACAACCTTTGAGGTGGCGGAGGTGAAGCTGACAACAGCTCTTGAGGATATAGCCAAGTATTATGATGCTAATCACTTGAAGCCCAACCCTGGAAAAACGCAGGTCTGTGCATTCCACCTGAGAAACAGAGAAGCCAGAAGGAAGCTGAACATCAACTGGAGGGGACAACAACTATTACATTGCGATACTCCAAAATATCTGGGAGTAAAGCTTGATCGCTCTCTTAGCTCTCAAAGCCCATTGTGAGGAAACTCAAAGTATCCGCCCGAAACAACCTCATCCGAAAAGTTATAAGTACCTCCTGGGGAGCACAGCCAAATGTGCTTCGTACATCTGCCCTGGCACTCAGTTTCTCTGCAGCTGAATACTCAGCACCAATTTGGCAAAACTCTGCACATGCTAGGCAGGTTGATATATCACTGAATGATACTGGCTGCATTGCAACAGGTTGCCTGAAACCATCTCCTGTCAGCAAAATATACCAAATTATGGGTATAGCACCACCTAACATTCGAAGAAAAACAGCTGCAGAGATGGAGAAGAGGAAACGGGCCACAGACACCCTTTGTTTGGACACGAACCTCAACCTGGAAAGTTAAAGTCAAGGAGAGCTTCTTACAGTCAACAGCCTTAACATCTTCACCTGGAGCACACCATGTACAACTATGGCGAAATTTGTTGCCTGTAGGGCACTGGAGGAATATAAAAGAGGCACCGGCTGCAGGGTGTAATCAACCATATGCCAGATGGAAGGTATTAAATAGATTAAGAACTGAAGTGTCCCGATGTAGATCTAATATCAAAAAATGGGGTTATACTACTGAAAACGAACTATGTGAATGTGGTGAGCTGCAGGACCCACAGCATCTTCTGGTATGCAGGAATCTACCTGAAACCTGCACCATCGACGACCTTTTAGGGCAAATGAGAAGGCCATCAGGATTGCGGAATTCTGGTCACACTCCATTTAATTGTGTTCTATAGTCCATAATCTTAATATTAATTAATTTATTTGTTTTGTTTCAACTTGTAGTGTTATGTCCTGGACATGAGAAATAATAATAATACTGTTAACAGGTATCTGGAACCAATTACTAGCACAGCACTGTACACACATCATGAAACAGTCATGGCTATGATACGTGGGGCAGAATCTAGACTTGATTCACAACGCCATGCTGACAGGTACTGTTGTTATAGACCTTCTTGCAATAAATTGAAATTTTCTTTACCACATCTGTCAAGTCTTTTATTTTTTCTCTAGATCTGGAAGTTTGAGCTTAGCTGTTGCTACTGCAAATGTGGGACAAGGTGTAGAAGACATGAAAAATCGAATGTCAAAAATATTTCAGAACAAACCTATGACAAATCGGACTGCAAATATTCCAAATTTGCAAGGTATTTTTCGAAAAAAATAATTGTTTACTGAATAATGAGGTGCCTTTACATATTTATCCAGGTTCTGCAAGACTTAAATCCCCGTGATTCAAAAGTAATATATATATATATTGTTTGTTAAAACTTATCATCAGTAACTAATTTGTAACTACTTGATGTTCTTTACATTCAGTAAATACAGAATAATATATGTATAACTTAATACTGGGAGATTTATATTTTTTGTAGGGCTGCAGTGCCAGAAGCAAACAGAAATAATAATAATAATAAAAAAGTCCAGCTAAATAGAACACTCTTTATTCATATTTTTAAAAAACATTGTAATTTAGTAATTGTTGGGGCATTACAAGCAAGAAAAGTTTCTTTCTGTGGTAAACAAACTACAGATTGACGTAAGGTGCTGAATTAATGACTGATATACAATACACTTTTTTCTGTCAATAGTTTTTGCTAATGATCAGTTAATCTTGCTTTATCCATTTTTAAAGGCTCCTTTTATGGCTTAAAGAGATGTATTGGTAATGCAACAACCAGTAATGTTCCAACAGAGCAGTCTTGCTGAATTGTTATGCACTGCTACTATCCACAAATTAATAACTTGTTGTGCTCATCTTGTTTACTGTACAGTTGGGATATTGATGTCAGTGTGTGTTTTGTTATTTTCAGAATTGTATTAATATATTTGGTCACTTGTATCTTTTTTATCGTTTCCTAACAAACACATTTAATTTATAATGAAAATATATATTTTTGTCACTATGTGTAACAGAATCTTATGTGTAAGAAACATACACAACTGTGATATAACTGTAAAACATAACATGTATCCATCCACCTAAAGATATAATTCATGTCATGTGCAAATTATCTTTTAGTAAAATAATTGGTATGTTATTTATTGTACATTTGATAATACAGAGTTCTGCCTTGAACACAAATACAGATTTTTTAAATGTTTTATGCAAGCTAAATGTACACCAGCCTACATTGTGAAATAAAATTTTTTACTGATCCATTTTATATCAGAATTTTAAAACCTTAAGTCTTATATTTTTTTTATAATGTTTAATTTTTAAAATATCTAGAACTTTTTATGCATGTATTGAAGTATGCCTCTACAATACCCCAAAGATCCTTCCTGACCTGCAGCGAGAGCTGTTATATCTATGCAGATTGTGTATAAGGGTTATGTCATTGTAAAGTTCATTACCCAACAGGGTCAAGATTTCAATATTGTTCTGATTTACAGTTTCAAACTGCATTTCTCGAAAGAAAAACCTTATTTGACAGTCAAGCACACGTGTTCAATTCTTATGGTGGTTCTCAAATATTGACTTACTCGAGAAACAATTTTACTTGGAAAGAAATATTGCACTTGCATAATTCCAATATTAAAATGCTCATACTGTAATTTGTATTGCTGAGAAAATGCAATCTAGGTTCAAGAGGCCATCAATTTTCTTTGTTCTGACATTCAAACTCCTCTAAAAAGTTTTCAGTCCAATTCCACTTTACTCCAATTAGTGCTGAAGTTGACCAGTTTGCTAAAACACTTTGATGTTATGGTGCTGCTCCAGCCTACGATATTGTATACTGTTGGCACTTGGTATTTTGCTACTTGTGATAGTACAGAAAAAAACTTAACACTGTACGCCCAGAAACATTCTTCCCAACAGTTTCAAAATTTGAGAAATATTTCATGAAGTTTCCTAACTAAATGCTCTTACTGGAATGTAAATTCTTTAAATCTTGCTAGAAAAGTAACCCACTACCCTGTTCCAACCATATAGTTGCTTGCTACCAGTCCACAAACAGTTTCATCCTTTCACCCTAGGAAATGATTTGAAGACAGTGGGCATCTAACTTCCATAAAATTCACCTCACTTACCATTGTAAGTGTATCTTGTCATACTTAAGTGGTACTTTTTATCACTGTAGCTATTAAGCAGTATTTATAAAGAATTATGACGAAGTTACTTCAAAGGCTGCAAGTTCCGGCTTATTAAAATGGTTGTTTTCTATTATCATACTACTACTTCTAGCACAAACACATTATTTGAAAGCACTCCATTACACTTTTTTTGTTTGCTTATGGCTTTCAAAGTAATTTAGAGGCAGTAAAGGATAGAGGGCAAGGAACATTAAGGAATTTGACCATGGCCTTTTATTAAAGGAAGTGTTTCAGCATTTGTTTGGTGTGATTTGGGGAAACCATGGAAAATTCATATCTGGATGGGGATTTGAACCTGAGTCCTCCTGAGTGAGGCCAGAGTATTACCACACTCAATATTACACTTTTTATATTATTTTGTATATATGCTTGTTTGTGTTAACATACTCCTCCCATCTCCTTCTGTTTGTCACGTCCCCCCCCAGTTTCCACTTCACCTGTCCATATGCTATAGTAATTTTTCCTCTCTCATCCACTGTCCCATGCAGAAAGGGGGAACAATATTACGAGGTTATATGGAACAGAACAAGGACAGAAGAAGTATAGCCATCACTTTCAGACAATAAAGCCACGAGTGTTACAAAAAACCTAGTGTGTGTATCAGTGTGTACACACGCAAAAAGTGAAACTTCTATGGGCCACACCTGAGTGGATGAACGATATTGTCTTTATTGAATTTGTACAGTAAATAGGAATTTTATCCAACCATTTATGTATATAACTAATGCATGCCTGGTAAAGTTCAGTTTAACGAGAGTGAGAAAAAAAGGGGGAGGGGATATAAAAATTTAAGTGAAATTTGCTTCTTTACTTCAATAATAAGAATTTGTGGCTGTGGAGGTATATCTTTCATCAAATATTTCTGTTCTGGAATCGGTTTTTGTTTTAAATGTTTGCATGGCACATTTCATAGAAAAAGCATGTTAATACTTGGAAGAAAAACTACTATTTTGGCAGATTTTATTAAAAATGAATTTGTAATGCTATTAATGGCAAAAAGAAAAGCATGCAGGAGATAAAAATATTTTTGCCTAGCGGGGATTGAAGTTGCTACCTTCTTTTTTCACAATTTTAAAAGAAAAAGTTATGTAAGTAAATTATTCCATGAATACTAAATCTTAACTTACTGTATTTGCTGTTGGCTAAGATTCTTTCTTTCTGCTCAGTTCTTTCTTGTCTTGCCTGCCAGATGGGTGCACACATCTGCTGTATGCATTATGCTATATTAGGTGTCTTCATGAGGTCGGAACAGGCTTTTGGCCCATCCATGAAGAGGAAGTAAGTAAGTAAGTAAGGTGTCTTCATCCCTACTACAGCCACATTTATTTAATTGTTGTTCTTCCAGATTACGTATGGCATAATGCTTTATAATTGCAGTTTTTAAAATTATTCAGCATAAACATCTTGTATATAAATATTCATTACACCACGTAGCTATTCGACTGCCTTAGAGTATTTGCCTTTTCTATAACTATCGGTTACCTGGAGTTTTATACTATGAATGGATTGTCCTCAGATTCAGATTTCCTTACCGAAGACCTTTCCTTGTAAGTTATTCTCATAAACAAATTAAAATTATTATAAAAAGGGCACACTTTGATAGACTATCAGAGATGCTAGATTAAAGAGTACTGCATCAAACCTTAACCTGTATTTTGTGTCAAGAGCTTTTACATTGGAGAACAAATGGGACAATATTATCTGAAAACTGTTCTTGAAACCAGTACAGTAGCAAAATAATTTTTTTTATTTGGAACAAATAAAAACTATTGTATAGAGATTTAGAGTTAGAAGATGATGATGATTATTATTTGCTGTTAACACAACATTGTATTAGTACGTATTACTAGCCTTAAAGCCCATGAAAAATGAAAGGTTGAACAGAGTGTTCTGGCAACTCTTGTCTTCACAGTTGATTAAAAAGAATTGTTATAAAATCAAGCTCAATGCAATTCAGTGTTTCAGTTGTCATGCTGGTCCAGGTTTCATTTCAACCCAACCACAAACTTGGCTAAAATTGCCACTAGAAAATCAGTGCTTCAATCACACATGAATTACTGCATGTTAGTGGCAACAATGCATCACAATATAATCTTGATCCAAAATCTTCACAGGTTCTTACATCTTTCTTTATTGCCATCCATGATTTGGACCAATATTACAATGTTTGAATGGCTGATAGTTACATGCGGCTCAGCAATATTGTATCAGTGTAAGAAAAGGAAATTTATTTTTAATTTCCTAAAAATAAATCTTAACCTATGTTATGCCACATAATATTAATGTTAATTGTTATCTAGGCTGCACAGATCATGATCAGTTTGGAACCACTTCCGTTCAAATAAAATGATGATTTCAGTAATGAGCCAGTCATGAAAAAATTAAAAATTTATAAAAATACTAGCAGTTACCCGCGACTTCGTCCGCGTTGAAGAGTGTTGTAATATAAGATTATCTTGAGAGGTTTGGTTGCTCAGTGGTTAGGGCGTCCAACTGAAGATGGAAAAGACCCCAGCTTGAATCCCAGTCTCAGAGAGGATTTTCAAAGGTCCTTAGCTCGACCTTCACATCTGGCATAGGTTGTGTGACTTGAATTACGCCACAATGCTCACTTGGTTCTGATTCCGTGTTGAACTGTGGGTCCTCTATGTCAGGTAGGATTACTGGGTTACGTTAAGAGGCTACGAAATGGACTGATTGCGGAGACGTAAAGAAGCCTTGTCACCAGGTCAATACGACCATACAATTTATTTTAGAGCTATTTTTATTAGTAATAATAGTAATAAATGTTGGAATAAAATAACAAAAATCTATTTATGTTCCACACTTCATTGAATTTTGAAAACAGTAAAAATATTCTGTTTGTAAGGAGTATTTTCAGTTTAATATATCCGTATATACAATATTGAGGATTTGCCTCCTAGGTTTTGCCTATTTTCATAGCCCTAGTTTTCTTACATTTCTTTGAAAGATTTGAATTTCGTTTACCCAGCATCTCTTAAAATTACTTATTTCATCTCGCGAATAAAAATTAATATAGTTTTAATTAATGGAAGCTCAAAACGTCAAAATATTAGCAATACATTGATGGAATCAACTAAATATCAACAACAACAAAATACTAACATCCAAACAGCAAATAAAAACTTAAGTGGCCCAAGGACGTTCATTTCCGTTAGTAAAATTGCGATTTTAAAAATGAATATTTTGATTTGCATTGGATATCTGAAAAAAAATCTTTAACAAAAGAGAACTTAATTTTCTCTTTGAATATTGATTTTTTTTGAGGATATATTGGTTCCATCAACAGAAATTTACATATTATAGTAGTAAGTATAATAGTAATTGATTCTTTTACACAAAATGATCAGTGGTATTGTGGTAATGGTTTCTCTATCTTTGGAAACAACTGAATTGCCTGTAGACCAGTTTACTATAGTTCATTCGTTTCGATACATTAATTCTGCGCTAAAATACTAATTTCAATGTTAAAGTAGTAATAGATTGTTTCTTCATAATTGGTTTCTCACTCTGCAAACAGAATTGAATGACAACCGGCGAATTACCACTCCGCTTTTCCGCCACTCCACTATCTGAATAAAACATTGATAAATTTAAAAAATTTACTTCGGGCAACGCCGTATGGTTCTGCTAAATCGTCCAAGCTTAATATAGATCTTTTGATACAATATCGGTACAAAGCGATACATGATGTCACTAAAATGGCGCTCATGAAAGAAGCTTAATAACTAATAATATTTAAGTTCTCATTCTGGCCCAGGCTGCGTTTTAAAATTACCGCTAGAAAATCAAAGCTTCTATCACTCGCACATTAATACATTCACTATATTGTATGTTAGTGACGTCATGAATAGCGAAATAAACTTGACTTATTATCAACGCAGTAAATTAAATACTGAATATGTCTAAAACTACATTCAGCCGCATGAACTATGTCGTCAGCTTCATGACAGTTATTCAGGTAACGTAATTAAAAAAATTATACTAAAATGCTTTTAACTTACAGTGTACAACGGAAAGTCCACAATTCTCTATGGTCGTTAATATTGCTGGTCAAATTTACATCGCGATAAAGTGACTTTTATTGCTCGTGATTTAGTAAGGTGTATAATGAAATTAATTATGATATAGAAAATTCTGTTACTACTCGAAATGTAGTTCCAGAGCATTTAATGTGCTGAGATGTGTTCGTATCGTTTGATTTTCTAGCGGCAATATTAGCAGAAACAGTGGTTTGGTTGAATTGCTGCCTGGACCAGAATGTTTTTATTACAGCAGAAAGCAGAAGGAATTTAGTTATTGTTAGTAATAAGTATGCAGCTTTCATATGCTCCGTGCAAATGAGGTGTATTGTGTTGTAAACGACTTCCAGTGTTACTTCACGAAACAATAAGTTTATACATTAGCCCATTGAATACATTCGTTTTAAGTGTAGAATTCGATAGATATTTGCAGAAAAGTAAAAAGCAGTACTATTCGTACAAAAATTCTGAACGAAAAATAAAAAGGGTTAGTTAAGTTTTAAATTTCGCCAAAAGTAATTTGTAATGCAGAGACTGTATAGTAACAAAAAAGAAACAGGAAATAAATTAAACCGAGATAGAATGGAATCCGTAACATTTTTATAAATACGACCTTTCGGGCACCGGCATTTTGCACTTTTAGTAAATCGGCTTTCGTGCTGGTATACTCACTCATAGCATTTTACGTTTTTTTTTTCCAAGTTCTGTTTTTTTACATTTTGTATGACGCATATATTAAGATCGAAATTATGGTGTAATATTTGATATGTCATACTATTTTATGTAAGCAAATGAAAACATCTCCTTGCGAATTTGACAACAGTACCTACCTTTTTTTTTTTTAATTTAAGGTTAAGTACAGATTTATATTTCCTGCTTCCAAACTATTATTTGTCCAGTGCGTCGGTTTTATGGCTTTTAAACTAAACACAAACTTGCATATGTAAGAAGGTTCTGAATAGTAGTGTTTGCGATTTACGTAAAAAGCAAAGAGTAAACGTGGCACGGCTATCTACGAAGTAGGAAACTCTTTGTTGTTTCCGAATTGATATTAATGGCAATTTCTAAAAGAACTATGCGTTTTTGCGGGATAAAATCTATCCTATTGCACTTCGCACGCAATTAACTGACTTCATGCCAAATTTCATTTAAATATGTTGAGTTATTAAGGCGTGATTGCCAACGTACATCCGAACTTTCTCATTTTCTCATTTATAGATATATAGATGCCATATGCTACAACATCAAATGCCATTTCTAATTCTGACCCAGGATAAAGAACAATCTAATCAAAACTTCCCCTAACATTGCCGATTGAAAATTAAAGCTTTTATCTCGCATATGTATGGGCAAAGAATTTAATTAATACTTGTACGTCGAATGAATATTAAAAAAAATATAAGCAACTGATAATATGATGTGTGAACGAAGGCTTTCTGAGCATGTCGCTGCAATACAATCTTTGCAGGTTTGCTGCTGGATTTTGTAGGCCAAAGACAATTTTTCAGTGACGCAGCCTGCTGTCATCTTCAGTCCTAGTGCTCACGCTGTGCTGACCAGAGCTGCAATGCCAGTCTCTGGCGCCAACATGTCTTTTAAAGGCACAAGAAAACCAGTCATCACTTTTGGATATACCATGCCCCTCCCCTCCCCACCACCGCACTCCGTAGTTCCCGCCAGCTGTGGCTCCGCATATTATGGACCAGAAACACACACATTGACTGCTACTTTCTTGCTAGCAGTTTCAACCATCCATCACAGAGGAACACAGTACTGTCCACATTGGTACACAGAACGAGGAAAATTTCCGATGCTGATAGCCTTCCAGAGGAACGTTAACATCTCCTTCAATAGGAACGGATATCCTGACTGATTGATAGAGTGGGCACTTTGGAAGAGGTCGAAGAAATGCCCAGTAGAACCAGAAGTTGAGCCAAATGCGCTGGATTTCATCCCTTATTCGGGCAACATGTCCGGTGAAATAGGCAGGATACTGGCTCGGCATGGAATTAAGAGCATATTCTGTTCTGCTAAAAACCGTGACTGGCTCCAACCTGTAAAGGGTCTAGATTAAAAATACCGGTAGTCTACAGCATATTATGCCAATGTGGTAAGTCTCATGTTGGTCAGACCATCGCACCATCAAGACTCGTGTGGCTGAACATGAGCGGAACATCCAGCTGTTTTAGTTGCAGTCGCACGTGTAATCAAAAATGGCCACAAAATGGACTTCAGCGATGTGAAAGTGCAGGCAAAGTGTTCATTAGAGAACCCATTGAAATACAGCTGAATAATGATATTATTAACAGAGACTCGGTCCTGGGGCGTAGTGATGCCTGGAAGCCGGCTTGGTCCTTGCTAAGACATCCTCATTTCAAACAAAAGGACAGTCAAGATTGGCCACCCAGCATTACAGATGCAATACATAGCCGCGGTTGGTGGGAACTATGGAATGCAGTGTTGGGGAGGGGAAGAGCACTAGTCTTTAAGAGACATGTTGGCACCCAAACTGGCAGTGCAACTCTGGTCATCACAGGGTGAGCACCAGCCCTGAAGATGGTGGCAACATATCTTTCGCCTACACAATCCGGCAGCGAATCTGCAGAGATTATATTTCAACTGATAATATATATAATTACTTTTCTTTCTGTGTTCTGAGAATTCACTCCTTCACAGATGCTTTACTAAATAGAACAGTCATTAAATAATGCGCATAATCTCGAACAATATCTCTGCCCATTGTTAGTTGAGCAGCAAAGGCGGGAAGCATGTGACATCGCAGAGAGAGAGACATCACGACAAGGATTCGTGTTTCATTATTATAGATTCTTATTCTGATTTTGTTATACTTGGTGAATTTCTATCATATAATTTTGTAACTAAATGTTTATGGTAACTGAAATAGGAAATACATATTTCATATTTAATATGATGCGGGTATCTTTGGAAGACTGCAGCAATCATCATATTAGATTTTGTGGATAAGATAAAACGAAGTTCTCTTAAAAATTCAACCAGCTTCCAGGATTTGTCTAATGCACAATCGACATTGAATCTACATTTATAATCACAGATCGTTTATTATTATCTTTATGAAGCAAGTCAGCACCTTGTACTTTATACGGAAATAATGAATGATTAAAAAAAGGCAATGTCATTTAACTTTTGATTAAGAGAAATGTAATGTTTTGTTGATTTCCAATTTGATGTTGAGCCATACACTGTTGATGCCATTAAACCACATACATTGGTTTCTGGGCATGTGCAAAATGTTGTGGCACATGGGCATTAAATACATAACTTGAACTGCGTCCAAAAAAAAAAATTCACTTAAAAATCAGATGAACATAACAAATATTGTGGGTAAGCATTTATGTTACACAAATAGCAAACTAATATAGGAATCTGTCAGTAGTGACATTATGAATAGTGAACTGGTGGACACAATAGGGAAAACGGAACAGTAAGAATATACCTCATATTTTGAATATCTGCCTGTAACCATTCATTTTTATCGACAGCTGGCTGTAAGATCAATGAGTTCCAACTAAGTCAGGTAGTATGCATGGTATATCCAAAAGTGATGATTGATTTTCTTGTGCCAAGCACAACGGTTGGAGGGCACAGTCAATAGGCATGATTGTTGGTGGGCAATGCCTGGTGAACTGTGGAGTCCTTTACAGAGTGCAGATTGCTTGTGATGAACAGTTGTTTGGGCATTGTGTCAAAGGTAGTTGCAGTGCAATGGAAATCAGCTACAGTAAAGGCCCGGTCAAACAGAGTGCGGGCAGCCCGCGCGGACTTTGTGGTACATAGTGTTGCATCATTCCAGTCAAACAGAGCACGGCCTACCGCGCAGCGGAAGCGCAGTCCTCGGCGGGCAGGCAGCAGGTTGTGAATTCCACAGAGTCCGCGGCAGGCAATGGCGGATGAAACAAAGTCTCATTCAGTGCGTTCGAGAATATTTATTTTTATATTACTCTCGGCATTCAGAGTACAAAAGCGTGCCAAGAAAGTAGTAATGTGGAATGAAATAGCTGAAAAGCTCAATCAGACCAATAAGTATATATTTATTTATTTTATAGCACGTTTTATTTTCCATGACCCATAGATACAATAATATGCTGGTATAAATATCATAAAATTAAAATGAATTTACGTTGTTGAAGTAATTTAGAAAAAGGTTTCGTACCACATAGTTGATCTCTCTCAATCGACTTGCGGTTGAGAAAGCATTGGCATGTTGATTTGTTATTATTGTATCACCTTGTAGTTCAATTTCAGTGAACTGTTTTGTGTAACTTCTTGTGAAATTGTGAAGGCAACATGTAGCTTTGACAACATTGACTACATCCAACTCTATAGGCCTAAAAAAATATACACCACGTCTGAGCTAAAATTCCAAAGGAATTTTCTACTACATGTTGAGCCCAATAATGTATATGGATTTTGTTTTTTTTGCTTCATCATTTACAACTTTAGTTTTTGCAAAAGGGCGGATTAAATAAGTTTGTAGTTTGAATACTTCATCACCTAAAAATACGCGAGGAATGGATGTGGTAATGGTTTAGGTAGCAGGATAGTTTTGTGGAATATATACTGACTTTTCCGCCTTGAACTATTAAAAGCGAGCTGAAGAAGCAATTCTTCTTCGTCGGATGAACTGCTACACAAGTTAATAAGGAGGGGACAGACAAAAATAAAAAAAATGAATTAATCCTTCCTTCGTCCACAATTGCTTCAACACTGGTCCACCCTTCAGCTGCCCATGCTCTGTTCGTCCACTACAACTTCGCTGGACTGCTATCAGACCACACTGTTTGACTGGGCCTTAAAGGTTTGCACTACAAAAAGAGGCTATCAAGTTGCACGATAAGATCTAGAAACTTACACAAAGGATGCTTCATCAAAAGCACACATTTTTCGATGGCATAAAGCATTCAAAGAAGAAAAAAGTATTTCAAGCATGAGCAACATGCAGGGCATACATTGCAATGTGAAAGTAGACAAAGAGACTACCAAAACCCATAATGCATTAAATAATTTTTATAGAAACTTTGGAGATGTGTAAAGTTTGTGCCAAATTGGATAACAAGGTTTTGATTGATGAAAAATTGAAACCCAGTTTTCCTTCTGTTCAAGAATTTTCACACAGTGTGAGAAGGAGCCTCACTTTTTTGGAGCAAGTGACAACTGATGATGAAACTGGTTTTTCAGTACAATTTCCAAAGACAAAAAGACAGAGTTATGAAAGGCACACTATATCAAGTTTTTTTCACAAAGAAAGGCCCTACTAACCTAATCGAAGATTAAATCAATGCTCTGTATTTTTTTACTCAAAAGTTGTTGCCTATTAGGAGTTTTTACAACCCAGTCAAGAAGTTAATGCTGCATTTTATATGAAAGTGCTTAAGCAACTGAGTGTGTTGCACAAGGTGACCAGAGATTGCAATTGCCTGCTAATAAGAGTTTCCAATGAAACAAACCATGGCAACACTCCTCCAAACTCCCTAAAGTCCCATCTGACTTCTTGTTTCCCTTGCTCAAATCCAGCTTGTAGGGGAATCATTTTTGGACTGTTGTAGTGAGGTTCATCCAGTTCAACAATTCCAGGTAAGCTATAACAAAGTCTAACCACTTTCATTAAAATACCTTTCAAGATTATTAGGCATCATCAGCCAGTTCAGTCAATGAATGATGTGGCCTCTAGAGTTACGAGTACAAATAGAGCCTGAAAAGTTTTCTGCTGGTAAAACAATGTTGGATGATCGTCTGACAGCTAGCTGTAGCAACCCTGTATATGTACTTGTCCCATCGGTTTGGTGGATGATCTCTTGGAGTCCAGTCCAACAACGATTTTGTCCATCTTTCTTCCAAGCAACAAAGACAGCCCACTGTCACTTTGAGCAGGTCTGTGACCTTTGATCTTTAAATAGCTATTTGTACCATTCTAAATTTTTCTTTTGTTAATTTATTTAGTGCACAGATCTCTCACCAGTAAGTCAGCATGGGAAGAATGCACTGGCCGAGAATTATTTTCATCAGATTTGAGGATAACTGAATGCCTGCTGACAGATTTCTGACCTAACATCTCATATTTATAAGCTGGTCAAGATAAATGTGCTCATTCATATTTTATTTATATGTACATTCCCCACTGTGGCCCATATTTTATTGACATAATGTTTTTTATAGGGATTCATGCTCAGACCAACTGCATTACACTTTCAAATAAGATGAATAAAATCCATATCTTGGTGACCAAAACTGCAATGTCATGTTATTAATTCTTCTGCTATGTGGGGTGTCTTGGATGTATGATGTTGCTATATAAAAGGTTGGAATCTATCTATCAATTAGGTGAAATGTATGCTGCAACTATAGAGTGTCAACCTTGTGTATCTTGGGAAGAAGGCTTATGTTTGGCGTATTGCAATTTTGAAGAGTAAGGTTGGAAACGGATTTTAGTTAGTGGTCTCACGAGTCCCGGAAGCCAAGGAAAGTGCACATTTCCTGGCATATGGAAACTGGATCTGTGGAGTAGATGCTCGTGTCTGATACGTGTCTTCCCAACTTATTTTAAACAAAAGCAAATTTCTGATGCTACTGACCACCCTGTATTCTGCACTCTCAAAAGCTAACTGCAACCCCATATTAGTTACTTAGTTCTCTCTTGGTAATATCTTTCACCCTGGGCATTCCCCCCCCCCCCCCCAAATCCTGCTCACTGTACATGCTTTAGTAAACAACACAATCTCAAGATCTTGGCCCACATGCTTCATATACTAGTCATTACACCACTAGGAAAAATACAGCTTCCTATAAATAAGCACGTTTCTCAGCATTTCCAAGGTTACAATCATTATAAAGGACAATAGGTCTTATAGTATACTGTATTGTGCAGTGTTTCTAGCCCAGCATTCTAGAAGACAAATAAGCTAGCTAGTCAGTTAGCTGAACAGATAACATCTAAAATAATAATAAAACAGATCAATATTTATGAATGCCTTTATTTTCACTTTGACATCTCCTGTTCTTTTTGTTTTCTTTGAAACAAACTCCATTTTTTATACATATATCAGAAAATTTATATGCTCCCTAAAGTGTAAACAATACAAAAGAATATAAGCAATGAAGAGGAATGTAAGAGTATGCATCTGTAAAAGAAAATTAACACTTACGACAAAAAAACAAAAGAAAACTCAGTTTATTGACAGTACATATTTTAGAGAGATCAAGCTTCCCAAATACATGCAGTCTTATGTTTGCTCTCCAAATTATTAAAACATAATTATCAATGCGATCGATATTAGTAAGAGGAAGAAGAGGTAGCATACTGCCTTCATTTTCAATGACTAAATCAGAACACGGCAGAAAATTTTACAACTTTATGCACATACTGTTAGGATTTTGGTGCCAGTTTTACAGTATTTCCAATTTTTTTTAAAAAAAATTACATTTCAATAGTCGATTGCAACAACCAGTGACCTATTTTTTCTGCAATGCCTTTGGGACGTGTATATTAATATACAAATATAAATTAAATGCAGTTAAGTAGTATTTAAGATGATAAAAATTGATTTATTGAGCTTTTGTATTCTTTAATTTCATTGGTACCAAACTGAAGCTACTTTTCAGCTCACTGAACAGTATGTACAGAACATTTAATTATACTTTCCACCTACAACTTGCTACGTACAGAAAGAAAATCATGCACCAATCTGACTGCATGCTTAGAAGTTCCTGGAGCAGCAGTGACACCATATCCTCCATGCCCATAGTTATGAACCACCTGCAATCAAATAATTCTGTTAAGACGTTTATTGTTTGTTTTCAAAGCCCTAAGTGCGTTGGTAAATATTGACTACCTTATTACTACATTATGCAAAACATATTCTTTTGTTAAAACTGACAGTTTCATGATTAAAAAGTCAGAGGGAAATAGCAAAGATGATGGGTACAAAATTTCACTTTTTTTGTTTACGGTTTTACACCTCGTGGATGTCGAGGTCATTAGAGGCGAGAAAGGACTGGGGAGGGGGGCGGAGCAAGGAACGGGAAGGAATTATGCCATGGCCTTTTGAAGGAACCATCCTGGCATTCGCCTGGAATGATTTGGGGAAACCATGGAAAACCCAAATCTGGGTGGCTGAACTGGGATACTTTTTATTTCATTAGTGTTATTATTCAGATACAAAATCATAAGTTCTAGGCAAACAGCAGCCACTTTCATGGTAAGCAATAAACACACTACACAAAATTTAAATACTTAAATCTATATATTCATTAAGACTTCAAATATAAGTGTAGCCGTGAAAAAAACACAAGAACATCAGGGAACCATTATGCACCAAAGCTGACGGCAGGAAGGTGTCAAAAAATCAAATAATTAATGATAGAAGTTCAGTGCAATCTTCAGCTCATTGCAGTAGCTAAAAGAGTGAAAAATTTGGGGAGGAAAATGAAAAAGGATGGAGGTTAAAGATCAAAGAAAATGTAAACTAACTATTCAAATGACAAAAAAAGACTACGGTTGATTATGACTACAAGGTGCTGAAGACTTGAAATGTAAATATCTTGAGCTTGTTATCAAATGTTATGCCAACTGGACAGAACACATTGAAAAGGCAGTAGGAAAAGGCTTCAAAATCCTTCACTTGTTGGAGAGAGTGATGAGGTGAGAGAAGTAAATTGGATTAAAAAAAAAATCTTTTGTCAGGCCATTGCTTGAATATGGTGGTGTATTATGGGACCTACATTTCGGGTATCAAATACAGGAGTTGGAGGCAGTGCAAGGAAGGATTGCTAGATTTACTGCAGAACACAATTGGTAGCCAATATGATAAAAGAGCTGGAATGGGATTCATTGGAAGACATGAGGATGGTGAAGAGAGTCATGGGGGTGTACAAGTCGTATATTGGTGATAAGAAGTGGAAAGATATTGATGTAAGAATTGAAATTAATGCACAGAAGGGAAAAGATGACCATGACCACAAGTTGGCACTCAATTTCAGGCACAAGGGGGTGGGAAAATTTTCTTTCGTAGGTAAGGGGATTAGAGATTGGAGTAACTAACCAAAGAATTTATGAATAATTTACCAAAAATGTTGAAACAAATTAAAGATGAAATCTGTGGAGGGAAAAAGTAGGTGGGTACAAGAAAGAGGAGGGGGGGAATGGGTGTGTAGGGAAATTACCACAGGAGCATGCACGCAATTACAATTAAATCAAATCAAATTAAAAGGGAATGAATGGGTAAAAAATCAGTATAAATGACTATAAATATTCTTTGAATTTTATTTGCTTGGCATATAATAAGTGGTGCTTCCTATTAGAACAAACAAGGACACAGGCCTCCCTTTCTGGGTGCTGCGCCTTTGTCAGGCTGTGTAGTTCATTGTCCCAAATAAGGAGTAAAGTGACTGGGAATGGTTAGCACCAGTTTTTACAGCTGATTTTGTAAACACCGTCCCAATTTTGAATAGATAGGATTTGATAGATTCATATGAAGAAAGCAATACTATAAATCCATTTTTAGTTTCTCTTCACCTACTCCCCCTTCCCCTCCCTCCTCCCCTCAATTCAGTTTAGTTTCCTTTATTGCCCAAAAATTTCAGTGTTCTGTGCCTGCTTATTTTTTGTATTCTTGCTGTCTCTTCCGCATCCACTTTTAATAAGAATTTTTTTTTCTCATCATTTTTGTTTTAATCTGCTAACCAGCACATTTGCTTCCACCAACCTCATGTACCAATGTATAAACTTAGTAACTGTAGGATTACAACTGAAGAAAAGGATACAAGGCAGCATAGCCTACTTGAGAACAAAATTCTTTTGCTTAATGTGGTAGAGTGCTGTGGTATCTCTACATAAGGCTGTAAGCAGGCAAAAGTCTGTACCTTTAAGAAATTTTTTAAAATTACTGATTTTTAATGCCCATAGGAAATGAATCTTCAAAATTAGCGTGTGTTTGTTTGGATGAACTCCATCCAAATGAAAGCCACTGGTCAGCTTGTGATGGGGTTTTGAATAATGTACAGCCCCTGGTCCTGTGGGTAAAACAGTATTTTTCATTGAACAGGATTCACACAAAACCAATGGTCAGATTTTGATGAAGTTTTGAATAAATTCCTGGGAATAAAAGATGGTATGCTTAATTTTGATGTGGAATTGGAAAGGTGAGAATTTTAAGATAAAAGAATAAACAAATTAATATCAAGTTATAGTTGTATGGGATTCACATACAAAGCACTGGTTGGATTTGATGTGGTTTCAAACAAGTTACAGCATTTAGGCACATTTTAATGTGGCAGGTTGGATGTGGTCACACCTTCCCCTCTGACATATGTCTCGTCTCCTATATTACTAAGGTTATTTACCTGGAAAAGACAGATAAAATACACCCAAAACTCACCAAAGTTGAAGGGAGGAGGGCAGCAGCAACACAAAACACAGAAAATACAATATTTCGGGTTAAACCCTTTGTCATGTTAAAAGAAGTAGGTGGCTGAGCTCGTGCAAGCCTTGCGGTCGTCACAACCACTCATAGAATGAAATTGACCATCAGGGGTGATTGGGGAGGGGGGGGGGATGCAACAATAATATAACCGAAAGTAAAATCACAGGGAAGATTATAATGGGAAATAATAATAATAATCGGTGAATTTTTTAAAATGTTTAAACAAGGTTATAAATATATATGAATCTATTGTGCTGGCCAGTGAGGATGTACAGGGTGAGAATGGAAGATGATATCCAAAATTAAGGCCTGGGGGATGTTTAGTCTGCAGGATGTGTTGATATGCCAATTCTCAACTGCAGAGTTCAGAGTGGGAGGTAGTATCCAGAAGTACTCTAATGGCTCTGACTGTGAAGCCATATTCCCTTCTTTGCCTCTTACTTTTTCTCTTTTTTATAACGTATTTAATTCTTTCGTCTGCCTGCCTGTGACCATTATTCAGCCCAATAGTGTTTGTTACATGTTTCTGGGCCATTTTACCACACTACTTTGGGACTTCATTTGTTTTTTATTTTCTTATTCTACTTACGATACATATATATTTTTTGTTCCCCTTTTATTCCAAAGCACTAATTATCCACTTTTTACTTACGTCCCTCCTCCCCCCCTTCCTGCCATTCACGCAGCCCCATACTTCACAGCTTGCTTACATTTTTGTCACCTTTCCACACTCTTAATTTTTTTTTCCCCACCATGTCTCTATTTCAGAGTTACCTTTCCCAGTATGTGCACCATGCTACTCACCTTGTTAAACTGAGATCTCACATCCTATTCCTTCAATCCTGCGTTTGTCTTAACACACCATCAAATGGGCTTATCATAAAACTTCCTCCTACACTCCACTCATTCTGCTTACAACAGTCCTTAGCACCGATTCACCTAGTTCTTCAACAGTATATCATGAAAGCCCAACAACACTCATCCCAAACTATTTTCTTAGACAAAATCCTTCTTGCATTTCCTGGTTGCAGTCATTATTATAGATGGGAACAGATAGCTGTTTAGACGGATACCGGTTATCCAGCCATCCTACAAGCCAGATAGCCAAATATTCTGCACCTGAATATCGCTCTGAACGTTGTTATTTGAAAAAAATAAAAATGTTGTCAACAAAGAAAGGATTTTCTACAAGTATTTGGGAATATTTTGATTTAAATAATTACAATAAGTTTTCAATTCGGAATTACTTTTCTTGAGGCTCGTTTTGATGTGAAATTTGACTAATTTACTTTTTGTAAAGTGGACTTAAAGAAAATGCAGTGACATATATTTTTCTTTCTTCGACCAGATACCTCTGCCATGACAAACCATTTGAAAATGAAACATCCGAAATTAGTTTGGGATGTAAACCACAAAAAACATTTAAGTACACAACAATGCCAGATTCCTGAATTTCATAGCTCAAGGGTATCTTCTGAAGTCAAACTAGAACAAGGAGTTTTTGCTAGGAAGAATTACCCTGGTTCTGACCCTGGAGAAAATATTGCAAGGGAGTTTAATAGTATCGCAAATAATTGGGCTATTGATCAAAACAAAATACTTTTTCTCGCTCATGACAGTGGCGCCAACATGGTGAAGAGTGTACGCATGGCTGAATATGCTTCTGCTAGATGTTTCGTCCATTTGCTTCAGGGAATTTTAACTGAGCTATTGAAAATCCAGCCTGAAGAGGCAGGAGTGATTGTTACTGGTAGACATCTCGTTACACACTTTAATTGTTTGGGATTAGCTCAAGAACAATTGTGACGATTCAAAAAGAAAAATTAACCCGAGCGTCAGCTGGTGCCAAATATCAACTCGAGATACCTTTTATATTACAGAGTTCCTGTTGGAACAAAAAAGGCCTATATCGCTATATGTGGCTGATCGCAAAATGCACACTAAATTGACGCTTCAACAGTGGGGTTCGATGGTAAAGTGTGTTAAGCTATTAAAATCCTTAGAAGAAATAACAAGTTCTGGTCTCTGCTGCAATTCTGAAGTAATATCACAAGTTTCTGCACTATAAGAAAATATTTAGATAATGATGGGAAAGCACAAAGGACTCCTGACTTACCATATATTAGAGTCTCTTTGATAACTGAATTAAAAAGTTGTTTTGACTCCTTAAGTGAAGATTCAAAATACTTGATTCCCACCTTCCTAGAGCCAAGAGTAAACTATCTGGTGTTTGCTGAAGCTCGTCAGTAGATTTGTTAGAATTCATAAAAATGTCTAGCGAAGAATCTTCCACCAGTAGCATCTCATCCTCTATGGCTGTTAAAGGGAGCAGAAGAGATGAGACAGAATCAACTATGACTTGTGAAGCTCAGGACACGTTTAGGAACTGTTTTACGAGATAGCCAGTATCACGCTCAAGAAAAAAATGCAATTGCTAAAGAGATTGAGTTATTTAAAGTCATCTCAAATTAATGGAAAGCATGACTCATATATTTGGCGGTCAGCTAATACAACACCGTACCCAAATTTGACAAAACTTGCTAGAATTTATTTTTCAGCACCTTACAGTAAGTAGCGTATATAGTGAAAGACTTGTCTTTGAACCTGGCCTTGTTCACGAGGACAAGCAAAACTGACTATTATCTCATATTACGCAGAAATTGGTGTTCATTCAGTACAAAAATTATTTTTTTATGTTAAAGGCAATAATAAACTGTATTTTGATTTAAAGACATGAAGTTTTTATTTGTGTTAAATTTTCGTAATTTATTGGGAAATTCGGTACCCGCCGGATACTGACCTACGATACGGTATCCGGCCTTTCTGTCCAAAATTTACTATCCGGCCGGATAGTAAATTTTGGACAGATAGGCCAGATACCAGATATCCGTTTCATCTGTAGTCATTATTTACACAACATCCTCAAAACTCTCTTCCCTCTGCAAGAGCTACTTTGTTTTGGGCCTATATCTCGCTAACCCACATAACAGGCAACACATCACCCCTTTCACCACTTACTGCCACAGTTCCTTGTATTTCTCATATTGTCAACTTTTCCCATCCAGCACCTCTGTCACCCGCTCCCATCACCTCCACCAGTACCAACTCCCCACCACTGGAGAAATAAAAAAATCCCTTTTGTGAATCTCTCTTCCACCACACCTCTCTGAACATGAACTATCAGTTCTTTCAAAGGGTCTTACTTTCTCTCCCACCCCTAAATTTGATCAGATAACTCTTATTAACAACACCCTTTCATTCTGCCGCACTCTCAACTGGCAACACCCTTTCATTCTGCCGCACTCTCAACTGGCGTTATTATCTGAATACTACAGGCAGGGGTGACAGCAGCCTCCAACAATTTCTATCTCCATTCCAGTAAGATCCACCTACCGTTCCTCAAAACCATCCCCCAGGCCTATTCCAGGAATTCCTCACGTCAACCCTCTCATCGCCTTCCTTCTTAAATTCAATCCCCCACTCCAACAACCTGACCTGTACTGAAATGCAGGCTATAAGTGAACTTTCAAAAAATAAAAACATCATAATTCTACCAGCTGAGAAGGGCTCAACCAATGTGGTCATGGATTGAAGCGACTACATAGCTAAATCCCTCAGGCAGGTCTCTTGACACCTCCACCTACTTACCTCATACCACTGAACACCACTAATTTGATATGCACAGAAATTTGCTCCTTCCTCAGCCTCCAAGGTCCCTTACAGGGTCTTTCACACCATTCCATTTGTCTTATGACCCCTAAGACCCCACCCTGTATCTTTTGCCCAAGACTCATAAGGTGGTCAATCCTGGACAACCTATAAATGCTGCCTTTGGGTCTTCCACAGAATGCATTTCTGCATTCTGTTGACCAGCACCTACAACCTTTCATCCAGGCCCTTCCATCTGAAGTCAGAGACACCACCCCCACTTTTTAGAGCATCTGTCAACAGTCCCTACACCCCTACCTGCAGATTACTTCCTGGTCACTACTGATGTATCATCACACTACACCAACATCCCTCATGGCCCGGGCCTCAGTGCCATAGATCATTACCTTGACAGTCACCAACCCACACACCTTCCCTATCACTCGTTTCCTCACTTCTTTGGCTCAATTCATTGTTACCAAAAATTTCTTTTCCTTCTAGTCTAAGATTTACCATCAGATATGAGGCACTGCTATGGGCATTTGCCTTCATAAGTCAACCCTTTCATGGGCAGACTAGAGGAATGTTTTCTTCAAAAGGTTACCCGACAACCCACCGTGTGGTTCAGGTATACGTATCACATATTTATGATCTGGACCCATGGTGAAAACCACCTCGACTTCTTGAACTCACTGAATAACATCTCCTCCCTAAACTTCACCTCGTGCTACTCTCAGACAGACAGCACTTTTCTGCACAGAATGGTCACTTACACACCTGTGTCCACATAAAGCCCACTAACTCACAACAATATCTCCATTTTGATAGCTGCCATCCATATAATTTAAAACATACCATCCCATACAGCCTAGCTATTCGAGGCAAATGCATCTGCTCTGATCACGAATCCTTTACTCTCACCTCCAACAACCTAACCAGGGCACTCGTAAACTGCAATTACCCTCCAGAATTAGTCCACAAACAGTTGTCAAGAACTGTCCACCACACTGACAAACAACCCAAAACCAACCAGAGCCCTGTTTTTCTCACCCAGTTTTTCCCTGGCCTGGAATCACTAAACCAAATTCTTCGTTTGGGCTATGACTTTCTCAGATCCTTTCCTGAAATGCACCGCATTCTTCCCACTATCCTTCCCACCACACCCGTCTCCTTCAGCGGACTGCCTAATCTAAAAAATATACTTTTACATAAATATCAACTGTCTGATGCTCCTAAACCACCGTTTGGATCCTTCCCTTGTAAGAAACCCTGTTGCAAAACGTGCAGTATGCATTCACCTACCACTACCTATTGCAACCCTACTACTGGTAAGACCTACCCCATAATAGGTCATGCCACTTGCACAACAACCCATCTCATATACCAGCTCACCTGCCTCCACTGTCAAAGTTCTTACATTGGCCTTACCTCTAACTCATTATCCATCAGAATGGATGGTCACAGACAAACAGTTTACTCCCAAAACCTAGACCACTGTTGCTCACCAAGCCAGTACTCAACACCCGCGACCTTAATAATTGCTTCACAGTCAGAGCCATTAGAGTACTTCCAGATACTACCTCCCAATCTGAACTCCGCAGGTGGGAATTGGCATATCAACACATCCTGCAGACTGGACATCCCCTAGGCCCTAACTTCCGATAATAACTTCCATCCACACCCTGTACACTAGGGTGTCCCTTAAATTTCAATTTCAATATATTTTTACGCATACCTTCTAAAAACTTTCGTATTGACCTAATATAGTCTAGAAATAAATATTAGCCCGATTTATAAATGATAACCCATGCCGACTTGAGTTTTTAACTTGTCCATACAAGTTGCGCGGGTGCAGCGCTGCGACCTGTTACTGCGAGTTTCAATTGTCATTTCATATGTGATTTCTAACATTATTAGTGTGTTGTTGTTTACTGTGCGAAGATGTCTGTGGAATTACGAAGTGATAAACAAAATATTTACCTTATCGGACTGCCAAGCCACCAGATTAATGGTGCAAAATTACCATCTAATCAACAAGTTCTCACCATTTTAATTTACAATATTCGTGAAGTCAAGCTGACTGTTAGTGAAAGTGCGAATCTTGTTATAAGAGAGTGCATTATATTTTGGGAAAAAGCCAGAATTCCTACGAAGGCATTTCCTAACTGCGTGAAGAAACTTGTTGATTTATATCATGTTTGGAGGGAGCTGCAAAAAAACTAAGAAAACTCAGGCGACGTTCAAGAACCGTGAAAATAATTTTGTAAAAGACCTTGATAACTTATTTGATATTGCACATGCTGATGCCTTCGATAGAATGAAGATAGAGGAAGACAAAGAATTTTTAAGGAAACAGAGAGAGGCATGTCGACCGGGATGCTTAGGTGGAACTGACAAAAAATTGGCAGAGAAAGAAGAACGAGTTAGGCAAAGACGACTGGAAGAAGAGGAAAGAAAGGTAAAACAAAGAGTTATTGGCTGTTGCATCTACTTCTTCGATAGATAACTTGGAATGTCTTGATAATTCGGATAAGGAACAGATTTCGAACTCTGAACTTAGTACTCAGATTCCTTGCCCTGAAAAAAGTTCTAAAAGAGGCACAAAAGGTTTCATAACTCCTAAACTGGTAGCAGCTTTAGATCGATGCCAATTAAGCATAAGAGACTCAGTTTACACTCTCCATGCGGTTGTAGAAGCGCTTGGTCTGAACAGCGATGATTTCCCTATTAACAAATCCTCGATTCAGCGAATTCATACTCAGGTGAGAAAATCCAGGGCAGAAGCAATAAAAACTAACTTCCAGAATAATTTGCCTGATGTAGTCAGTCCATTGGGATGGAAAACTATTACCTGGCTTGAATGTACGAAGTTCAAAAGAAGAACGCTTGCCAATTATGGCTTCATTTGACGATAGAGAACAGCTTCTTGCAGTCCCAAAATTAGAGAGTTCTTCTGGAAAACATCAAGCTAAAGCCATTTCAACTGCACTCTTTGACTGGAACCTACATGATAAAGTACAGATAATGTACTGCGATACAACAGCTTCAAATACTGGCCGTTTCAGTGGAGCTTGTGCTATTTTGGAGCAGAAAAAGAAAAGGAATTGCTGCTTTTTGCTTGTCGTCATCATATTTATGAGTTGGTCCTAAAAAGCTGTTTTTGAAACCAAGGTAAAGCAAATTACTAGTAGCCCAGATATACCAATTTTCAAAAAGTTAAGAGATAATTGGAAAAATATTAACACCGGTAACATTGAGCCACCTTTGAATTTCGTTAAAGCACATATTGCTGAGACAAACATTACATCTTTGTTAACTTTTTATAAGACTGAACTGGAAAAACCTTTTATTAGAGACGATTACCGCGAATTGGTTGAACTATGCGTTGTGTTCTTAGGAGGAGATACAGAGAATAAACTAAAACTCAGGCCCCCCGGAGCTTTGCATCAAGCGCAATGGATGGTGAGAGCAATCTATTCTATAAAAATATGTTTGCTTCAATCGAAACTTAAAATTACTGCAAAGGACAAAAATACTCTACAAGATGTTTGCTTATTTATCGTCACCTTGTATACTAAACCTTGGCTCGAATGCACAGTGGCAATTAAAGCACCTAACCAAGACTTGTGCTTTTTGAAAGCTCTAAAAGAATATGAAAAAGTAGACGCGACAAGTTCCAAGGCATCCATAAGCAAGTTTGTTCATCATTTATGGTATTTGTGTGAAGAAACAGTCATGTTATCACTCTTTGATGAAGAAGTTGATTCCAAAACCAAGACAAAAATGATTAATAATTTAAACAGAGACGAAAGTTCAGATTCCGCTAAACGCTATGTCCCATCGAAGGAAGAAATTACACAAAATTTGTTTGGTAAGCTTAATATTTTCTTGTTTCTTTTTTCAAAGTTTCGTGGCTTAGTTTTTGCTTATTTAAACTGTTTTTTCTTTCTTTCAGATATGATGCTGGATGATTTTGTGACTCGAAGAAGCAAACAATTTCTATCTCGACTGCAGATCGACGACAGTTTTCTTCGGGAAGATGTATCTTCTTGGGGTGACAATCCTACTTTTTTGGAAACTAGAAGATGAATAAGTCATTTGAAGGTCGTAAATGACACTGCTGAAAGAGCTGTTAAATTAATGCAAGATTTTAATGTACTTATCATGGCTGATGAAGAGCAAAAACAGTTTTTGTTGCGTTGTGTTCAGGAACATAGAAATCTGTATCCAGACTGTAAAAAAACTACACTAAAGAGAAGTTACCCTAATTAATTATTATTATAATTTGTATTTAAATAAAAGTTTATGTTGATCTTATTTTATTTTTACTCATATTTACTTTATTTGTTGTATTTTAATTAGTTTTGGATCAAACCAAAATGGCAGGCCAAAACACCATTTTTTATTAAACTTGAGAGCTCGGTCGGCAAGGGTTGCAATCATGCTACAAATATGAAATTTCATATTTAAGTACATTTTAGCATTTATAAAAAAAGTAGAGGGTATGCGTTTCGAAATTCTAAAAAAATTTTTTTTCACCATATAAGGGACACCCTACTGTACACCCATCACTGTCCAGCACAATAGACTCATATATTTATAGACCTTATTTTAAAAAATTGATATTTTTATCAATTTATTATTTTTTCAATGATTATTATTATTTCCCATCTTAATCTTCCTTGTGATTTATACTTTCGGTTATATTATCATTGCTCATCCTACCACCTCTGACTGTCAATTTTATTCTATGAGTGGTTGCATCGGCAGCAAGGCTTGCACAAGCTCAGCCGCCTACTTCTTTTAACTTGGCAAAGGGTTTAACCCGAAATATTGTATATTCTGTGTTTTGTGTTGCTGCTGCCTTCCTCCCTTCAACTTTGGTGAGTGTCTGTCCTTTCCACATAAATATTGCCTCGCGGCAGTTCTTTCCTACATTGTTACCTATAAGGTTATTTACTGAAACATTGTGAAGTTAAGTGTTCATATTGCCTTTCTACTTTCATTTTAATGTGAAAGCCAAGAGCTGAGAATTTAAGATAAAATGTCCCAAACTCGTGTTTATTTTTCACTGAACATGACATGCAAGAGCTACTGGTCAGATTTAGTCAATTTTCAAATTTGAAATGCACGCGATTTCAGCATACAAACGACATTTTATTTGATTGTTCACGATTAATATTCTTTCTGGTTATGCCACGTTGTTTATTTCATTACCTGAACTCATTGCTATGTCAACATAAACAATATCTCTGATAAAGGCTGTAGGATACCATCCGAAAGCTCAGGTAATGAAATAAGCAATGAGGCATAACTCAAAAGTCTATTAATAATGGACATCGTATTTTCTGGAGGAATTATTACTTCTAACTGATGTTTAGATCAGAAGTGTGCAGAATGAGTAAGTAGTTCCTCCATTAACAAACTCACCTAACAAAAATAAATCTTTAATTTAGCAGTAAAATATGAAGTGTTGTAAACTAGGTATAGAATAGGAAACAACTGATTTTAAAGTGATGAAATGTAGATTTGCAAGTTAATTTGTACAAGACAGAGGCTCATGTAAATTACTTTTCATTCGCAATTTAATATGAACAAACAACTGTAATCCATAAAACAGGAATGAAATAAGATAGGGTAGGAAGTGAGAGATTAAGTAAGCACAAAAGTACTAATTAAGATTATGATTTCCTCTTTCTTTCTGAATTATTAAATTCACAACATCTGCTGACTTGAGAGCCCAGTTACGACAAAAGTATGGCTTATTAGGCAAAAGTCATTAAGGAAGAAAATGTTTATAAAGATCATATCTTTAGGTTGCTAAAGTTTCAGAACAATTTATGAGATATATTACCATAGCAACACGAGACCACCAACAAAGTCTAAAGAAAGAGGGACTGCACTTTTGAAGAATTTAAAAGGACCTAAATACTTAAAATAGTTTACAAGATAATTTATTAAAGTGAAGAAGTTTGAAATTTTTTGGACACTTTCTGAGCAAGAAGATAAAGGTAGCTGTGTCAGACGATTGATTGGGTATTTTAAGGTCAATCTTTGACTGGTGCGGTCATGTATGGAGCAGTTAGTGCATGGAGTAATACAGTGAAGAACAAGGAATAGTGTATGAAACAGTACCAGTTTTGGGAGCCACGTGGGTCCATGCGAGATGTAAAGTTTAAATTCCTGAAAGGAAGCGAAACTGGTTTAGCAATCATGATTTTCCTGTACAGAACTCGTGGTGTTATAAAGCTTAATTAACCATGGAGTTAATCTACTTAAAGAAGGGATCTAAGAAACCGATTCTTGGTTGATCTGAGAGCTTATTGTCAACAGCTGAACCTGCTATCCTTCATAGTGATCGAAGCCGATCTTAGACATTCTACTTTATCTAATATCAGAACTGTTGAACAAGTTCCAGAATATAATCAAGATTTCCAATAACTTTCATTTGATAGTTAGTGATCACCTATGACTTTAGGCGATTCCTTATATTTATTTCCTTCTTATGAAGTTGGTGGCCAATCTAAATGACAAGAATCTAGCTTTACAAAATCAGAAATAAAAAGGACTAAGCCAGCAACAGTAGTTAACACAGTTGGAATTAGAAGCAAAGTAGTGCTGTCAAACACCCACAGCCTAAGGTATCCTTCTACAGTAGTTAAAGCCAAGGTAAGAAACTTTTTATTCAATTTTTATCTGGTTTATTTTGTGTATATGGTACTCTGCAAAAATTATGCACTTTAACAAATTGTGTTGCAAATTTTGGAGCAAATAAACCAGATATCTCACCTGTGACAATTGCTTGCTTCATATACTCGTGTGTAAAGGTTAGGCCACATTAGCCCGATACCAGCCCACACCACCACCACACCGACATTTTTCTTATTGTTATCGCTAACTCAATTGAAGCGAGTTCAAACGACACTGCATTTCGTCAAGACACTCTGCCTTCGTTAGTTTGGTTTACCTTATGACGGTGCAGGCTGGTGGATATGGATAAGTGTATAGAGAGAATTTGGAAATTTCCAGGCCTTTCAATGATTTTTTAGCATTACTGATTGCCTTAGCCTCACTTCAAGGTTCATCAGATGTTCGTAAAATGTAGGTGGATTTCTTGTATGTTTGTATTAACAATGAAAGCTTTGCCATAGCTGAAGGTCGATTTTAAGGCCTGTAAAAATTACATCGAAGACTGGGGATCTTCCATACCCAAATCAAATGCCATAAACATCTGAATCTAGAAGTACTAAAAATATGTAATCAAACATATAAAAGTACATTTATGTTTTGGGATAGCAAAAATAAATTATATAGAAAAAGAATGTGCTTATTTTAGTATGTTTAAATATATATTTTTCATTACATCCAGATGTCTCTGGACTAAGATGTAACTTTACAGGCCTTAAAATTGACATTCACATCTGGCAGAGCTTTGATTTGTTAATGTGAAAATGCTAGGCAGCTCCGTGGTTCGAATTTCACGTTAATCTGCAGGTATCTTTTTCAAATTAGGTGACAACGATAGAGGTGTACTACGTGGCTGATAATCTCTGTGACTAGAACTTTGAGATCACATCAAATTAATTTACAGAATCTTTATGGTTTATATTTAAATTAAAATATATAATAATCTAATATTGAGTGAATCGAAAGGAACTTCAACCAAAGCAAATGTGAAATGACTGATGACTGACATTACATTGTGACTGTGTTGATATACGCAAGAATCTTTCAATCCAGTATAGTGTGATGATCATTTTTTTTAAATGCGTAGAGACACTTTTTGTGTGCATAAGATATCAAACAGTAATGTGATAAACGGCGTGAGGGGGGGGGGGGGGGAGAAAGAGAAAGTATTTTAATGTTCTTTATTATTTTCATAGATTATAAAGTATGCCTCTGAAAGATACAGTTCTCTATAATAAAGAAACCTGGTTGCGATCCCCAAATCACTTTTATGGTAATTTTTTTTAACATTAATTCCATTGAACAACCTATTGTAAGTAGATTGAAGACCGAGTAGGAACTCATCCGTCACACAGACTAGTGTGGACACGAGAGGGTAAAGACGTCACTCGGCTGACAGTCAATGCGATGATGATGTGGACTGGTGTTGGCGAAGTGTGGCCCGACCTTGAAGATCCAACCAACCCTCAAGATGTATATTAAGTTTACTGTCAGGATAATGTAAAAGAAGAACAAGTAGGAATACGTATTAACTGCAACAGTAATTGTAGTACCAATAACAGACACGCTACAGTGTTTGTTTATTTATTCTATTGATCTGTTGACATTTCAAAGATAGTTTATGTTGTTCTTAATAAATCTTACCGAAGTTTGTAAATTCGACAATTTCCTAATGTCACTTCTTTAGTACCTTTTAAGATGTTTTATTTTTAATTGCAACATAAACTGACTACTATGGGAAACATTGATTATAGGATACATTAGATTTAAAAATTTTTAAATTATATTCATAGAGGTAGACCATGCAGCTTAGGCAGTAGCGCATCCGAGTATGGCCCAGACGAATGAAGTTCAGACACTGACGATTTACATTGAAGTTGAATGTCCAGAACGGTTTGTCAGATCTACTGTAAAATGAGTACCATGTATGGATGAAACTATGTGGGAAATGTAAAGCCAGCCACTGTGGGACTGACCACCCAAGCATCTACCTAGTGTAATGTTGAGATGGTAGGGGGAGGAAGGACAGCACTCTACCCTGTGATTCTTTAAGTCTGATTGCAACCTTCCCCTCTTTTTATTTAGCTTCATAGATATTAAAAAGATATTGCATAGGTACACCTGAAGTGAACTCCAGATTACCTGATGTTCACTGCAAACTCTACAGTTCGCAGTGAACATCAGGTAATCTGTAGTTGACTTTGTATGTTAATCAAACTCTCAAAACTTTAGTAAAATCTGCAGTGAATACAGTACAATCAACATTTCCTACCACACAAATTCAGCATTTTTGGGCCTCATAAATGCACTAAACAGCAAGACTCAACTGTTACATCAATGACACTGTCAGCAAAATATTCTGTATGTTTGGTCAGTTTAATGACTGAGCAGTTCCAGTCAAGCTCAAAGTCTGCCTACCTGTTAGCTGTCCACAATCATAACATTTAGAACTTCCTAGTCTCAGTTTTCCAACCAATTTTACCTAATATAATGTATTTATATGCTGTTGTCACACCATTTGTTATAGTAAGTGGTTGCTTTTTTCTTTATTCTTAACATAAAAGTACAGTGACATACGCTGTTTGAAATTGTTCACTACATCTTAAACTTTTCCACTTAAACAGAATATTGGGACAAAACAACAGATATAACATGATACAAGTAATCCATGTTCTTAGAACGCCTTATATCCTAAGAGAAAATTCCGATTTAACTGAACAACTTTTTTAATAGAAGGAAGAAATCAACTACGTCCTATGCCAAGTGGACACCTTAAAAATGTTCCAATGGAATTTTTGACTACCCATTAAGAGTGTGGATACTTTACCTTCAGACCATCGATATTTTCTGCCTCCACACGTACTGGACTGCGGTGTGGTCTCAATCCTACCCATTCTCTTAAAACAGGAGCTTTTTTGAGACTTGGAACAAGTGCCGTGCAGCGTTCTAAAATGCCAGCTGTGTCATAGTGATTAACTTTCAAATCATAGCTGTCATAATGCCGACATCCACCAAGAGTTACAGATTCCATTCCAGGTATGATGTAGGTGTCAAAATCGGCATAGAAAAAAGTTTTAATCCATGGAGCCTTCACCTGCAAATTTAAATATGTAATGTGTAATGTAGTTACACTCATTAAGTTAATTTCAACACAAGAACATAGTTCTGATACTGTTCTATATATACTTTACACAAAAAGGAGCCAGCAGCTATGATACATTTGAGATAGTTATATAAACAAATACACATTCCTCTTAATGGTATAAATTAATTTTTTCTGGAACTGTGATCAAAATATATATGAACTTTTAAAAGAACTCCATTCTAACCAGAAATATATCTTTAAAATTATAATCAGAAAAAAATAAAATCTGTGATAGGAAACAAAAAGTAACAAAGAAAAAGAGACAGAGAACAACAGTTTACTGAAATTGATAACACAAAAAAAACACACTAAAGAATTTTTAATCTTTCAGCCTTTTAGAGAGCAAGCAACAACACATTTCGTAATGAATTACGGTTATGTAAATGGTAGGAGACGACCAATTCTAAAGAACAACATTGTGAGAGAAAGAAATGGAAGTAAGGGCAAACAATGTGAAGCAAACACCAAAACATAACACAACAGAAATTAGTGGTCCCTGTGGAATAGGTAAGAAAGCTGGAGACTGAAAATTAATCTTGGAAGGGGAGCAGGTGGGAGAAAGAGATGAATAGAGGGATTTAAGTTATTGCTATTGTGAGTTTGTATGTGTTACAATTGGAGTTTCAGGCGAATATCATTTTTCGGTCCTAATTATCCTAATGAATAACTGAGTGACAGACCCATGTATGAAGCAAATCAGTTGGTTTAAAAATGTGTGAAGTTTCACAGGTTGCATACCCTACTATGGAAAAGGACTCTTCAGTGAAGGAATTAGTGAAGTTGTTAATAGCTGTAAGCATACTACATATTCTTCTGGAATGCCTGTTGCATGTCTTATGTAAATGTTAAGGGGAAAAAAAATACATTCTAATATATACATGCTCTAATATCCAATCCCTTTATTAAAAATTGATATAAAGCCTAGCAATTGACATATTTATGATCAAGCATCCATTTCATCAAGGCGAAGATTTTTTTTTTTTTTTTTGCTTCTTATTTTACACCTCGATGCCGAGGTCATTACAGGCAGGGGAAGAAATGGGAAGGAATTTGGCCATTGCCTTTTTGAATGAACCATCCCAACATTTGCTTGGAGTGAAGTGGGAAAACCATACCAAACCTAAATCTGGATGGGGATTCGAATCCGCATCCTCCCGAATGCAAAGCCAGAGCATTACACTCGCCCACCACATTGGTCAAGGTAAAAAATAATAAAACGATAACTACAAAATACGAGGCGTATTCCAAAACTATGGTCCGTTTGGACATAGTAAAAACCTTGCTTATGAGACACGGTTTTTATTGACAGTAATGTGTGACTACATATCTAATTCTCTTTTCCACATAAACGCCGTTCCTATCTGTACACTTTCTGTAATGCTGCACCAGATTCTTTAATCCCTCGGCATAAATGTATACCGCCTGGGACCTGAACCAGTTGGTAACGCTTGTCTTGAGTTCATCATTGGTTTGAAATCATTGTCCACCAAGCCACCATTTCAAATGCAGGGAGAGGAAATAGTCGCTTGGTGGAAGATCGGGACTATATAGAGGGTGGTCAAGGAGTTCCCAACAAACTCTTAAGTCTTCTCTTTGGTTTTGCAGCGGCATGCAGGCGTGCGTTGTAGTGCAGAAGGATGATGCGAGACGACAGTTTCCCGCGGCGTCGATATTGGATCACTTGTCTCAGTTTGGCGAGCGTTGCACAGTACACGTCAGCTGTAATCTAATCACACTGCGCACTTCACAACTGGCGGGAGCTACAATTGTTGCGGCCATTTCGATCTGCTCTCACCCACAGGCATGCACCTACTGCGGCACACCAACACTGCTGTAATTTCCCCAGGAGTTGGTAGACACCACTGCACGCGTGGAACGTAGTTCAAGCCTTTGATCTGTGACATATTGTTCACCGGACCTTAGTTTTGGAATATGCCTTGTACATATTAAAATGAGTTTTCTTTCGTCACAGGATTACACTAGCCCTACAGAGATGATTAAGTAATTTAGACAAAACATTGTTGAGTAAAAGGCACACAGGGAAGATAGAACTTACAAAATGCCCATGATAAGCAAACTTGTACACAGCTTTGGTGAGCCAACAGGAAATGAAAATGGTAGGGAGAGGAGTCAGTTTGCTACATAAAACAAATTAAAATTGACCAAAAAATATATTAAAAAATATTCCCACACTGCCAGAGGTTTGCAATCTCTCTTGATTATGCAATAGTGCAAAAGTAATAATGATAATTATTCTGATTATTCCTTATCCATGACACATTTGTATATCAGTGATGGATAGTATGTTTATATCACTATTCAGTAGTAGCAACAATAAATTCGTTAGGCAGGATAGACGATGATATGCAAAAGTAACTTTGAGAACAGCAGACATATGAAGATAATAATCAAAATACATCAAACGTCGAAGTGATGAAAAAGAAGAGAAATATAAATATTGAAGCTAACTACGTCACCACAGAAGCACAACAATTACGGAACATCGGAAAAATAAGAATTGACACAGGTTGAAGGCAAAAATTAGTTTACAAGGTGAAGAGAGACATTAACAGCATAGAAAAAGATTGTAACTAATAGACTAGGATAATGGTTTAATATTATAAGAATTTATGATACAAAACAGATTAACACTATTTCAGAGATACGAGGTCTGTCCCAAAAAGTATCCTGACCTTCCTTCATATTTCCCTGCTCGTGTTATTCTGGGTCATTGAGCTGGTGGCATCAGTTCAAAGCAGTCCCCATTTGATTGAAGAATACACTCGCAACAGCCTTTCCACCTTTTGAAGCAAGTCCTGCAACTCATTTCTTGGTATCCTTTAAGTGGCACTTTTAATCTTGGGAACAGCCAAAAGTCGCAGGGAGCTGCATCAGGACTGCAAGGAGGATGACGGAGCTGTATGACTTTGTGCTTTGTCAAATGTTGCTGCAAGAGGTTCAATGCATGCACTGGGGTGTTATCGTGATGAAGCAGCTAGTCACCGCTTTACCAAAGCTGATGCAGTTTTCTTCATGCAACTTTTCATAACTTCAAGACAATAATATTTGTTGATCGTCTGACCTTTAGGAGCATATTCGTGGTGCACAACACCCTCATAATAATAACAATAAAAAACATTGGACACTGCTCCGACTTAGGCGTGCTTCTTTCGGTCTTGGCTCCGACTACAGCTTCCACTGCGAAGAACTGTCGTTTTGTTTCAGGATCATAACTATAAAACAGACGAGGTGAAGGTTTTTTGCTCGACCCTTAGCAATTTCAGAATGAATTTTGCACTCATGTGAACCATTTGCAAATTTTCAGTTAAAATCTTCAAAACACCAGTTTTCAGTATTCCAAGATCACCTTCTAGTTCTTGCAGTCAACTGATGATCTTCATTGATTTCAAGTTGCACACTTTCGATATTATCCAGTGTTTTTCTTGTCAAAGGCCGACCTAGATCGTGGGTTACTATTAGCAGATGTGGGGCCATCATTGAACCATTTATACAACTCTTATTTATGTTGTGTTCATACACTAATCATTTTGATGGTCTCCGCACAACTCTTTTCGAGTTTAAAGCAAAATTAAATGCTAATTCATTGCTCTGAATTTTCCGTCAATGCGATGAACGTACGAAACACCCTGTAAACAAACGCATGCTGCACGTGAATTAAGGCATCCCAGTGACAACTGCAGCATTTTGGGAGTTCATGAAGCTTTACACTCGTACTTGGCGTATGGCGCTAAATTTGTCAGGAGTGAAGATATGAAGGAAGGTCAGCTTCTTTTGAGACAGACCTTGTATAGGACTAATCAATGTATGATTCCATACTGCTAGTAAAAATGCAAGAACTGAGAGAAGTAATACTGGGAGTTGTGGAGTTTAGAAAAGCTAAGAGACTTTACAATATCAACATGGATCACTTAATATGGAAATGTGTGCCCTCAGACATGATTACTAAATCTATACGATGAGTGTTGGCAGAAAAGCATAATCCCAGCAATAATGGCAAAACACTCAATGTCATATCAATGTTTTTTAAAAAAAAAAAGAGAAGCGAAGAAAATGTGAAAGTTGCAATGGTATTACCTTGTTAAATACGTCTTACAAAATGTATTCTAAAATTACTTATGGAAGGCTGATGGTAATAGCTATTATTTCCACACACGCTGCAGGGTTCCATAGCTTTTATTTTACCACAATGTGAGTCACTGTAAGGTCATGATTCAGTGACTGCATTAATGTGCGTATGATAACTGTTTGGATTTCCGAGTGGGAATATTAGCCGAGGCTGTAGTTAGGTTTAAATGCAATCTGAGCCAAAAAGGTAATTGACATTCCACGTAAGGGCATAACACAGGATGAATTTAGTTTTTAATAATAGTAATAATTTAACACCAGATGTTTTCTACAGTTGTTAAACTCACATTAGGGACTAGCACTATAATCATTACTAATAATAGGCAAAGAAGAACTAATCTGCTCACTGGCAGGATTACATTATATTCAGGAAACATACAGACACCCATTACTGTCCTAAAATAATGGCTGCAAAAGGTCTGAGAAATTATCAGCTTATCAATAAGGTTTACAATTTCAAAATAACCTCCATTTAAAATCAATGAAATTATTTAAATTCCTAATACCATTATTTCGATTCCAGGAGTGGTTTGCCTAAAAGGTCTGCACAAGAACCCTGCAGCTAAACAGGCTTTTAAGTTGATAAACCCGACCAAGGAGGGTTCCGGGAAGAGATACAATTATATTATGACTGGTGTCATAACCTTTCCTACTAAAGAAAGTAGATATACCACTTATCAAAGGAGAAAGGAACAAAAGAGTATGACTTTGGACCAACCAATTGTTTAGGATGCAAGTCTGAGAGCAAGTTTCTCTGTTAACCATCCAGTACACCAAATTCTACGAGAAAGAATTTAAGCCAAAATATTTCATCATTATTCCATGATAATTCATTGTTCTGCTGTAGTAAACAATAGTTCAAATCTTATTCTTATTTATAAAAACACGAAAATGTTTTTGCTTGTTAAAACACTATTTTGCCCTGTTGTGACTATAGTAGTTACACTGCACAAAGCCTTCTCGCCATCAGAAAAGATAAGAGCCCTCACATACTTATAAAATTATCTCTCTCAGTAATCTCACTTGCCGTAACTCACTGGTCACCAAATATAGTTATTACACAATTATTTGCCTAATTAAGCTTCTGTTGCACTTTTTATTAAATGTTCTCTTGGATAATTTATTGTTATGTTTAGCAGCCAATTTGAAAATGTGACTTTGTAAAGAAAACATCATGAATTTGGACAGATTGTAATTTTCTATGAGGACCTAAACTCACAACGAATTTCATCATAGATTGAGTGGTACATTGCCAGAAGCTTTACGAAAACTGTAGACCATAATATCAATTTGATTTTCTCCATTAATAACTGTACAGCATCTCATGAGAAAATAAGTGTTTCACATGATCTGTACTTCATATATCCATGTCAAGATATAATTAGCATTTAAAAATCTCATATTGGCTGAGTGTATGATGTACTCCAAAACTTTACTATGGACATTTCTTTACAAGAGAATTAGTAAGTACACTGATCAGCCAGAACATTACAACCACCTACCTAATAGACAGTATGTCTGCCTTCGGCACAGATAACAGTGATGATGAGTCTTGGCATAGAAGCAATGAGGCCTTGGTAGGTTGCTGGAGGGAGTTGGCACCACATCTGCACACACAAGTCACCTTATTCCCGTAAATTCCAGGGAGGGGGGCGATGAGCTCTGACGCTATGTTCAATCACATCCCAGATGTGTTTGATTGGGTTCAGATCCGGAGAGTTGCGGAGCCAGCACATCTACATCTACATATATACTCTGCAATTCACAAAACTGTGGGTGGCAGAGGGTGCTCAGCACCAAACCTAATCTCTTTGTTGTGCATTCCAATCCCTAATGGTACGAGGAAAAAAAGAATTCATATAAGAATCAGTGCGGCACCTTATTTCTCTAATTTTTTCTTTCCTGTCATTCCGACCCAAATAGGTTGGTGGACGAAGTATTTCACTAGACTTTTAAGTGAAAGTGGGAGTACACATGTTTACCAATAAGTTTATACGAAATGTGTGTCGTCTATCTACCAGAGACTCCCAGCCTAGTCTATTAAACAGTTCTGTAACGCTTTCATAAGGACTGTAGCAAGCGGTCACGAATCGAGCGGCTCTTCTCTGTACTCTCAATCAGCCCCTTACGAAACGGATCCCAGATGGCACAACAATAGTCCAAATGTGGACGCACAAGACATTTGTACGCTATCTCCTTTGTTTCTTCATTACAATTTTTCAAAATTCTACCTAGGAACTGCAGCCTAGAATTAGCTCTACCTACCAACGTATTAATATGCAAGTCCCATTTCATGTTCCTTTGTACTGTTACTCCCAAATATTTCATAGAATCGACCATTTTTTTTGTAGCTATAGGGGGCGTCGACATCGAGGTCATTAGCGCCCTAACAATTACCAGCTATTACTGTGGCTTAAGAATTTACTAAGATACTGCCTGCATGGTCGACTGTAAAGGGTTCGGCCATACAGACAGCAAATAAAATAAATCACAAAATCAGACCTGGCTTTAAGAGGGCCACCGGTACTTTATACCGTACAGTACCTGGATGGCTGTAAAGAGGCCAAGCAAGTTCTCAAGAGAGTTAAAAACACTACATGTCTCACTGGCTGTATAGTGGCCAGCGAGACATGAATTATAACAATATAAAAAATAAAAACAATGCATATGGGTGGGTGGCTGTAAAGAGGCCACCCATCCATCTTAAAACTAGGCTGATCTGCCTAAAATCTTAGGCGTTAGACCGGCCAATACACAAAATTTTAAAACACACGCCAAATTGCTGGTCTCATTGTTTAAAATGAGGGAGAGATCATTGGCCAGGCCAACGTCTGCCCTCAGGTCTAAAAATAATACACAATCAATTAAAATGTGGCGCACCGTCAAAGGTACACCACAGGTATTACATTCTGGAGGGTCCTCCCGGCGGAGAAGAAAGCTGTGTGTCAGAGGACAGTGCCCTATATGGAGGCGAGTAAGGAGGACCTCATCCTTCCTCGCCCGCTGGAAGGAGCTGCTCCATGGCTGAACGGTCAGTTTGACCAGCCAGAGCTTATTATGCTCAACCTCCAGCCACAAATCTTTTCCCCACCGAGGCAAGGTCAGACTTTGGGACTGGATCAAAGTCAATTCTAACCTTGTTGCAGGCTAACTTGGCAGCTTCATCAGCTGCCTCATTCCCTGATTCCCACATGACCAGGTACCCAGCAAAATGCGACCTACTTTCCAGAAGATTGGAGCGATCGGAGGGTATCCTGTATGCCTTGGACAAGACTATCTGCTGAGTACATACCTCCTATAGCCTGGATGCAACTGAGGGAATCACAGCATATGATGTACTTCGTGCCGCGACTTACTTTCATATGCTGGAGCGACTTTAACAAAGCGTAACACTCTGCAGTGTACACGCTGCAACAGCTATTCAGTTTGTAGTTATAAGTTGCTCAAGGGAATATCACGGAGCAGCCAACTCCGTTAGCCTGCTCAGACCCATCCATGTATACCGGGGTAAAATCTCGAAACTGATTTAAAATATTGCTAAAACTTCGGATAAAAATACTGTCCGCGGTACACAGCTTGTTGTACCGCGTCAGTTCTAAAACTGTTCTGGGTCTCTTTAAAAGCCAGGGAGCAGATTTACTCCAACCCTGGTGATAAAAGGAGGGCATCTGAAACCCATATTCCTCTAATATAGCATTTGTACGGCAGCTGAACAGTTTAGTTGCCCTTTGGCGGTTGGTATAAAGCCGTTCAAAGTTAGGGCGAAGAACTACATCGTACACGGGACTGCCAGGAGTTGCGGCAATATGTACATAATGTCGCACCATGAGGAGACACCAGCGGATGGAAAGCGGCGGCTCGCCAGACCAGCAAAAATACTGGTTATCGGGCTGGTGCGGTATGCACCTGAGGCGAAACGTATTCCTGCATGGTGGACACTATCCAGTATACGGAGATAACTGTCCCGTGCTGAACCGTAGACAATACAACCGTACTCCAACCGCGACCGTACAAAGGCTCTATAAAACTGTAGCAGGCAGGAGCGGTCAGCGCCCCACGACCTGCCACACAGACACTTTAAAACATTAAGAGCTTTCAGGGCTCTGGCTTTGACATCTTTAAGATGTGGTAGCCATGTAAGGCTACTGTCCAAAATGAGGCCCAGAAACCGAACAGTTTCACTAAAACCTACAAAGGTGTTCCTCAAGGTGAGATGAGGTTCTGCTAAGACTTCTACTGCGGCTAAAAAGTACACATTGAGTTTTCTCAGCAGAGAAACGAAAGCTGGTGTATACTGACCATTCATCCAGCCTGTTCAGCGTGAGCTGAAGCTGCCGCTCGGCGCTTCTTAGGCTAGCCGATGCAATAAAAATTAAAAAGTTGTCAACGTATAAGGAGTACCGGATGGGCCTCCTTATAACAGTTGAGATGCTATTTATGGCAATATCAAAAAGGGTTACACTTAAAACTGAACCTTGAGGAACACCGTTTTCCTGAATAAAAAGGTTGGACACTTCTCTACAGACTCAGTACTGGAAGCAATGTCGAGATAAAAATGATTTAAAAAAAAAAAAAAAAAAAAACGCGTTAGTTTTCCCCTAAATCCCCATTCATATAACTGTTTTAAAATAACGTGCCGCCAGGTAGTGTTGTAAGCCTTTACTATGTCGAAAAATATATCCACAAGGTGTTGGCTGCGGATGAAGGTGTCTTGAATTGCCGCTTCCAGTTATCCGTGGTGGAATGGAACTTCCTGAATCCACACTGAAAACGGCTCAACAGTTTACAGGACTCAAGACACCAGACGAGGCGGTGGTTCACCATCCGCTCTAGTGTCTTCCCGACGCAGCTCGTTAGGGCAATGCTACTGTAGCTACCTGGCAACAACTTGTCTTTACCTGGTTTTAAAATTGGGATCATCGTTGCTTCCTTCCATGAGTCGGGGAAGTGTCCTCCGGTCCAAATTTCATTAAAAATACCCAGAAGGTACTCTTTAGCATCTTTGTTAAGATGCCTCAGCATCTGGTACTGGATCAGGTCAGGCCCTGGCACAGTGTCTTTGGTGTTGTTAAGAGCCGACTCCAGCTCACAAAATAAAAATGGGGTATTGTAGTCCTGCAAATTCCGACGAGTCGAAGTTAAAGATTTGCCTTTCGGCAGATGTTCGTCCTTGTTGGACCTGTTGGTCCAATCTGGCAGACGAAGTGATGGCAGCGAAGTATTCTGCCATCAACTGCGCTATGCTTCGCTTCTCGGTAACTACACGCCCCCGATCCAGTAATCCAGATACTGGTGGTCGTGAGTACCTCCCGGATATACGGCGGATAGACTCCCATACCTTTGATGATGACATGGAACGGTTAATGGTGCTCACAAAGGTCTGCCATGACCTCCTCTTGCTCTCCTTAATCACACAACGTGCCTTAGCTCTAGCAACCCGGAACGCTGCGAGATTGTTGGGAGTCGGCTGCAACTTAAACAGACGCAAGGCCCGTTGGCGACCCTGTATAGCGGAATAACATTCCTTGTTCCACCAGGGGACGGGCGTTCTGCGCAGCACTCCAGAGTTGCAAGGCATGGAAATATCAGCGGCCCGGTGAATTTCATCTGTAAGATGTTTCACCGTCTCATTAATGCTACGGCACTGTTCGAGATGCCACTTTCCAATGCACGGAGTCTGCAACTGAAGGAGAGCAAAGAGAGAGATCAATAGCAGAGGACGAACCGGAAGCCGTAGTGAAGTGCGTCATCTGACCGGTATTGAGGATGCACAAATCCTCCTGCTCCAATAACCTACAGATCTCTCGACCTCTGGGGCAATTGTTGGTCGAACCCCACAATGCATTGTGCGAGTTAAAGTCTCCCAATAGGAGAAAAAGTCGAGAGAGTTGGCGAGTGATATCAGAAAGCTGACTGCAATCAACTGGTGATCCTGGCGGTAGATATATTGAGCAGTCAGTTGCACCGGTCCATGTATTTTTACCGCTACTGCTTGTAAGGGAGAGGTGAGAGCTATAGGTTCGGAGTGGACAGTGTTCCGTACAAACACTGCCACTCCCCCCTTCACTCGATCACCCTCGGTATCGTCCTTTCGGTAAACGTCAAAACCTCTTAGCATATGTTGATGGGTTGGTCTGAAGTGTCTCTCTTGAAGACAGAGACACAATGGATCAGACCGTGCTAAGAGTTGTAACTCCTCTTTGTGAGCCATAAAACCATTAATGTTCCATTGGAGTATGGGAGCCATCCTACCTGTTTAGCTTCACCCACCCCGGATCGGGTGGGTCTTCAGTCGCTGTCTGCTGAGGAACGGGACCAGACGCGTCCACCGGCATCTCAATTTCCTCCTGCCCGGAAGCGGAGAAAGACATCTCTGACCCAGAGGAGTCCTCAAATTCCTCCTCATTCTTTTTCTTTTTCCTCCTCTGCCTCTTCCCCTCCCTTTTGCTGGGCAGTATGGGAGGAGACGAACAGGGGGATTTTACAAACTGGGTTGGGTCCGTCTGTCGAAACTTTGGGCCCCGGATCTTTTGGTCACCTCTATTTGCACTGGTAGCAGATGTTGTTGCTATTCCAGTCAATGCACGTGGAGGAATTGGCGGTGCAATTACTTTAAGTGCTGCTGTTGCTGGTGGAACATGTGCTGCTGCTGCTGGTGTGGTCGAGGTGTCAGACGTGCTGCTACCGATGTCCACGGTCTTTGGCGTTACGACCTTAGCGGATTTAGCACCGCATTTGCATTGACATGAGCATGAAGTGCTCGTGCCCATGTCTGCAAAGGACGTCTGGGTAGCAGCACTCTGCTTCCTGACGGGAGCTGAAGCCATCTTTTCAAAACTAGTACCAAAAATTGGAGCGGAGAGCGACTTGGCCTTCTTTTTAGATTCCCTACAGGGAATCCGCTCTTTGGTCTTCAGCTCCTGTGTCGTGCGCTCTTCAAGATACACTTGACACTCCCTACTCCAGGCCGGGTGCAATCCAGAGCAGTTGCGCAAACCTGTGGCAGCGGGCAACTAACGCCCGGCTCATGTGCCCCGTTGCCACACTTACCCTTACCCTTACATGACGGCGTCGTATGTCCGAACCGCTGACACTGAAAACAACGTATCGGGTCCGGAACATACGGATGTTGTTGTTGTTGTTGTTTTAGGGCACGTCGACAACGGGGTCATTAGCGCCCTAACAATTACCAGCTAAAACTGTGGCTTAAGAAAGTTCTAAAATACTGTCTGCATGGTCGACTGTAAAGGGGTCGGCCATACAGACAGCAAATAAAATAAATCATAAAATCAGGCGTGGCTTTAAAGAAGCCTCCAGTACTCTAAACCCTACAAAACCTGGATGGCTGTAAAGGGGCCAAGAAGGTTTAAAGGAGAATTAAAAACATTACAAGTCTCGCTGGCTGTATAGTGGCCAGCGAGACATGAATAATAACAATATAAAAAATAATAACAATGCTCATGCATGGGTGGCTGTAAAAAGGTCAACCATCCAGTTTAAAACTAGGCCGATCTGCCTAAACTTTTAGGCGCTAGACCGGCCAACACACAAAATTTTAAAACATTCGCCACATTGCTGGTCTCATTGTTTAAAATGAGGGACAGATTGTTGGCCAATCCAACGTCTGCCCTCAAGTTTAAAAGTAATATACAATCAATTAAAATGTGGCGCACCGTCAAAGGTACACCACAAGCATCGCATTCCGGAGGGTCCTCTCGGCTCAGAAGGAAACCATGAGTCAGAGAACAGTGCCCTATACGGAGGCGAGTAAGGAGAACTTCATCCCTCCTGGCGTCCTGGATGTCCTGGACTAGACGGTCTGCTGAGTACATGGTTGTTAACACCTGAATACAGCTGAGGGAATCACAGCATATCATATACTTCATGTCGCGGCATACCTTCATATGCTGGAGCGACTTTAGCAGGGCATAGCACTCTGCAGTGTAAACTGCTGCACCTGCTATCCAGCTTGTATGTATGAGTCGCTCGAGTGAACACGACGGAGCAACCCACTCCGTTAGCCTGCTTAGACCCATCCGTATACACCGGGGTAAAATCGCGATGGTGATTCAAAACATCCTTAAAAACACTTAGAAATACCCTGTCAGCGTTAAACAGTTTGTTGTACCGCAACAGGTCTAAAATCATTCTGGGCCTCTTTAAAAGCCAGGGAGGAGATTTACTCCATCCCTGGTGATAAAAAGCGGGCGGTTGATATCCGTATTCTTCTAAAATAGCCTTTGTACGGTGGCTGAAAGGTTTGGTCGCTCTACAGCGATTAGCATAAAGCCGTTCGTTGCTCGGTTTCAGTACTACGTCGTGCACGGGACTACCAGGAGTTGTGGCAATATGTACATAGTGTCGCACCATGAGGAGATGCCGCCGGATGGAAAGCGGCGGCTCGCCAAACTCAGCACAAATGCTGGGTATGGGGCTGGTGCGCTAAGCACCCGTGGCGAGCCGGATTCCTGCATGGTGGACCCTATCCAGTATCCGTAGATAACTGTCCCGTGCCGAACAGTATACTATGCAACCGTACTCCAAACGCAACCGTAGAAAGGCTCTATGAAATTGCAGCAGGCAGGAACGGTCAGCGCCCCACGACCTGCCACACAGACATTTTAAAAGATTAAGAATTTTCAAGGCCCTGGCTGTCACATCTTTAAGATGCGCAAGCCAGTTGAGCCTTGTGTCTAAAATGAGGCCCAGAAATCTAACAGTATCAGTAAAACGTAGAACGGTGTTCCTCAGGGTAAGGTGAGGTTCTGATAAAAGGCTTCTGCTACGAGTAAAAAGTACACACCGGGTTTTCTCAGCGGAGAAACGAAAACCCGTGTGCACTGACCATTCATCCAGCCTGTTCAACGTGAGCTGCAACTGCCGCTCTGCGCTTCTCAGGCTGGATGATGCAATAAAAATTAAAAAATCGTCCATATATAAGGAGAACCGTAAGGGACTCCTTATGACGAGTGATATACTGTTAATCGCTATGGCGAAAAGGGTCACGCTTAAAACTGACCCCTGAGGGACACCATTTTCCTGAATAAAAAGATCAGACACTTCACTACCGACTCGGTACCAGGAAGATAAAAATGATTTTAAAAAACGGGGCAGGTTACCCTTAATACCCCATTCATGTAACTGTTTTAAAATAACATGCCGCAAGGTAGTATCGTAGGCCTTTCAAAGATCGAAAAAAACACCAACAAGGTGTTGGCTGCGGATGAACGCATCTTGTATTGCCGCCTCCAGGAGGATCAGGTTGTCCAAGGTGGAACGTGACTTCCTGAATCCACACCGAAAGCGGCTGAGCAGATTACGGGGTTCAAGACACCAGACGAGGCGGCGATATACCATCCTCTCCAGTGTCTTACCCACGCAGCTTGTAAGGGCGATGCTACGATAGCTACCTGGCAACAACTTATCCTTCCCTGGTTTTAAAATAGGGATGAGCGTAGCTTCTTTCCACGAGTCGGTCCATATGCTATTTAAAATATCCAGAAGGTACTCTTTAGCATCTTTACTAAGATGCATCAGCATCTGGTACTGGATCAAATCAAGCCCTGGAGCAGTGTCGTTTGCGCTGTTTAATGCTGACTCCAGCTCCCAAGATGTAAATGGGCAGTTGTAGGCCTCTGTATTCGACGAATTGAAGCACAGCGAGCGCCTCTCGGCAACGACTCTTCGTCACTGAAACCGAGGGTCAAAGTTAGCGGACAAAGTGATGGCGGCGAAGTTCTCCGCCATCAGCTGCGCTATGCTTCGTTCGTCAGTAATTATACGTCCGTGATCCAGTAACCCAGATAGTGGTGGGCGGGAGTACCTTCCAGATATACGGCGAATGGACTCCCATACTTTCGATGAAGGTGTGGAACGATTTATTGTGCTCACAAAGTTCTGCCATGACCTCTTCTTGCTCTCCTTAATAACTCGACGCGCCTTAGCTCTGGCAATACGGAACGCTGCTAGGTTGTCAGATGTTGGGCACAACCTAAAACGACGCAACGCCCGTCGGCGGCCCTGGATGGCGGAACGACATTCATCTTTCCACCAGGGGACGGGCGTCCTTCGCAGCGTTCCGGAGCTCTTCGGCATGGAAACGTCAGCTGCACGGTGAATCACTTCTGTCAAGTGATTCACCTTCTCCTGTATACTGCCACAGGGTTGCAGGTGTACAGCACAGCAGTAAGCTGCCAATCTGCACAACTGATGTTCCATTTACGTCGGTTATTTCCTCCTCCACGTTCACACTTGACGTGCATCCAAATAGGGATGTGGTCGCTACCATGTAGGTCGTGATCCACGTCCCACTGCATGGAGTCCGCAATTGAGGGGGAACACAAGGAAAGGTCAATGGCAGAAGAAGTACCGGTAGCAGTGGTGAAATGAGTCATTTGCCCTGTATTCAGGATACAAATTTCCTCCTGCTCTATCAATCTACCAACCACTCGGCCCCTGGGGCAATCGATGGTGGAACCCCACAACAAATTGTGGGCGTTGAAATCTCCCAAAAGGAGAAAGGGCCGAGTGAGTTGTCGTATAATGCCAACCAGGTCGTCGTAGCCGACTGACACACTGGGTGGCAGTTAGACAGAGCATACGGTCAGTTGGATTGGACTGTGTATTTTCACCGCTACTGCTTGTTATATGGAGGTGAGAGCAATGGGTTCGGAGTGGACAGTGTTTCGGACCAACACCGCCACTCCTCCCTTAGCTCGGTCACCCTCGGTATCGTCCTTTCGGAATATGTCATATCCTCTTAGCACTGGCTGGTGTAGTGGTCTGAAATGTGTCTCTTGCAGACAGAGACACAAAGGATCAGACCGTGCTAAGAGTTGGACTTCCTCTTTGTGAGCCTGAAAGCCGTTAACGTTCCACTGAAGTATGGGGGCCATTCTACCTATTTAAAACCACCCGCCCCGAGTCGGGTGGGTCAGTGTCTGATGTCTGCTGAGGAACGGGACCAGGTTCTTCGTCCACCAGCATAACGTCATCTTCGGGGTCCAAAGATGACTTTTGTTCTAAGGCCTCGGCGTCTTGTGGATCTTTCTTCCGCCGAGGCCTTGTCCCCCTCCTCCCCACGCCAGTTGGGGAACTGGGAGGAGAAGTAGAAGGGGACTTCAAGAACATGGTGGGGTCCGTTAGTTTGAACTTCGGATCCCCAACTTTCTGCACTACCAGCCATCCGTTTCCGACAGATGGCGTTTCTACTGCTTCTACCGCTGCAGCTTTTGTCATGGGTGCGGCTTCTGCTGTTGCAGAGGCACTCACGGCTGCAGCTACTGGAGCGGATGGCCGTGCTTTGGCTGGTGGACTTGATGGACCTGCTGCTCTAGTGGTCGAGATACCAGAAGCGCTACTACCGACGACCGCGGTCCTTGGTGTTAGGACCTTAGTGGGCTGCGCACCACACTTGCACTGGCACGAGCATGTGGTGCTCGTGCCCGTGTCTACAACGGACGTCTGCGTAGCAACGCTCTCCTTCCTGATGGGAGTTGACAACGTTTTGGCGAAGACCGGTGGCGCCAGCGCCTTAAACCGTTTCTTCGCCTCACCAAAGGATATTCTTTCCTTACTCTTCAACTCCTGTACCTTCTTTTCTTCAAGGTACACTCGACACTCCCTGCTCCAGGCTGGATGTGACCCGGAGCAGTTAATGCACACCTGTGGGAGGGTGCAAGTTGCACCCGGTTCATGCGCCGATTTTCCACATTTCCCACAAGTGGCGTTGCCTTTACAGTTCGTCGTCGTATATCCCAACCGCTGGCACTTAAAGCAGCGCATTGGGTCCGGAACATACGGGCAAACGTTTAGATGTAGGTATCCAGCTTTTATGGACTTTGGCAACGTTGGAGTGTCGAACGTCAGGACGAAGGTGGCAGTTTTCTCAAGACTGCCGTTAACCCTTCGTTTGATCTGCCTAACCTCGACCACATTTTCTGATCTCCACTCCTTAAGGAGTTCCTCGGACTCTATATCTATTAAATCTCTGCAAGTAATCACTCCTTTGCTAGAGTTTAGAGTTTTATGGAGTTCGCATTTCACTGCGAACTCCCCGAGCTTCTCACACTTAAGGAGTGAAACAGCGTGCTTGTGGTTAGATGTTTCCAGAAGCAGGGTCCCATTCCTCAGCTTTTTCACACTCTTCAAGGTTCCCGCTATTCCCTCCAATCCTTTATTTATATAAAACGGAGAGACCATCTCAAAGGATCCCTCCGTTCTTGCCAGATAACAAAGGCGTTGTCTATTAGACAAACCTTGCCCTTACTGTGTTCTTGTTCCGGCGGAGGGCTGTCAACCCTCGCCCGCTTGTTGGAACTGGGTGTATTTTTTTTAACCTGCGGCACACCTGGACCGCAGGGGTTTTGTTTTTGTTTGTGAGAAGGAATTTTGGTCCCACGAGCAAAAACATGATATAAAGAAATGCTGATACAACAGGGGTGCGCAGGTGCCCCTAAGGTTGCACGTTAGCGTGTGATCTACCTCTCACACATGCACCTCCTCGGCACGTGGCTGACCTTGAGGTTGAGGGTTTTTTTATAGAGGTTTTTACCGTCCTCGCGATCCGGGCGTTGAAGCCAAGATCCCCGTTCTCCTAGGCACACAACGTTCCACCGCCACGCCCTACGGTGGTCGTTGAAGCATGGTAGGAGTTTACGGTGTGGGAAACTTGCGGCGCTCACAAGTTTCCAGCTCGGGCACCGCGGGTTCGCCAAATCCGTACCTGGCACTTGCATACCAGGCCCCTGCGGGGCGGAACATACGGACGGACGTTCAGGTTGATGTAACCTGCATTGATGTTCTTCGGTAGTACTGGAGTGTCAAACGTGAGGAAGAAGGTGGCAGTCTTTTCAATACTGCCACTAAACCTTCACGTTATCTGACGTACCTCGACCACTTTCTGATCTTCCCACTCCTTAACGAGCTCCTCAGTCCCTATTTCCATTATATCATGGCAGGTGACTACGCCTTTAGAGCTATTCAGGAATATGTGGAGTTCGCAGGTAACAGCAACTCCCAGAGTTTCACACAGTTAAGGAGTTGGGTCGCTTGCCTACTGGTGGATGTTTCCAGCAGCAGCGTCCCGATCCTAAGATTTTTAACAGAATTCAGGGACCCTACCAAACCCTGTAATCCTTTTTGAATAAAGAAAGGCGACACTTTCTCAAATGAACCTTCCACTCTTTGCATTACAACAAAGGCATTCGGAATCGAACATACCTTTCCGTTACCGTTTTTTTTAGAACCGGGGGGGGGGGGGGGGGGGGGGGAAGGGCGGCTATCGACCCTCACCCGCTTCTTAGAACTGGAAGTTTTGGTATTAACCTGTGGCACACCCGTACCGCAGGGTTTTTTGGTTTTTGTGGTAGATTTCGCTTTGGTCTCACGAGTAAAACCAGTTTAAAAAGAAGCGCCAATACAACAGGGGTGCGCAGGTGGCCCTGAGGTTGCACGTGAGCGAGTGATCTGCCTCTCACACATGCACCTCCTCGGCACATGTCCAATCTTGAGGTTAAGGGTTTTTTTTATAGAGGTTTGTACCGTCCTCACGATCCGGGCGATGAAGCCAAGATCCCCGTTCTCCTAGGCACACAACATTCCACCGCCACGCCCTACGGTGGTTGTTGAAGCATGGTAGGAGTTTACGGTGTGGGAAACATGCGGCGCTCACTAGTTTCCACCTCGGGCACTGCGGGTTCGCCAAACCCACACCTGGCACTTGCGTACCAGGCCCCTGCGGGGTCGACCATATCGATAACTGAACTGTTTACCTCGTATTTCTGAACAATCTGATTCTTTTTGTTAGTTATGCTCATTGTCTTACACTTTTTACAATTTAGTGTGAGTTGCCACTCAGCGCACCATACCAAAATAACATCCAGATCACGCTGAATTGCTAAACACCCGATGTAACATCTAGATTTGAAGAACTTTCTCCTTCAACGATGACATACTGTACGCTCGTAGCTTCGCTAAAAGGCGGTTGTGTGGCACAGAGTCAAAGGCTTTCTGAAAATCTAAAAAAATTGCATCTGCTTGTGAATCTGCATCAATAACTTTCATTACGTCGTGTGTAAAAAGGGGCCAGCTGTGTTTCACATGATCTTTTCTACCGAAATCCGTGTTGATTTGTTGTAAGCAAATTATTTTCATCTAGGAAATTCATAACGTTGGAGCATATAATATGCTCAATAACTCCACTACAAATAGATGTTATAGATATGGGATGGAAGTTTCCAGGATCGCCTCGATCACCTTTCCTGAAAATCGGAGTTACTTGCGCTATTTTCCAGTCTGAAGGTACTTTTCGCTCTTCTAGGGATTTACTGAATATATCAACTGCAACTCGCCACTGTGTTCCTCAAACCACTTCACAACTCTCTTGGCCTTATGACATGGTACATGCCACAGCCATTGGTAAACATGGTCGTCATGAAGAGGTGTAGGTGGTCTGTAACCAATGTACGATACTTACTGGCCATTATGGTGCCTTGTACGAGCTCCACTGGACCCGTGGATGCCCACGTGAATGTTCCTCACAGAATAATTGAGCCGCCGCCAGCTTGTCTCCATCCTGCAGTACAGGTGTCAAGAAAATGCTCCCCTGGAAAACGGCGGATTTGCACCCTCCCATTAGCATGATGAAGAAGGTATCTGGATTCATCAGACTATTCAACACTCTACCACTGCGCCAACATCCAGTGACGATGGTCATGCGCCCATTTCAGTCATAGTTGCCAATGTCATAGTGTTAACATTGGCACATGCATGGGTCATTGGCTGCGAAGGACCATTGTTACGAGTGTTTGGTGCACTGTGTGTTCAGACACAGTTGTACTTTGCCCTGCATTAAAGTCTGATGTTAGTTCTGCCATAGTTCGACATCTGTCCTGTTTTACCAGTCTGCCCAGCTTACGACATCTGACATGAGGGTTTCGGACTTTGGTATGCCACTTGTCGAAGACACTTACCACAGAACTCTTCGAACACCCGACAAGTTGTGCAGTTTCCAAAATGCTTGTGCTGAGCCTCCTGGCCATCACAATCTGCTCTCGGTTAAAATAAGATAGATAGCGCGCCTTCCCATTCTAAACAAGGATAACACACTCACTGATGCTACATGCACTGTGTCTGACTAGCAGTTATTCCTCGTCAGCTGAATCTGTTATCGCCTGGATGGGTTAATATCAATAACAGGTAGGTGGTCATAATGTTCTGGCTGATCAGTGAATATCAGGTATAATTAATTAGCACTTGAGAATATTCTAATGGCTGAAAGAACTCTACTACGCAAATTTCGTTGCAATACTTTTATAAAGCAAATTTTAGCAATAATCATATGCTTCACACAACAGTTTTTCACTCCACATCTCTAAATAAACTTCTATACTGTTCCATTTCTTATGGACGTCTGATTTTTATGCAATATTTTTCACCTAACACATGTACCGTGGTGTGTTTGTCCACTACAAATTGTTGATACCATACCTAATTTTACTCTTCATCAACTTTAAATAAATTGTACTTTTCCTGTAGCTATGTTCTAAAATATTCCTTTACAAATTCGTTCTCAAATCAGTAATTCATCCTTTCCTTATATGCTTCTTGTTTTTTACTATACTCATTTATTTTACATTTGTAATTACAGCATTGTGAGTATCTTTGACAAAAATACCAACTGATGTGCTAATATCGGAACATCTCCAACAGGCTTTTTTTTAAAAGTAATTCAGAGAATCCTCCAGTTATTCTAACATATAGGGAGAAGCATGAAGGAAATTTGGAGGGAAAGGGAAGATTGAGTTAAAAAATACAATAATAAAAGGACAGCGTGCAGGTGGTTGGACCTAGATCACCAGTTTACCACTTCAGCAGTCTCTCTCGGAAGCTGAAATAAACAAGGGAGGCTACATAGTCATGAGTGCAGTGAGAAATCCAATGAGGTAATCACATTCAGGATTGAGTTAAACAATTAATAGTATTGATGGTTCAGTAACAAGCTAAACTAAATAATTAAAACGGATGAGAATCATTTTACAAGAAGTTTAATCTAGCTACTAGTTCTGCGAGACAAATTAAGTTAAGCTACCTTAAAATATTACTGCAAGATCCAGTACTCTTCAGGCTATACATAACAATAAGTAAGAAAATGCTTTAAGGCAATAAAACTAAGGAAGGATAGGGAAATAAGACCCAACACTTAACACAGATGAAGGTTGCTGGGGATGACAAACACAAGAAATGTGCTATATTTCGGCATATAGCCTTATTCTTGCAGAAGTGAGACACCAGGCAGAGCCAGGCGCATTCACAATGACAGCCGTCTGGTGAACGGCATGGCCGGCAAAGATGGTCGTATATGGGAGGGGGGAGAGGGGGGGAACCGATAACGCTGAAGGTATATTATCATAAAAACTGGTAGACCACCATAATAACTGAGTGACAATAAATCATATTTTTACGAAAAATAAAATATAAGTAATATAAATAGTAGTGATAAGCGCTGGGTCTGGTGGGAGCGATTTATTGGATATTGAGGCCTGGTGTCCAGGATATTCTGATAGGTTAGTTCCCATCTATGGAGTTCAGAGGAGGTTGTGTTATCAGGGAAAACTCTGATTGCTGTAACTGAGAAACAGTTGTTAAAATTATTCAGTTTATGGGAACTGGCATGTTTTGTTAATGGATGGGCCTCATTGAATACACTGTCTGCCTGTGGCCATTCATTCTGATAGAAAGTGGGTTAGCAGTGAGGCCTATATATGAGCTGGAGCAATGGAAGCATGTAAGTTGATATATGTGGTGTGTTGTAATGCAAGTAGCATGATTAATGATGGGGAATGAGAATGCGTGCCATGAGGAACTGACTAAGATTAGGATCATCATAATTCTCCCAGCTGACAAAGGCTCTATGACTGTAGTCATGGACTGCAGTGACTAAGAGGCCAAAGCTTTGAGACAGCTCTCTGACAACTACAGACCCTACAACTTCAGTATGCCAAGAAGTATGCACTCTCCTTGACCTCCAAGGCCTCTCCCAACTTTTTGTCCCTCCTTTCCCTGCAGAACCCCCACCTTGTACCTTCTTCCCAAGATCAACGAAACTGCAAATGAGGGGCGATCTATAGTTGCCACCACCAGACTCCTTCCTTGTCTCCGTAGATGTCTCTTCCCTTTCCACCACCATCCCTCACGGTCATGGCCTCAGTGCCATGAAACACTTCCTGAAAATATGACCTCCCAACAGCCTCCCCAATACATCCTTCCTCATTTCCTTGGCAAACCTCATTCTGTCTAACAATTACTTTTCGTTCAACTCTCAAATTTACCACCAGATACACAGCACTGCTATGGGCACCTGAATGGCACTATCCTATGCAAACCTTTTCCTGGGCCATCTGGAACAACAGTTCCTAAACAATCTTTCAATTAAACCTCTTGTGTGGTTCAGATATATAGATGACACTTCTATGATATGGACCCACAAATAGAATCATCTAACAGACTTCCTCAACTCCTTAAACAACTACTCGGTCAACTTTACCTGGACGTACTCCCACAGCCATGTTACCTTTCTGGATGTTGAAGTTTCCTTACACAATGGGCGCCTGTATTTCTCTGTTCATATTAAACCTACAAATCAACAGCAGTATTTTCACTTTCACAGTTATCACACCAAACATTCCTTTTCATACAGTCTGGCCATTCGTGGAAGTCGCATCTGCTCTGATGAAGAATCTCTTTTCTGATACACACAAAACCTGTCTGAAGCTCTCATCTCCCGCAGCTACCCCCCTTTCTGACTTAGTACTCAGACAAATCTCTTGTGTTATAGCCCTTCCTGTCCAGAGCCACTCCAAGGCTGAACCCCTCCAAAATAAAAGCAGCCCCGTTTTCATCACCCAGATCTTCCCTGGTCTGGAGTCAATTAACCTAATCCTTCATCGTGGACATGATGTTCCTTTCCTGGGATGCGCACCATCCACCATAAAATCCTACCCACTGGCCCTCGCACATGTTTTTGAAGACCACCAGATCTAAAATATATCTTGGTACACAAGTACTCACCCAGTAATTCCCCCAAACTACCACAGGGATCATTCCCATACAACAGACCCTGCTGTAAAATGTTCAGCATGCATCCAGCTACAACCACTTCCACCAATCCTACCACAGGTGGAAAATTCCCCATCATTGGTCATGCTACTTGCACTACAACACACCTCATATATCAACTGACATGCTTCCATTGCTCTAGTTTGTATATAGGCCTCACTACTAACCCACTTGCTATCAGAATGAATGGTAACAGGCAGATAGTGTAGACTAACAATGAAGCCCATCTAGTAGCAAAACATTCCAGTTCCCACAAACTGAATAATTTTAACAACTATTTCTCAGTTAGGGTGATCCAAGTTTTCCCTGATAACCTCCTCTGAACTAATAAGATGGGAACTAGCCTATCAGAATATCCTGGACATCAGACATCCTCCAGGTCTCAAACTCCAATAAATCACTTCCACCAGACTCGAAACTTATTATCACTACTATTTATATTGTTTATATTTTATTTTTCATACTTAAAGTTTTTCAAAATATGTTTTGTATGTATTTTGTCACTCTGTTATTAATTTTATCTACCACTTTCAATGATAATATACCTTTATCATTATCATTTATTGATCTAGTATTTGCAATCCCCCCCCCCCCCCCTCTCCTACACAACCAGCTTTGCCGGCCATGCCGTTCACCAGACAGCTGTCATTGTGTACACGTCTGGCTCTGCCTGTTGTCTCACTTCTGCAAGAATAAGCCTATACGCCAAAATATTGTGAATTTCTTGTGTTTGTTCTTTTTTGTGTTCATCATTCCCAGCCGCCTTCATCTGTAGTAAGTGTTGGGTCTTATTTCCCTATTCTTCGTTATATATATGTACATATATATGTACGTATATATGTACGTATATATATATATATATATTTATTATTATTATTATTAATCATTATTGCCCTTGAGGACAGTGTTTAAACTCAAATTATTCATGATTATTCAGTTTTTGTTTGTATTTGTCTTCTTCTTCTTCTCTTCCCAAAACCTCTTCATACGCTCACTGTGTTCCTGTTTCCTTTGCTCTGTCCATTTTGTTCCTGTTTTCTTCTGTATTTTAAATTTTGAGTTCATAATTTTGTTCCTGAATTGTCCCCTTTCCTGTGTCATTTCCTTGCTGATCCCTGCGTGATTCAAGTCCTCTTCTATTTCCTGGAACCAATTGGTTTTCCTGAGTGAACCATTTACCACATCAAAGATCCTCTTTGTGAGTCTAGTGCTGTTCATTCGCTGTAAATGTCCATAGAATTGTAATCTACGTCTTCTAATCATGTCTGTCAATCTATCTGTATGTTCGTATAGTTCTTTCGTTGGTCTTTTCATCCATATACCGTCTTTATATATTGCTCCAAAAAATTTTCTAAGGATTTTGCGTTCAACTTTTTCCGCTTCTGTTATGCCTGAAGCCCCAATCGTTGTTGTTTCTGATGCATATAATGCTTCTGGCAGTACCACTGTTTTGTAATGTCTGAGTTTGGCCTGTCTTGATATTTCTTTTGTTATAATATGACCATGTGAGTCTATAAGCCTTCTGAAGCTTTTCTGATCTTTCTGAATTTGATAGCTTGTTAGATCCTCCTACTTGTATGTATTCCCCTAGATATTTGAATTTCTCAACTCTTTTATGTTTCCAAATTTTGTGTATATTGTTTGTACATTGTTGTTTTGTTTCTCCATGTACTGCGTTTTATCATACGAAATTTGTAGCCCTGTTTTGGCGGCAATTTGATGTAGCTGTTCCAATGCATCTTGTGCTTCCTGCCTATTGTTGCTGAGAATTGCCAGGTCATCCGCAAATGCCAGGCATCTGATGATTGTTCTGGTATGTCGTGTTCTTCCTAGCTGTATTCCTTTGACCTGCGTTTCCCATTGTTTTATAACTTTGTCCAATACCATGTTGAATAAAATTGGTGATAATCCATCTCCTAGCCTGACACCCGTGCCAATTTTGAATGGTTCTGATGTTTCTCCCATAAATTTCACTTTAGACGTGGTATCCGTGAGTGTTTGTTGTATCAGAGCCCTTGTCTTCTTGTCTATGCCGTATTCTCTCATTATGTCAAAGAGCGCCTGTCTGTCTATGGAATCATATGCCTTCCTGAAATCCACAAATGTTACTACGGTATTGTTTGTTTGTCTTATCTTCAGGAGTGTTCTCAGATTCCAGATTTGTTCTATGCATGATCTTCCTTTTCTAAAGCCTGCCTGGTATTCACCTATTTGTGGATCTACCTGAGGTTCTAGCCTGTTCAGTAGGGCTTTGGAGAGGATTTTATAAATGACGCAGCAAGGAGATACCTCTGTAATTGTTGGGATCCGTCTTGTCACCCTTTTTATGTAAGGGATGTATTAGTGCACATTTCCATTCTTGTGGAATTTTCTCTGTGGCCCAAATATCTGTAATAATTTTATGAATTTTCTTTGTGAGATTTTCGTCTCCAAGCTTCCAGAACTCGGCAATAATGCCATCTTCTCCTGGTGCTCTGTTGTTTTTCAGTTGTTTTATGATCTCCTTTATCTCTTCGAGTGTGGGTGGTGTAGAGTCCGGATTTGGTGTAGTTTCTGTTAGGGTCAATTTTCCCGTCGGTTTCTCGCAGTTGAGGAGATTTTCAAAGTATTGTGCCAGAATTTTGCAGTTACCTTTGGAATTCATTTCAATGGAACCATCTGGCCTTTTGAAATAAAAGTTTGGAGGTTGGTAGCCTGAAATATTTTCTTTGAAAGTTCTATAAAAATTTCTTGTGTTATTTCTTTTGAAGTCTTCCTCAATATCTTGTATCCTTTTTCTGTCGTATGAACGCTTTTCTTTTCTAATTTCTTTTGAGGTTTGTTTCTGGACTGTGTGAAATTGCTGCCATGTTTCTGTTGTTCGGTTACTATTGAATTTAGTCCATGCCTGAATCCTTCATTCAATAGCCTCATCGCACTTCATGTTCCACCATCTATGTCTGCGTTTTCTAGGAGGCTGTCCCCAACGCATTGCCTTTTGGACGGCATTTGCGAGGTCTTTCCAATTTTCTGCTGCATTTTGATTAATTTCTTTCATGACTTTTTCTCTGTTTTTCTTCAGATATTCTGGGTCTGGTCTGGTGGTTACAGTCTTCTTTGTTGTTTTCCTATTTCTTGGGATTGGCCTGATCTTTACTTGTAACAAGTGATGATCTGATTCAAAGAATCCTTTACGCGTTCTCACATTTAAAATTTCTCTTATGCTTTTGTTTGATATGGCTACATGGTCTATCTGAAATTCTCCCCATAAGTAGTTGGGTGAGATCCAAGCCATAAGTTTCCGTCTGGGTTTTTTAATTGCGTTGACATTATTTTTAGGTCAAAGTTCTGACAGTACTTTATAAGATGTTCTCCATATATATTTCATTTCTCCTCGATATGTTTGTAATATTTACCATCCATAGTGATACTTAGAGGGGTCATTAAAAAAAAAAAAAAAAAACACTGCACTCCACATGGCCTTGCCATCTGTGCAACTGATTGTAAAGCTAAGTGGCATCGAAGATATTCAAAGAAAAACAAATACTGTCCATCAATAAAAGTGTAATCCCCATGGGCAGACCAATACATAATACAACCATAACAGTCTTTAGAGTTACCGACAATTATGACACTTGATGCAATAGCATAGACAAAATATGAACCACAATGTGTATATAAGGAATAGATATTTTATATTTACTACCAATATTTTAAGATTTACTGTGCCCATTTGAAATTGTGTTTACATATCCATTTTAATGACTGGCGTTTTCTGGAGTTACAAAAAAAAAGAATTCCAATATTATACTCCCTAAAAAAATGGAGATTTCCACTGCAAACACTGCATTAGTTATACCAATGTAACAAGGTTTTCCCTCAGTTTTTAATGCAGTTACTAAATGTATAATTAATTACTAACTGTAAAAATACTAAAAAACAAAACTAACCTTAAGAACTTGTCCACGGATTGGTACCATCTTATAATCAGAACAAAGATACTTTGCTCCCAATCCAAGACAATTGATGACAATATCAAACTCATCTGCAATGTCCTTGAAGCTTTTCACAGTTCTATTTCGATACGTCCTCCAACCATTCGAAACCTGTTGTGGGAAAATAAGAATAAATAGAAAATGCTTACACAACAGTAAATTTAAATAAAGGTAATAAAGTGAATATTACCATTGGCACAAGCTTGAGCATCCGTTAGATAGTTCTGTTAGCATTTTCAAGCAGTAATGAGAGAGTAACCCATGACCGCACAAGTGTTTACAAGGAATTTACTGAAACCGTTGTTGTTGTTGTTTTAGGGCGCGTCGACAGCGGGGTCATTAGCGCCCTAACAATTACCAGCAAAAACTGTGGCTTAAGAAAGTTCTAAAATACTGTCTGCATGGTCGACTGTAAAGGGGTCGGCCATACAGACAGCAAATAAAATAGATTATAAAATCAGGCGTGGCTTTAAAGGAGCCACTGGTACTCTAAATCCGACATAAACTGGATGGCTGTAAAGGGGCCAAGAAGTTTTAAAGGAGAATAAAAACATTACAGTCTCGCTAGCTGTATAATGGCCAGCGAGAAATGAATCATAACAATATAAAAAATAATAACAATGCTCATGAATGGGTGGCTGTAAAAAGGCCACCCATCCAGTTTATAACTAGGCCGATCTGCCTAAAATTTTAGGCGCTAGACCGGCCAACACACAAAATTTTAAAACATTCGCCACATTGCAGGTCTCATTGTTTAAGATGAGGGACAGATCGTTGGCCAATCCAACGTCTGCCCTCAAGTCTAAAAGTAATACACAGTCAATTAAAATGTGGCGCACCGTCAAAGGTACGCCACAAGCATCGCATTCCGGAGGGTCCTCTCGGCGCAGAAGAAAGCTATGAGTCAGAGGACAGTGCCCAATACGGAGGCGAGTTAGGAGGACCTCATCCCTCCTCGCCCGCTGGGAAGGAGCTGCTCCACGGCGGGAACGCAAGGTTTGATCAGCCGGAGCTTATTATGCTCTACTTCCAGCCACTGCCTCTGCCATGCTTCAAAAACAATTCTCTTCGCTACCGAGGCAAGGGTCAGACTTTGGGACCGGATCAAAGTTGGTTTCGACCTTGTTGCAGGCTAACTTGGCAGCTACATCGGCTGCCTCGTTCCCCCTGATTCCCACATGGCCGGTACCCAGCAGAATAAAACCTCCTTTTCACGTGATTGTAGGGAAAGGAGGGCGTCCTGGATGTCCTGGACTCGACGGTCTGCTGGGTACATGGCTGTTAACGCCTGAATACAGCTGAGGGAATCACAGCATATGATATACTTCATGTCGCGGCATACCTTCATATGCTGGAGCGACTTTAGCATGGCGTAGCACTCCGCAGTGTAAACGCTGCACCTGCTATCCAGCTTGTATGTATGAGTCGCTCGAGGGAACACAACGGAGCAACCCACTCCGTTAGCCTGCTTAGACCCATCCGTATACACCGGGGTAAAATCGCGATGGTGATTCAAAACATCCTTAAAAACACTTCGAAATACCCTGTCAGCGGTAAACAGTTTGTTGTACCGCGACAGGTCTAAAATCGTTCTGGGCCTCTTTAAAAGCCAGGGAGGAGATTTACTCCATCCCTGGTGATAAAAAGCGGGCAGTTGACATCCGTATTCTTCTAAAATGGCCTTTGTACGGTGGCTGAAAGGCTTGGTCGCTCTACAGCGATTAGCATAAAGCCGTTCGTTGCTCGGTTTCAGTACTACGGTGTGCACGGGACTGCCAGGAGTTGTGGCAATATGCACATAGTGTCGCACCATGAGGAGATGCCGCCGGATGGAAAGCGGCGGCTCGCCAACTCAGCACAGATGCGTAAGCACCAGTGGCGAGCCGAATTCCTGCATGGTGGACACTATCCAGTATCCGCAGATAACTGTCCCGTGCCGATCCGTAAACGATGCAACCGTACTCCAGACGCGACCGTACAAAGGCTCTGTAAAACTGTAGCAGGCATGAGCGGTCAGCGCCCCACGACCTGCCACATAGACATTTTAAAATATTTAAGGCTTTTGAGGCTCTGGCTTTCACATCTTTGAGATGTGGTAGCCAGTTGAGCCTTGTGTCAAAAATGAGGCCCAGAAAACGAACAGTATCAGTAAAACGTAAAACAGTGTTCCTCAAGGTAAGGTGGGGCTGCGGTAAAAGAGTTCTACACGAGTAAAAAGTACACACCGGGTTTTCTCAGCAGAGAAACGAAAACCGGTGTGCACTGACCATTCGTCCAGCCTGTTCAACGTGAGCTGCAACTGCCGCTCAGCGCTTCTCAGGCTGGACGATGCGATAAAAATTAAAAAATCATCTACGTACAAGGAGTACCGGATGGGACTCCTTATTACGTATGATATGCAGTTTATCGCAATAGCGAAAAGGGTCACGCTTAAAACTGATCCCTGAGGAACACCATTTTCTTGGATAAAAAGATCTGACACTTCACTACCGACTCGGTACCGGAAGCAACGTCCTGATAAAAATGATTTTAAAAAACGGGGCAGGTTTCCCCTAAAACCCCAGTCATGTAATTGTTGTAAAATAACATGCCGCCAGGTAGTATCGTAGGCCTTCTCAATATCGAAAAATATCCCCACCAGATGTTGGCTGCGGATGAACGCATCCTGTATCGCCGCTTCCAGCAGGATCAGGTTGTCCAAGGTGGAACGGAACTTCCTGAATCCACACTGAAAGCGGCTCAGCAGATTACGGGATTCAAGACACCAGACGAGGCGGCGGTTAACCATCCTCTCCAGTGTCTTCCCCACGCAGCTGTCAAGGCAATACTACGATAACTACCTGGCAACAATTTGTCTTTTCCAGGTTTTAAAATGGGAATTATGTTGCTTCTTTCCACGAGTCGGGGAAGTGTCCTCCGGTCCATATATCATTAAAAATATCCAGAAGGTACCTTAGCATCTTTACTAAGATGCCTCAGCATCTGGTACTGGATCAATCAGGCCCTGGAGCAGTGTCGTTAGCGCTATTCAAGCGCTGACTCCAGCTCCCAATGTAAATGGGCAGTTGTAGGCCTCTGTATTCGACGAATCGAAGCACAGCGGGCGCCTCTCGGCAGCGACTCTTCGTCGCTGAAACCGAGGGTCAAAGTTAGCAGACGACGTGATGGCGGCGAAATTCTCCGCCATCAACTGCGCTATGCTTCGTTCGTCGGTAATTATACGTCCTTGATCCAGCAACCCAGATACTGGTGGGCGGGAGTACCTTCCGGATATACGGCGGATAGACTCCCATACTTTCGACGAAGGTGTGGAACGATTTATGGTGCTCACAAAGGTCTGCCATGACCTTCTTGCTCTCCTTAATAACACGACGCGCCTTAGCTCTGGCTATACGGAACGCTGCTAGGTTGTCAGATGATGGGCACAACCTAAAACGACGCAGCGCCCGTCGGCGACCCTGGATGGCGGATCGACATTCGTCGCTCCACCAGGGGACGGGCGTCCTTCGCAGCGTTCCGGAGCTTTTCGGCATGGAGACGTCAGCTGCACGGTGAATCACTTCTGTGAAGTGATTCACCTTCTCCTGTATACTACCACAGGGTTGCAGTATTACAGAACGGCAGAAGAGCTGCCAATCTGCACCACTGACGTTCCATTTACGCCGGTTATTACCTCCTCCCCGCTCACACTCAACGTGCATCCAAACAGGGAAGTGGTCACTTCCATGTAGGTCGTGATCCACCTCCCAATGTACGGAGTCCGCGATGGAGGGGGAGCATAACGAAAGGTCAATGGCAGAAGACGTACCGGTAGCAGTGGTGAAATGAGTCATTTGCCCTGTATTCAGGATACAAATTTCCTCCTGCTCTATCAATCTACCTACCACTCGGCCCCGGGGCAATCGGTAGTGGAACCCCACAACGCACTGTGGGCGTTGAAATCTCCCAATAGGAGAAAGGGCCGAGTGAGTTGTCGTACAATGCCAACCAGGTCGTCGTAGTCGACGGACAAACTGGGTGGCAGATAGAGAGAGCATACGGTCAGTTGGATTGGACCGTGTATTTTCACCGCTACTGCTTGTAATGTGGAGGTGAGAGCAATGGGTTCGGAGTGGACTGTGTTTCGGACCAACACAGCCACTCCTCCCTTAGCTCGATCACCCTCGGTATCGTCCTTTCTATAAATGTCGTACCCTCTTAGCACAGGTTGGTGTTGTGGTCTAAAATGTGTCTCTTGAGACAGAGACACAATGGATTAGACCGTGCTAAGAGTTGGACTTCCTCTTTGTGAGCTGAAAGCCGTTAACGTTCCACTGAAGTATGGGAGCCATCCTACCTATTTAAAACCACCCGCCCCGGGTCGGGTGGGTCCTGCGCATGTGACTGCTGAGGAACGGAACTATCTTCGTCCACCAGCATTATGTCGTCTTCTGGGTCGGAAGACGACTGTTGTTCTAAGGCCTCGGAGTCGTGCGGATTTTCCGCCGAGGCCTGTTCCCCTTCTTCTCCCTGCCAGTTGGGGATCTGGGAGGAGAAGTAGAAGGGGACTTTAAGAACAAGGTGGGGTCCGTTTGTTTGAATTTCGGACCCCGAACTTTCTGCACTGTTTGCCATCCGCCACTAGCCGATGGCGTTGCAGTTACTGTGCTGTAGCTGTTCCACTACTGTAGCCGAAGGAATAGCGGCTGTAGCTACTGTAGCGGATGGCTGTGCTGTAGCTGGTGGACTTGATTTCTTAGTGGCCGAGGTTGCCGGCGTGTTACTACCGACGTCCGCGGTCCTAGGTGTTAAGACCTTGATGGGTGTGGCACCACATCTGCACTGACATGAGCACATTGGACTTGTGCCCATGTCCGCAACGGACGTCTGCGTAGCAGCATTTTGTTTCCTGACAGGAGCTGACAACGTCTTCGCGAAGCTGGTTGCGAAGACGGGTGGTGCTAAAGCCTTGTAGCGCTTCTTCGCATCCCCGTAAGATATCCGCTCTTTCGTTTTCAGCTCCTGTATCTTTTTTTCTTCCAGATACACCCGACACTCCCTGCTCCAGGTTGGATGTGACCCAGAGCAGTTTACACACACCTGCGGGAGGGTGCAAGCGGCACCTGGCTCATGCGCCGCTTTACCGCATTTCCCACAGGTGGGGTTGCCTTTGCAGTTCGCCGTCGTATGCCCGAACCTCTGGCACTTGAAGCAGCGCATGGGGTCCGGTACATACGGGCGAACGTTTAGATGTAAATACCCAGCTTTTATGTCTTTTGGCAACGTTGGAGTGTCGAATGTCAGGACGAAGGTGGCAGTCTTCTCCAGACTGCCGTTAACCCTTCGCATGATCTGTCGAACCTCGACCACATTCTCTGATCTCCACTCCTTAAGGAGTTCCTCGGACTCTAAATCCATCAAATCGCGGCAGGTGATCACGCCTTTGCTGCTATTCAGAGTTTTATGGAGTTCGCACTTTACTGCGAACTCCCCGAGCTTCTCACACTTAAGGAGTGAGAGAGCCTGCTTATAGGTAGATGTTTCTAAAAGCAGGGTCCCGTTCCTCAGCTTTTTCACACTTTTTAATGTCCCGACTATTCCCTCAAGTCCTTTTTGAATATAGAAAGGAGAGACCTTCTCAAAGGATCCCTCCTTTCTTGCCATTATAATAAAGGCATCATCAATAAAATGACCCTTCCTGTTACGGTTTTCCGATTCAGGTGGGCTTTCAACCCTCACCCGCTTGTTGGAACTGGGTGTGTTTATATTAACCTGCGACACACCCGGGCCGCAGGGGTTTTTGGTTTTCTTGTGAGTCTTCATTGTGGTCCCACGAGTTAAACCAGTATAAAAAGTTGTTGTTGTTGTTTTTGTGGCTTTAGGGCGCGTCGACAGCGAGGTCATTAGCGCCCTAACAATGACCAGTTAACACTTTAGCTAAAAAGAATATTAAAATGCCATCTGCATGGTCGACTGTAAAAGGGTCGGCCATACAGACAGCAAATAAAATAGTTCGCAAAAATAATACATGGCTTTATAAGGGCCACTAGGGCCTAAGACCATAAAACACCTGGATCGCTGTAAAGGGGCCAAACAGGTTCACAAAATAATTAAAAACACTACATGTCTCGCTGGCTGTATAGAGGCCAGCGAGACAGAAATTATAAAGATATAAAAAAACCAATGCAAATGGATGGGTGGCTGTAAAGAGGCCACCCATTCATCCTAAAACGAGGCCCATCTGCCTAAAATTTTAGGCACTAGACCGGCCAATACACAAAACATTAAAACACTCGCCACACTGTTGATCTCGTTGTTAAAATAAGAGACAAATCGTCGGCCAGGCCGACGCCTGCCCTTAAGTCTAAAAACGTTGTTGTTGCTTTAGGATAACCCACAGCGGGTCAACAGCGCCATAAAAGTTACCAGTTTTTATCGTGGCTAAAGAATGAACTAAAATACCATCTGCATGGTCGACTGTAAAGGGTCGGCCATACAGACAGCAAATAAAACAAGTCATAAAATCTGACGTGGCTTAAAGGAGCCACCAGGACATAACGGTACAACACCTGGATGGCTCTGCAGAGGCCAGACAGGTTCAAAAGAATATTAAAAAAAAACTACATGTCTCACAGGCTGTATAGTGGCAAGCGAGACATGAGTTGTAACAGTGTAAAAAATAAAATCAATGCATATGGATGGGTGGCTGTAAAGAGGCCACCCATCCATCATCCTACCAGTTTAGTTTCACCCGCCCCAGTTCGGGAGGGTCTTTGGTCTCTGCCTGCTGGCGAATGAGACCGGGCTCGTCCACCAGCATTTCAGTTTCTTCTGGCTCCGAAGAAGCGCACATCTCCGTCTCAGCGAACTCGCCAAACACCTCTATGGCTTTCTTCTTCCTCGTCTTCTTTCCCTTGTTTTCCCTACTACCAGGTAACCTGGGAGGGGATGAAGAGGGGGATTTCACGAACTGAGTCGCATCCGTCTGCCGAAACTTCGGGCCCCGAAACTTTTGATCAACTCCATTTGCATTGGAAGCAGATGTTGCGTTTCCGAGCAATGCACGTGGAGGAATTGGAGGTGGAGTGGCTTTAACTGTTGCTGTTGCTGGTGGAACATTTACTGCTGCTGCTGGTGTGGTCGAGGTATCAGACGTGCTGCTACCGACGTCCACGGTCTTAGGCGTAACGACCTTAGCGGGTTTGGAACCGCATCTGCACTGACATGAGCACGTAGTGCTTGTGCCCATGTCTGCAACGGACGTCTGGGTAGCAACACTCTGCTTCCTGACGGGAGCTGAAGCCATCTTAGCAAAACTAGTTCCAAAAATTGGAGCGGCGAGCGACTTGGCTTTCTTTTTAGCTTCCCCGTAGGGAATCCGCTCTTTGGTCTTCAGCTCCTGTATCTTGCGCTCTTCAAGATACACTTGACACTCTCTACTCCAGGCCGGTGCGATCCGGAGCAGTTGACGCACACCTGTGGTAGCATACAACTGACTCCCGGCTCATGTGCTCCCTTGCCGCAATTTCCACAGGTGGGGCTGCCCTTACATGACACCGTCGTATGTCCGAACCGCTGACACTGAAAACAGCGCATCGGGTCCGGAACATACGGGCGGACATTCAGGTTTAAATATCCGGCCTTAATATTCTTGGGCAATACTGGAGTGTCAAACGTCAGGACGAAGGTGGCAGTTTTTTTCAATACTGCCATTCACCCTTCGCGTGATCTGACGTACCTCGACCACTTTCTCCGTTTTCCACTCATTCAGAAGCTCGTCTGTCCCTAAATCCATGACATCACGACAGGTGACTACACCTTTACTGGAATTTAGGGACTTATGGAGTTCGCATTTTACGGCGAACTCCCCGAGCTTCTGACAATTCAGCAGTTTGGTAGCCTGCTTACTGGTGTTTGTTTCCAGCAGCAGCGTCCCATTCCTCAGTTTTTTTACGTTATTTAGGTACCAACTAAACCCTCTAGACCCTTTGAAATATAGAAGGGTGACACCTTCTCAAATGTTCCTTCTACTCTTTCCATTATAACAAAAGCGTTCGCTAACGAACATTCTTTTCTGTGACTTTCACCGTCAGAAGCGGGGGGGCTATCAACCCTCACCCGCTTCTTAGAACTGGGTGTATTTATTTTGCCTGCGGCACACCCGTACCGCAGGGTTTTGTGGTTTTATTGGAAGACTTAATTTTGGTCCCACGAGTAAAAACCAATTTAAAAGAAGCGCTAATACAACAGGGGTGCGCAGGTGCCCCTGAGGTTGCACGTTAGCAAGTGATCTGCTCTCACCCATGCACCTCCTCGGCACGTGTCCGACCTTGAGGTTAAGGGGTTTTTTATAGAGGTTTTTACCGTCCTCACGATCCGGGCGATGAAGCCAAGATCCCCGTTCTCCTAGGCACACAACGTTCCACCGCCACGCCCTACGGTGGTCGTTGAAGCATGGTAGGAGTTTACGGTGTGGGAAACTTGCGGCGCTCACAAGTTTCCAGCTCGGGTACCGCGGGTTCGCCATACCCGTACCTGGCACTTGCGTACCAGGCCCCTGCGGGGAGTATAAAAAAAAAAAAAAAAAAAAAAAGCGCTAATACAACAGGGGTGCGCAGGTGCCCCTGAGGTTGTACGTTAGCGAGTGATCTGCCTCTCACCCATGCACCTCCTCGGCACGTATCCGACCTTGAGGTTGAGTGGTTTTTTATAGAGGTTTTTACCGACCTCGCGATCCGGGCGATGAAGCCAAGATCCCCGTTCTCCTAGGCACACAACGTTCCACCGCCACGCCCTACGGTGGTCGTTGAAGCATGGTAGGAGTTTACGGTGTGGGAAACTTGCGGCGCTCACAAGTTTCCAGCTCGGGCACCGCGGGTTCGCCAAACCCGTACCTGGCACTTGCGTACCAGGCCCCTGCGGGGATTACATTGAAGACTGAATACATGCACATTGCCACGGTAAAGCACCTTTTGTATTGAAGTATTCCATGTTTTATTTATTATTTTATTATTTATCAATCTTGTTCCATGGATCCCTGCTGAGGAAGTACCTCTGGGATGTGAAACATGTCATTGTTGATACATATACACATAATATGAGTCATATCATAGTAAATATATATATATACATATTTTACAAATACAAGAAATAATAATAAACATACATTTTGCAACTGAGTTTTGCTAACGTCATAATGAGTACAATTAATTATTTTCTTCAAATTCTTGAATGGAGTAGAAGGAGTTGCCAATAAGATAATCTCTAAGTTTTTGTTTGAATACATCTTTATTATCTGAAAGCTGTTTTATACGATTAGGTAGTTTATTAAACAGATGTATCCCAGAATAATTAACTCCTCTTTGTACTAATGACAGAGATGTTTGTGTTTTATGCAAGTTATTTCTGTTTCTTGTATTGAAACTGTGTACCTGTGAATTAGGTGTAAACAGGTTAAAATTTTCTATGACAAAGCTCATGAGAGAATATATATACTGAGAATACATTGTAAGAATATTGAGTTTCTTAAAGAGTTGTCTGCAAGAAGTTCTTGGTTTTACCCTACACAGAAACCTAATAGCTCTTTTCTGTGCTATGAAAACTTTTTTACTTTGTAAAGAGTTTCCCCAAAAAATTATGCCATATGACATTACTGAATGAAAATATGAGGAGTACACCTGTTTCATTAATTCTAGATCTGCTGTTAGAGAAAGTGTTCGTATTGCGAAGGTGGCACTACTTAACTTTGCCTATGTAGTGATATGATCATGCCAACAGAGTTTCTGATCTATTTTAATACCAAGAAATTTTATACTCTCTGTTTCTAAGATTGTGTTGTTTTTATAGTTTATACATATATCTGGCTGTGCATAGTTTTTTTGTTTTAAACCTAATATAATGTGTTTTTTTCAAAATTTAATTTTAATGAATTTGCCTTAAACCAATTTGCTACTACTCTAAGTACTTCATTTACATTAAATTCTATAGTACTGTTTGGTGTTTTACGCACAGTCAGGTTAGTGTCATCTGCAAATAAAACACTCTTAACTTTGTCGGATAAATTTCCAGGAAGGTCATTGATGTATAACAGAAAGAGGAGGGGACCTAAGACAGAGCCTTGTGGAATTCCATGTTTTATTTTCTCCCAGTCTGATGAAGCATCTTTACTTATTTTAGAATCAAAAATTGAAACTTTTTGCATTCGGCTTTCAATGTATGATTTAAACCATTTACCTGCGGTCCCAAAAATACCATAGTATTCCATTTTTTTTCAAAAGTAATTCATGATTTATACAGTCAAATGCTTTTGCAAGATCACAAAATATTCCTACAGGATTCATTTTATTATTCAGTTCCTCAAATGTGTTATTTAAAAATGAATATATAGCCATTTCTATGGATGATCCTTTTTTGAACCCAAATTGTGAATTAGTTAGGATATTATAGTGTGTAACATGTTTTATTACTCTACTATACATGACTTTTTCAAAAACCTTTGAGAATGTTGAAAGTAATGAAATGGGACGATAGTTGTCTACACATGTTACGTCCGTCTTTTCGTTTCAGCCGAGTTCCATGTTTAAGGTGAGATTCTGTTAAGCCCAAACTAATATCTGCTTGTCTCCAGGCACCTTGTAAAACGTTCCCATTTTCCAATTCCTTGTCAGCCACTGAAGAAATGTATGTGGTTGATGAAATATTTACTAACCAGTTATGAAGTGCACAATTAGCTTTTACATCAAGATCCACTTTCTCAGGAGAGAGCTGAATGGGTGTTCTGTAAATTCTAAAACGCATAGCTAAAATCCCAAAAGCATTTTCCACGATCCGTCTTGCCCGTGAAAGCCTATTGTTGAAAATTTTTTCTTCTGCAGATAGAGCACCATGTCTAGAATATGGTTTCATAATGTATGTTTTAAAAGGAAATGCGTCATCAGCTACTATCACTCCCCATGAAGGAAACTGCAATGCTCCGTTCTCTATTGATCTTTTCAATGACGAATTTCGAAACACTTTTCTATCATTTACCCTACCATTTGAACCAACATCAATATAAATAAATCTGTATCTGCTGTCCACGAGAGCGAAGAGGATTATGCTGAAATTGCCTTTGTAATTGTAGAAGTCAGTGTGACTGTTTTTGGGGCATACAATATTGACGTGTTTCCCATCCATAGCACCACAACAATTGGGAAAATTCCAGTTATCATTAAATCCTTCAGCAATATTCTTCCATTCTTGCGCTGTAGTCGGAATCTAAAACAGCAAAGTAAAGGTCAATTGTTGTAACTGCCGACTTTTACTTTACTATTGTTATTATAAGTTTATTTTTATTTTTTATAGGTTGACGATAACAATGAGGAACTGCAACTAACAGCTGACACAAACAGCAGCCAACCTCAAAATATTGATGAGCATACAATTGATGAATTTGGCTATAATTTTTCAGTTCCCAGGAAGGAAAATCAGAAGAAATTTAAAAAAATGAAAGTAAATAATCCTCCCTCCTACATATCATCAGCAATAGAAAAGCTGGAAAAAAATAAAAGAAAGTGTAGAACATAATGATGAATTTGACCATTTTGGGGCCAGCCAGTTGAGAGAACACCCACTAGAGCTATCTCTAGAACTGCAAAGTGACATAATGATGATGATAACAGAAAAACGAATTCATTATTACAGATCTCAAAAGGCTTCTAAAGAAATTGAGACTTCTTTACTATCTACGCCCTCTGGACAAACAACATCGTGTAGTGTCATTATTGCTGAAGGTGTTACAAATGAACAATCGCCGGGGTCATCACCGCAACAAAGTTACGGAATTCTAAATACTGCAATAAATCGTATTGGAGGATTTGAAACTTATTGACCTTTCATATATCTTCTTATACTTCATATATGTACATATTTGAGAGTTAAAATAAATTTTTAGAAATTGTAATTGATGTAAACTCAATTTTAAAAAAGAAACTTACCTCCATTTATGTCCTTTCAAACTATCATAAATAGCTTTCAAAACAGCTGGAATAAATGTTGAAATCGCACATTTCGGCACACGATAAAAATGTTCCAGGGTACTATAGGAGTCACCTGTGGCTAAATATCTCAATTTCCAGTTTTATCCGGGATGTTAGAGCTTGCCTCATAATGGTGTCATCTTTTTTAATACTGATAGAAATATTTGAAAGAAGCTCTTCAAATTGAGAAACAGTCAGTCTTAAATGATTTCTGTAACTTTCTACATCTTCAACTGCAGCTTCATTCAAAACCGTCACCGAAGCACCTAAAACATTTCTTTTTTAAATCCACTCACTTACCCACTTTCGTAGTTTTCTTTTATTTTTCTTCATAGCATTCAAACTTATAATTAACATATCAGCTACAATATCAATTTCTTCCTGTAATGCGGACATACTAATTTTCCAACAAGATCACAATGTAGTAGAGAATTCTCCTGAGAGGGACAGTGTACTGTCTTCAAATTATTACTAGCATGCTAGTCCACTCTTTTACCCCCACCACCGACCCTCCTTCCCACTGTCGTTCCAGTCAACTCGCACCATCTAAACGGGCTTAATACCGGTGAGAAAGGATCCCTGGGATTTGCCAGAAAGAGACCTTGAATGGGCCGTCCGTTCGATGTATGGTGGGAAGAATTTTTCCTACGCGTTCTCCCGAGGAATACCGATAGCAGCCGAATAGCTTTTGCAAATGAGAGGCAATGCTTTCGCCAGCAAAGCAGAAAGACTTTTGCGAAACCAATCCGTGTGTTTATTTCTTCACGTGATTGGAAATTCCATAAATTTTGTCTCTTCCATGATACACACCGAGGAGAAAATGGGCGTGTGCTACGGAAGAAGAAGAGAGGGACTTTCTTGGTCAGCGAGGAGACTTCACTTCGTACCTGGCACTTGCCTATCAGGCCCCTGCAGGGCGGAGAACAAACTTGTGTGCCAGAGGACAGCACCCCACACGGAGGCGATTAAGGAGAACCTCATCACGTGTCGCCGCTGATGGAGCTGCTCCACTGACTGAAAAGTCGGTTTGAGCAGGCGGAGATTATTATGCTCAACTTCCAGCCACGGCCTCTGCCATACATCAGTGACGATTATTTTTACAGCCGGGGCAAGGTCTGACTCAGGACCGGAGCGAAGAGGATTCAGGCTAACTTGGCAGATTTACCAGCTGCCTCGTTCAGCATGATTCCCACATCGCCCGGCACCCCACAGAATAAAAACTCCTTTCACGGGATAGGAGGGCGTCCTGTATGTTCTGGACCAAACGGTCTGCTAGGTACATGTTTACTAACGCCTGAATACAGCTGAGGGAATCATAGCTTACGATGTACTTAATGTCGCCATTTACCTTCATACACAGCACGTTGGAGATCCTGTACCTATTCTAATAGCTTTACGCCATTTTTTCCGTTCGCATCTCGTAGGAGATGAAAATACACTTTAACAGGTACATTTCTTATCATATTTTGCATATATGTACAATACAGTATTTATAAAATCGTTTGAGACTCTCTTCCTTACTGAAGTTGGTTATAAAATATAAAACTTGTGATATAAAACATTCCCATTTTCAATGTAGTCGCAGAGGCTGACGACACGGGGATAGCGCGCCAAAATTATAGTGCTTTTAATTACCGGAATTGGATTGCAGATTTAGAATATTTATTTTAATGTTAAATTTTAATATTTACATCAATTTTCTATTTTTTATGGTTATGTAATAGTGTAAATACTTTATTAAAAATGTGAAAATATATGCATAAGCGCCATTCTTTCTGTAGAGACCTTTTCAAAATATCCCTTCTTCTCTGACATTATTGTAAAGGCATTATCAGTATGGAAATCCTCCACGTTACTAAAGCTATTGCCTTTTGTTTTCTGAAGGGAATGCTCTCGACAAGCTCACTATTCTATGGGTGTTTGTAATGCCCTGCGGCCCACCCGCACCAGTAGCAAATTGTTTTTTCTTGATTTTTGTCTTATGAATTCGGAGGAATTAAGCGCCGAGTAGCGTGGAGCAACCGCATCACACCGCCAACTGGGAAGCGGCATATGTCCCTGAGATTGCAGGCTAGAGAGAGGTTTGCCTCATCGTGCACATGCTTCATTGGCACGAATCGAACCTTGAGATTGGAGTTCAGTCCGAACATCGGTACGAGCCGGCCTCGG
>CM061920.1:319073459-319124832 GCA_031002005.1 Vandiemenella viatica | reverse complement strand
TGAAGAGAATAGCCAGAAAAATATACTTTTTGTGTTTTGTTGTACTGTGCATTTCTAAGCTATCATGAATTCTGCAGTGGTAAGTGATGGCTTCTCAAACCATCTCTGAAGGAAAATATAGTTGATTTTAAGTCTTTGACCTGAAATGAGTATCTAAACATCCTACCTAATACATCTTTAGCTGTGCTGTAAGTTGTTTCATTTGGTGGTTTTGGGAGGGTATCCCTTTGTATACTTGGTAACTTGTCAACATCAAATTCTGGATGCCAACGCATCAGCTTTAGTCTATTTACAGTCACTGGGGGATCCAGACTCTTCAGGAACTCCTGAAACAATATTACATATTAATCCTTGGTACATGAATATGCCATACTGCTCAATAAACATTAATTTAAAATATTTACAATAGAAGGACAAAGGTATTTTTTAATATTAATAACAATTTTTTTTAGAGGATTGTGTATTGTGTAACACAAAGCAATATAGAGACCGTTAGTCAGTGTACGAAATCTTAATTCTTTTGTGGTTTTCACACAGCACTAACATATGATTAATCAAATTAAAAAGGCGTTGCTTCATGTATGGAACGTAAAACCACAAATTCTCTTTTGTACATTTACTATTATAGCCCACTTTAGTAATAACTGTTAAAATACAATTAGTTAGTTATTCTCAATTAGTTTACAGCCACACTTGAAAAAGTGAAACATTTTAAATTTAAAACTACTGTGCTTTAAATCTAAAAGTGTTCAAAGCAAACAATGTTCCATATACTAAAGCAAAACTTCTTTCAGCAGCTGAATTCGAAATTTATGAAAGGCTATAATAATAATTACCTCATGATGATCCTTCACAATTTCCAATAAGTTGTTATGGAAGATATTCCTCCGTTCAAGAAGGTATGTAGGTGTCATAGTTTGTAATTTGTCCACTTCAGAACCTGGAAGAATTTTCAAAGATATTCAAATTTCAAACAGAAAATATTGGAAAAAAATATACACATGATGCACACACAATACACATACCTTCCTGAACTGAACTAAGCATAGGTGTTAGAGTCAATTCATATTTTTCTCGTTTAACAGCACACCCAAATGAATGACATTTTTCTTGGGCAAATTTGTAAGCCCCTGGATACACATTCTTTATCTGACCCAAGTCAGCTTCAGTAAATTCTCTGAAAATGTGTGTTAGTAATTTTTAAAATTTTAAGACGAGTTAATACAAGTATTGATAAAATTTTGTTACAAGGCTATTTTTGATGACAACATCAAATAAAACTGCTATAATGAAGTAACAAGAAAGCATTACAAGGTACTTACATCATTTATTTACTAGCATTTCTGTTGGATTCTAAGTACAGTACAGACAATACTGAAGTTTTCATTTCACAAGATTTTTACGTAACTACAGCACTAGATGCCAGACTTGGAATGTTAATTGTTCAGATGGGAAACAAAGCAACTAACTGTGGGGAGGGGGGGAGTGCCCAGGAAACACTATGTTAACTGTTATGACCCTACAGTGATCTTGAAAAATGGTGGCTAATGGGGCTCTGGCCATTGCTTTCAAAAAGGAAAACAGCCCCAAAAAGGACACATTTAAAAGACATGGAACTAGATATGGATTTTTGCTTAGGGCTTTATGTTTTATTAATGTTATTAGAGGCAGAGGAGGTTTAGGGACAAGGAACAGGAAAAAATTCAACCCATGTCCTTTGGAAGAAACTCCCCTGTCATTCACCATGAGTGAATTTGGGAAACCATGGAAAATCAAGATCAGGATGGCCAGCCAGGGATTTAATCTCCCATACTCCTGAATGCCAACACTCAGTATTGCCGCTTTTTCCAAGTGTATGTCTAACAGATAGGCTGTTCATTCAATGACAATGACCAGTTTGTAGAGGGGTTACAGAGACAACTTAATGATCAAAATGTAATAATTTTGGTAGACACAAATGCCTCTGTGGGGATGGAAAGAAGAGAGCATACGGGGAATTATGAACAAAAGGCTTGGAAGAAACGAAGAGTAATGAAAAAGGCTATTTAACATCTGCAAGAGAAATAGGTGGACAGAAAATTGTTGATCCCCAAAAAATTTATATAGTAAATTGATACGGCAATGACTGGAAGAGAAAACCTGTATTTAGAATAAGTGATATGTAATAGTGAAATGAAGAGGATTATTGATAATGCAGAAGATAATAACATAAAAGGCCTTAGCAAGTGATTACTGGCTGAAGGTCATGAAGCCAAGAACAGGAACAGGAAAAGGTGGAGAACAAAGAAAAGTAAGAGGATTGTAATAAGCAAGATATTCATAGGGGATACAAGGACAGTAGAAGAGTGGAATTTTTTTAAAGGACACAGCTTGAAGCTGCAAAAACAGTTTGTGGGAATACTGGCTGAATGAAAAGATGGATAAAAACTTTATAGTAGAATGGAAGAGTTAAAGAACAAGCAGAAAGAAGGGACAAAACATTCAGAGTACGGTTCAAGCGGTGAACAGCAGAAGCCAGAGAGAAGTATAAAATCGGAAAAAGCAATAAGTGATATGGAAGGAGTACTTCAAGCCCCACTGATCCCAAATTGAAAATGGAAAAGACAATGCTAAAGGAGAACAGGAACCAAGAAACAGAAAAAGAACTCAAGTGAATAATGAAAAGTGTAGAAAGGTTATGAGCAGCAGTGGTGATATAAAACTACTGAGTATATAGTGAAATGAATCAGAAGACTGGAAGAAATGGATGCCTATATCTATATTAAAAAAAGAAAATGGCAAAGAGTAAAAGAATTATTGAGAAGTCACACTCATGTGCCACTGTGCCAAAACTGTTGTGTAGGCCTTGGAGGGAAGAAGAAGAAGAGAAGTAATGTTAAAAAAGAACTAAGAGACTATGGACATTGACAGTTGGTGTGATATTTGCCACCAGGCAGCAGCAGCAGGAAAAACATCACAGGAATGTGAAAGGGCTGCTGATAGTACTCTGGGATACTGAAAGGCTATATCATAAAGTTGCTGAAAAGCAAAGGAGTCCCAAGATGTCCAGTAAAAAGAGTAAAGGAAATGTACCAAGTGTGAACCATATTACAGTAGGAGGAGAATTTACAGATGGCTAGAGCCAAGAAATTGATGAATGCAAGGAAGTACCCTCTCTACTCCACTGTGATGAGTGAGAATGGAGAAGGTGGTGGAAATAAAATAATTGAAAAAAAAACTGATGGTTGTTGAGGATATTCTAATGATTTGGGGAAGTAGAGAGAAGGAAGTTTTGTGGTAATTAGGTATATAACCAGATGTTGTGAAAGTATACTGCAAGAAATTTAATATGAAGGAGAGTATGAGATTACAACCGGAAAGAAAGAGACTAATGTGGGGATTGACAATGACAGGAGAAAAGCTAGGAAAGATAAATGTTAAAGACATGTTAAGAAAATGGGGAACATATAATACAAGAAATGAAAATATAAGGTAAATGATCCATAGGAATACTAAGAAATAGATAGCCGAGAGAAGTAGGAGGAATGTGTGCAGAGAAGAGAAGCTGTGAAAGAGAGTTTATGGAAGGAGAAAGAAAAATAGAGAGGGTTGTGTACTAAGCAGATCCAGTGCATGGCTGTAAACTGTGGATGATGAACTAGATTTTTTACATTCATTTATTGAAGCAACTTTCCTTCTTTTTTTTAAAAAAAAAAAAAAATGCTGCAAACAATCAATCAGTACACCCCACATTGTAGTGTTCTACAATATTACGACACTTTTCCTCTCTCTGTTCATTATTCTTCTTCAAAAGCATGTTTCAAATAGGTTCCTTCTTTGTATGTTGCTTTGGCTCTGCCACTTGCCCTCTTTTCTTCAATTATAACTCCTATCATCTGTACTTCTGCATCCTCTCCTCATCCATCCTCTTTCCATACAAGCCATTTCGATTTATTCTTCTCAATTTCCCATACAGCCTCTCAACTCCAATCTGCTTCCTGTCACTCATTTTTCACTATCTTACTTAATTTTTCCAATCCTAATTCTTTAAAACTTCACCTCACTAGCTTGGATTTTAATCTAATCCATCTTTGTCATAGACCAGGTTTCTATTTCATATATCGGTATGGAGACATAGAACAATTTGTACATTAGTTCCTAATACTTATTTTGGAGTTCCCTCTTAGACAAAAACGACTTATACCCAAAGGATGTATTCCAATAGAATGTGTGTAATGTGATCTTTTCCAACCTTGTTTTGCATTAACTCATATACTAACTAGCTGAAGATAAGACTTCACCATATCTTGCATCATACTTAGGCTGTTATCATAATAGCTCACAAGTTGTTTAAAGAATGCTCCTCACATGGAGAGCAGATAAAGTCTGCTAGTCACCCATAACACATGTCGCTGGTTGTGTAGTGTACACTACACCACACCATTGCAGGTTGATATCACATTTTGCACAGTACCATAATTTCTTAATATTATTATTCCCTCTCCTCCCTCTAAATCCGGTTTGCAAACACAATATCTTTGAAAACAAAGCTACACTTTAATGTTATAAGTGTTAAATCCTGTATCTTAAAGGTATATATCAGATCTGGAACAAACACAACTTACACACAGATATAAATTACCCCATAGAAATGGTAAGCTTAAGAGTATCATGTACCAACAACTTTTTGGTCTTTTTTTTTTTACCTCTTCCTCCTTTTTAGTCAACTAAATATTTGATTTGAATAATACCGAGTGAAATTGGTGACTATACAGTAAGGATTCTAATTTCTTTCTCAACAAAGAAGGCCAACCAACCATTCCATTACAATCAAGATTACACTGAAACTTCTGCAATTTCATTCTTAAATATTTAACTCCCATACCAAGTCTCATCATACTCTATGCATTTTTCCAATCAACAAAAAAGTCCCATTCCAGTTTGTTTGGAGTAAGAGAGTGAAATAAATTACTTAAGAAAGTGAGGAATAATTTATCATAATCACTGAAAGACATTAAAATTAATAAAGTGTAAAAGTGGGGAAATTGCACTCATATATATAAACAGTGGGGAAATAGGCATAAAGAAAAATTTCTACCAGAGCATATTCATTATCTATATATCTATAAATGAGAAAGTGAGAAAGTTCGGATGTGTGTTTGGATGTACGTTGGCAATCAATCACGCCTTAATAACTCAACATATTTAAATGAAATTTGGCATGAAGTCAGTTAATTGCGTGCGAAGTGCAATAGGATAGATTTTATCCCGCAAAAACGCATAGTTCTTTTAGAAATTGCCATTAATATCAATTCGGAAGCAACAAAGAGTTTCCTACTTCGTAGATAGCCGTGCCACGTTTACTCTTTGCTTTTTAAGTAAATCGCAAACACTACTTCTCAGAATGCAAGTTTGTGTTTAGTTTAAAAGCCATAAAACTGATGCAATGGCAAATAATAGTTTTGAAGCAGGAAATATAAATCTGTTCTTAACCTTAAATTAAAAAAAGAAAGGTTGTTGTCAAGTTCGCAAAGAGATGTTTTCATTTGCGTACATAAAATACTATGACATATCAAATATTACACCATAATTTCGTTCGTAATATATGCGTTATAATAAATATAAAAAATCAAAGCTTGGAAAAAAAGTAAAATGCTATGAGTATACCAGCACGAAAGTCGGTTCACTGAAAATGGTCGTGCCCCAAATGTCGTATTTATAAAAATGTAAAGGATTCCATTCTATCTCGGTTATTTCCTGTTTCTTTTTTGTTACTATACAGTCTGTGTATTACAAATTATTTTTGCCGAAATTTAAAAATTAACTAACCCTTTTTATTTTTTGTTCAGAATTTTTGTACGAATAGTACTGCTTTTTATTTACTGTTCAATATTCTGCAAATATCTATCGAACGCTACACTTAAAACGAATGTATTCAATGGGCTAATGTAGAAACTTATTGTTTCATGAAGTAACACTGAAAGTCGTTTACAACACAATACACCTCATTTGCACGGAGCATAACAACTAAATTCCTTCTGCCGTAACAAAAAACATTCTGGTCCAGGCAGCATTTCAACCAAACCACATTTCTGCTAATACTGCCGCTACAAAATCAAACGATACGAACACATCTCTACACATTAAATGCTCTGGACCTACATTTCGAGTGGTAACAGAATTTTCTATATCAAAATTCCTAATTAGTATATCATAAATTACTATCACAATTAATTTCATTATACACCTTACTAAATCACGAGCAATAAAAGTCACTTTATCGCGATGTACATTTGACCTGCAATATGAACGATCGTAGAGAATTGTGGACTTTCCGTTGTACACTGTAAGTTAAAAGCATTTTAGCATAAATTTTTTAATTACGTTACCTCAATAACTGTCATGAAGCTGACGACATAGTTCATGCGGCTGAATGTAGTTTTAGACGTATTCAGTATTTAATTTACTGCGTTAATAATAAGTCAAGTTTATTTCGCTATTCATGACGTCACTAACATACAATATAGTGAATGTATTAATGTGCGAGTGATAGAAGCTTTGATTTTCTAGCGGTAATTTTAAAACGCAGCCTGGGCCAGAATGAGAACTTAAACATTATTAGTTATTAAGCTTCTTTCATGAGCGCCATTTTAGTGACATCATGTATCGCTTTGTACCGATATTGTATCAAAAGATCTATATTAAGCTTGGACGATTTAGCAGAACCATGCGGCGTTGCCCGAAGTAAATTTTCTAAATTTATCAATGTTTTGTTCAGATAGTGGAGTGGCGGAAAAGCGGAGTGGTAATTCGCCGGTAGTCATTCAATTCTGTATGCAGAATAAGAAACCGAATATGAAGAAACAATCTATTACTACTTTAATATTGAAATTTATATTTTAGTCCAGAATTAATGGATCGAAACGAATGAACTATAGTAAACTGCTCTATAGGCAATTCAGTTGTTTCCAGAGATAGAGAAACCATTACCGCAATACCTCTGATTATTATGGATAAAAGAATCAATTACTACTATACTTACTACTATAATATGTAAATTTCTGTTGATGGAACCAATATATCCTAAAAAAAAAATCAATATTCAAAGAGAAAATTAAGTTCTTCTTTTTTAAAGATTTTTTTCAGTACTCAATGCAAATCAAAATATTCATTTTTAGTATCGCAATTTTACTAATGGAAATGAACGTCCTTGGGCCACTTAAGTATTTATTTGCTGTTTGGATGTTAGTATTTTTTTGTTGTTGATATTTAGTCGATTCCATCAATGTATTGCTAATATTTTGACGTTTTGAGCTTCCATTAATTAAAACTATATTCATTTTTATTCGCGTGATGAAATTAGTAATTTTAAGAGATGTTGGGTAAACGAAATTCAAATCTTTCAAAGAAATGTAAGAAAACTAGGGCTATGAAAATAGCCAAAACCTAGGAGACAAATCCTCAATATTGTATATACGGATATATTAAACTGAAAATACTCCTTACAAACTGAATATTTTTACTGCTTTATCAATTCAGTGAAGTAGTTGTGGAACATAAATAGATTTTTGTTATTTTATTGCAACATTTAATACTACTATTACTAATAAAAATAGCTCTTAAATAAACTGTATGGTCGTATTGACCTGGTGACAAGACTTCTTTACGTCTCCGGAATCAGTCTCTTTCGTAGCCTCTTAACGTAACCCAGTAATCCTACCGGACATAGAGGACCCACAGTTCAACACGGAATCAGAACAAAGTGAGTATTCTGGCGTAATTCACATCACACGCCAACCTATGCCAGAGGTGAAGGTCGAGCTAGGGACCTTTGAAAATCCTCGCCAAGACTGGAATTCAAGCTGGGGACTTTTCCATCTCCAGTTGGACGCCCTAACCACTGAGCAACCAGACCTCTCAAGAATATCTTATATTACAACACTTTTCAACGCGGACGTAGTCGCGGGTAACTGCTAGTATTAAATATTTCTTTGTGCCAGTTCTGATTTTTACTACATAACCACAATTGTTCTGAAAAGCAATTGATAACTTCAATTTCATCTGAAATTAACCTTTTCCTTTTTGTTACCAACAGGCTATAAACAAATTTCCCAAAGTATGATTGAAGTCTTACCCCCCTTGGTTTCAACAGCATGTGTAAATTTGTATCTTATTTTTTATTATTTTTATTTTTTTATCTGCTTAACGTCTCTCTAACAGCGAGGTCTTTAGAGACGGGAAAGGATGGGGGGCAAGGAATGGGAAGGAATTTGGCCATGGCCTTTTGAAGGAAGCATTCCGGCATTTGCCTGGAGTGATTTGGGAAACCATGGAAAACCCAAATCTGGATGCCTGGACGGGGATTCGAACCGCCGTCCTCCTGAATGCTTTTATCTGTTGTTATTAGCATTATCAAGATCTAATAAGATGTCTTTATAATAGTTGTACTAACCAACACAAGAAAAACAAAGTTTAAAATTATCTGGAAATCCACACTCTACAATATCCATCCATTGTCCCCAACCTTGTAATTCATTTCAGCATTTGTGAGAGATAGCATTCACTTGTTTCAGACATTGGAGTAAAAATAGAACTATCTTCAACCTAATTTAAAATATGGGTGAATTGGATTTACATTAATGATTCAACAAAATTATTGATTAGATATTGCACCTGTCAGATAGCCAGCTGCCTTTAAACACTTCACAACAAGAAGCTAAATAGTTTTTTGTTACTGTACTTTCAATGTTTCTGATTGAAAGAAACCATTTTCCATTCTATTATCCATAAACCTATTCAATGCCATAAACAAAAACCTAGCGAAAAACTCGGGTAGATCATGTCCCAAAACAAAAGGTGGTACAAATTTTATGGTGCCCAATTGAACCAGTGCACTACAGCTTGTAACAGACAGATAAAACAATGAAACATTTTCATTGGAAAAATATGAACATTTATTTAAATTTTAAAACATTAAAGTGTCTTCAGACTTACTTCCGCAACATTTCTCGTACGGCTGGACTCACTTTAGAAAAAGTGATGGCCTCATTCCGATTATAAAGCATTGACACAACTGTGTCAAGACAGCGAAAAGCCTCTGCCAAGCAACGGTACGAATAGGGTAATGGCAGTGCAGGCTTTTCAGCCCGTGCGAGTGCAGCATACCGCTGGTGAGCAGGTGACTTCAGTGGACTTTTCAACGGACTGCACAATTTCCGAGGGCTGCAATACAAGTTCTTCTGCGGGCTGAAACCAAATTAATATTCACTTTAGCGAAACAACTACCCTTTTCTCAAATGGTCAGTTACAACTACAGGAAACAGAACATGCCTTGTTTCCATCAAGATCAGAGGTACTTGAACAGTGTTACAAATAACACTGGTGATACACAAGCAGATACTTCTAAAAAGTGGTTGTAATTTTTTAATGCTCTACAATTCTGAGAAATATACTGTCTATCTAATGAATTTTTTTATAGTCAGAAGTACACAGCTGATCCATGATACACATGAATGGTATAAGCCTGAAACAGATTTAAATGATCACTAAAAACACTGAAAAAAACACTGCCAGCAGTAAACAACTTGTTGTGCCAGAAAAAGATTTAAAATAACTCTGGGCCTATTTGATAGCTAGGATGGAGATTTACTTCATAAGCACTGGGCAATGAATAACAATACACTTTTAAAATAGAATTCATATGGTAGATGTATAGTTTCATGGCTCTGCAATGGATAATATAGAGGTGATTCACTGTATCGTAAACGAGACTGCAATCCGATGGCAAACAAAGGCTAGGAACAGTGCTGGTACAATATGTAACAATTCAAATTCCTGCATGGTCATCTCGAAATAGTGAATATCAAACAGGACTCTTCATAACTGAGGAAACACTGCTGGCAGTGACAGCAAAAAAGATCACACCTGAAACTGAACTTTGAGGAACAATGATCTCATGGATAGAAACCACAACCAACTTGGCGCCAGCAGCAAAAACCCGGTTAAAAACGATTGCAAAAAAAGGGGCAGATATCCCATAAAGCTCTGATCATACAGCTGCTTTAAAATTCCAGTGCAGCCAGGACTATTGCAGGCCATCTATATTGAAAAACACATCCACAAGAGGTTGTCTGACGACAAATTCATTCTATATCATCACTTCCAGTAGAATCTGATTAACCAAGCCAGAGCAGAATTTTATGAATACATAATGAAAACAGCTTAGCATATTTCAGGATTCAAGACATCCAGACTAGGCGGTGGTTCACCATCCATTCTAGTCTTCCCAACACAACTCGTTAAGGGTATGTATTGGTATCTATCTGCTAGCATTTTGTCATTGCCATGTTTTGAGAGGGGGATTAGCATTGCTACTTTCCAAGAGCCACGATAGCACCCTTCAGTCTAAAAATACTCTTTAGCATATTTACCAAAATGCTTCACACTCCAAAATTGTTATTGTATAGTTTCTTATTAAACAAAACAAAGCACAAATCTTTTTGTACAGCAGTTCTCTGTTGCTGTATCTCAAAATCCAAACTGGCAGTCGAAGTGATGGCAGTGAGGACTCTGTCATCAGTTGTGCAATGCTCTGTTCGTCAGTGACTACAAACACCTACTCCAGTAATCCAGACACAGGTAATAGAGAATACCTTCCAGATATATGTTGGATAGACTCCCATACTTTCAAAGGCCTGAAGAAACAGTTAATGGTGCTCTAAAAGTTCTGCCATGATGGTTGCTTGCTCCGCTTAATAATATGAAGTGCCTTTTTACTTTCAATTTGAAACACTACAAGGCTGAGAGTTGTTTTGTGAAACCTAAAATTACAATGCCCATCAATGTACCTGAAAAGCAGAATGACAGTCCAATACAGGACGGGAATTATCAAAGTGTTCCCGAGATTCTTGTAATAGATGATAGCTTCCTGCCGAATCTTTTCTGAAGAGCGATTCACCTTCTCCACAATATTGCACATTGCTGGAACTCAACTAACCAGCAAGAGAACCGCCAATAAGATTTATTAGTTCTATTTAAACTTTGTGTTTCTTGCTCCATTTCCTAAATCAGCAAGCACCCACATGTGAAAGTAATTATTCCCATGAAGGTCATGACCCACTTCCCACCATACAGTCTGCAATGAAAGCAAGGAAAAGTAACAAAGAGAACTAACTGAAAGCAGTAGTGAAACACTTGAACTAACCAGTGATGAGGAAACATATTTCCCCACACTATTACACTACAAATTATTCAACATCCAGGGCAATCGGTCATCAAACGCCGAAGCGCAGTGCAAGCATTGAAACCTCCCCATAGGAGAAATGACAGAATGGTTATCACAAGATGTTAGTCAGTTCATTGGTTAGACAAGCTCTCTTTGTGAGCCTGAAAATGATTACTGTACCACTGGAGTATGCGAGCCATTCTACATGTTCAACCTGATTTCAGTTCAGGTGCATTCTCATTTGACTCAGATTCTATGGAAACCTCAAAGAGTAGTGGTTGCTCCTTCTTCGTCAGCCTCTTCCCCTTCTTTTCCTTCCTTACCACTCATGGGGGATTTTGAAAATTTCACCAGATCCATACGTGGCATTTCAAACCACAGACCTTCTCCCGAACTTGCTTTCTGTTGCTAGATGATGTTGCTGATGATGTCACCAATACTATGGTTGCAGATACTATGTACTTGTGGCCACATCACTCAAAGACTTCTGTATAGCAAAACTTGTGTTACTGATGGCAAATGTTATCACTTTTGGCACACTACTAGCAAAAATGGGCGAGTATATATCTTCCTTGAATGCAATCTGTTTTGTGATTTCTAACTCTTTTGTCTCGTTTTATTGAAGATGCACTCCACACTCCTTGCTCCAAGCTGGATGTGAACTGGAGCATGTAGCTCTGTGAACCGTTGATACTTCTAGATAATAATTATTGGTTTATCCCGGATGGAAAAAATCATTGTACGGAGTTTTGAGCGTTTGAATTGCACATCTTTGAAAATGCAAAAAGAGAAGAGAGTTGATAGTTGAATGGGTCTATCGAGAATAAAAATCAGGTATAAATGTAGCTTTTCACGGCACTGTAAATCAAAAAACTCTTCGAGCTTCCAGCCGTGTATAAATGTCACAACTCTGGGACATTTTGAATGTGTCTATCTCTGCCCTCATTTTCAACCAACTGTTTGTTTATGTTGCGCTGCGGAAACTGCGGAAGACAAGATTCAACCCAGCGTGGTGATGTCATCCTTTCTTCCGCTCCTTACTGATGTGAAGTTGTTTGAACATTCTGATAGCCATGTTCCAGGCCACACTAAGCAGGTATCCAGTGTCCCTGTTAACTAAAGAATTAGCTGTTCTGATTTCAACAGCTCCTGTTATAATGCTGCCATGCTTGACACACTGCCACGTTTGGCCGATATAAGCACAGCCACATTCGATCAGGGGCAGATCAGTTAGGAATATTGACAGAAAGATCGCATTGATACCAAGGGCTTTGCCTTTCTTATGTTTGTGGGTGGGCTTAGTTGAGACTGCTGTCTCAACACGGAGCCAAGACTATTTTTCAAGCTGCCCACAAAAATTAAAAACTTGGTTGGCAGCATTAAGGATGACATGGGATTACATACCCCCGGTGTTTATTACATACCTTGTGAATGTGGCCGTGCTTATATTGGAGAAATGCAGTGGTATTGTACAGCATTGTAACAGAAACGGTTGAAATCAGAACAGCTGATTCTTTAGTTAACAGGGACACTGGATACCAACTTAGTGTGGCCTCGAACCAGGTTAACAAAATATTGAAATGGCTTCACGTTGGTAAGGAGCAGAAGAATGGAAGACTCCATCATGCTGGGGTCAGCTACTGTCCTCTGCTGTTTCCATGGCACCGCATAAAAAAAAAAGGTCGGTTTAAAATGAGGGCAAAGATAGACATCTTCAAAACATCCCAGACACATTTATACATGGCTGGAAGCCCAAGAAGAGTTTATTAATAAAAATCATGTTACAGTATCATAAAAAAGTGGGATAAATAATTAATTGCTCTTAATTAACATGAAAGCTGAAGAAACAAATAAAAAAGGGGGGAAAAGATTTGCATTAGCAGTAAAGATTTAGAAATAACGAGAAGATCCATATTTAGTGTGTCAGAAATCATCTGGAGAATTAAAACAGCAGTAAGGAAATGGAAAACAATCCTGTGTAAGTTAGGCTGAATCAATATGAGTGATTGTTACTGTGTGTTTGTGGATGCTTGTGGAAAATATATATATTTTAGAAGTTGGATCATAGTATGATTAGAAATAGTGCATCTTTTACAAAAATAAATAAATAAATAAATAAAAGAGAGAATGTGTGAGAAAGAGAATTGATTAGACAATGTGGTATTTGAAACTATGTAAACCTTTATTTTAAATAATACATTTCAATTCTTTACTGCGCTATCAAACTAAATCTCTCAGAATTAGCGGCCTTCAAGGGAAAGAACTGGAAACTTCAGAGACTTTTTGTTACTTTGTTTGATGTTTCATACTACTCTGATATTTTCATTTATAAATACCAACACAGTCATAGAATGCATAATCTGGTGGTATTAACCCAAGCCAAATACATGAACACAACAAGAGACATCTACATGACAAGCAGTTGATGCAAACCTGTGGTAATGTGAACTAGCTAACTGGCTCATCTACACCCATGTCACTTACCAAAAGTGCAACTGTGATTGCAGAATGCTATTGTATGCACGAATCCCAGGCACTGCATGTGCTGCACCAGATTCGAAACATAAAAACATAGATTCATGAAAACTGCTTTGGTTTGGGCGATGTTTGAGTGTCAAATGTCAGTATGAAGGTGGCAGTTTCTGAATACTGCCATTACCAATTATAGTATCTGTCCCATCTTGATCACTTTCTCATTCCTTAACGAGTTCCTTAGTTTCTGTGTTGATAATGACAGGGCAGGTGATAACTTTGCTGCTATTTAAGGACTTGTGGAGTTCAAATATAACAGTGAAATCACCAAGCTTTCCACAGTTAAGGAGCAGGGAAGCTTGGCAGACATTTCCAGCAGCAGAGTCCTATTCCTCAGTCTCTTCACCCTTTCAAATGTATTGGGGGATACCTTCTTAACGATTCCTTCCTTTCTGTGAATTACAACAAAGGTGTTCGCCAATGCACAAGCCTTCAAGTTACCTTGTTTACTAACAAAAATGGGAATAATATTAATCCTGACTCGTTGCTACTATAGGTGTTTAGGACACCCCGCAGCCCACCCATACAGCACGTAATGAAAATGATATAAGGCTCAGGTTGGTTGAACAAATTTAGAGGAAATATAGGTCGAGTAAGGCGGATCCACCAAATGATGCCACCAAGCTCAATACAACATAGGTGTGGCAAGTGGTTTGCCTCACTACCCATTCACCTCCTTGGCACGTTACTCACTATGGTGCTGAGGAACTTATTTTTTAATTTTTTGTCTTGCAATACGGGCAACTAAGCCAAGATCTTCATACTTGAAGAAACATAATATTTCACCGTCACACCCTACAGTGGACACTGAAGCATTCAATGAATTTATGGCATGAGAAACATGTGCCAGACCCATACCTGGCACTTGCAAACTAGGCCACTGCAGCGTGATTCTTGCAGATCCTCCTGCATTAAATATGTAAAACTTGTATATTATTCATCTAATCCAGTATTTGGTTCTATAAAACTTGATTTTATTATTCCAGCACATAAAGAAAATAATGTTCGAAACTATTTTTTAAATTGTTCACTATGCTTCCCACATAAAAATTAACAAAAGCTGGAAAATAAAATTTACGGCAACCATTATAGGTACAATTTCTATCAACTAGGCGACCCGTGTGAAAATTTCGCGAATAAAATGTGATGAATAGTGAAGTTGAATGCTTGTAATATAATGAAAATTAGAACCGTACTTTTATAGCAATCATTTTTTTTTTTTTTAGTATAATAGGTACGCATCGAAATACTTACAGCATATTACGAAACAGTTAGGAAAATGTAAAACACTCCGTATGTACGACAAACTGTCACTGACCTTAACTAATACAATCAACCTGAACAAAATACACACAGCATATCAACATCTCTGTGAAATGTGTTACTGTGCAAATAAAATGTTTACACTGGATTGTATAACAAAACAAAAGTGTTTCCGTAACAGAAAAAAAAATATCCGAATGCTACTCATCGTATAAAAAACAGTTTACTGACATCTCTGTGATATCTGCTGCTGCAATCTAGGGACTTGACTCTGAACTTTCTCATACGCGCTACCACTTTAAGCACCAAATTCCGAAAAATTCTTTCTTAATTTATGATTTTACCTAACTGGAGACCTTAAATCTCTAAAACGATACGATATTTATCGATTTCGGCTCGGTATCGAAGAAAAATGGCTTGTAATTAAAAAACAACACGCTGTAAAAATATTGATACTTTTGCCCTTTAAGGTTCAAATTCAAAAATTTCATTTATAAAATATGGTGTGACCAAAGCAGCCACCTTGGTCTTTAAAATGATACCTCATTTATCGATTTCGGTTAGTTAGCAAGTGGGATAAAATATAAAAAGTTCCAGAAATGATGATTTTTTGCCCCTTAAGGGTTGAATTTGGAGAAAGTTTTTTCTTAAAATATGATGTAACCAAAGCGGATTATTTAATATTTAAATATTCATTTATTAATTGCGTTTAGGTATCAAGGGAAATAAATAGCTCGTGACAAAAATGCGCTGTAGAAATATTAATACTTTTTCTCTCTAAGGTTAGAATTTTGAAAAATTTCCTTCCAAAATGTGGTGTAACAGAACCCAAGACCTTACAAAGACCTCAATCTTTAAAATGATACATCATTTATCAATTTTGTTTAATTATCAAGGGAGATATATAACTTGAGACACAAAAAACGCATTTATTAAAATGTGATGTTACCACAGCGGAAACCTTAATTTTAAGAATGATACCAGAATTTATCTATTTCTGGTTAGATATTAATGGAGATAAATGGCTCATGACACAAAAATTCATTGTAGAACCATTTATACATTTCCCATTAAGGGTAAAATTTTAAAAAAAAATCTTTCTAAATATATATGTCACCAAAGCTGAGTCATTACTCTTCATACACCTACTTCATTGACATTTTTGCCCTTTAAGGGTCGAATTACGAAAAATATTATTCCTTTCTTAAAATATAATGTTACCACGGCGGAGACCTTAGTCTTTAATATGACATTTCATTTATCTATATCGGTTAGATATCAAGGGAGATAAATAGCTCGTAACACAAAAATGAGTTGTAGAAACATTTATACTTTTTCCCTTTAAGGGTTGAATTCCAAAAAACTTCTTTCTTAAAATATGATGTCACCAAAGTTGAGACATTAATTCTCATAATCTTACTTGATTTATCGATTTTGGTTACATATCCAGGGAGATAAATGGCTCGAGACACAAAAAACGCATTTTAGAAAAATTGTCATTTTTGCCCTCTAAGGGTCGAATTACGAAACATTCCATTCTTAAAATATAATGTTACCACGGCGGAGACCTTAGTATTTAATATGATACCTCCTTTATCTATATCGGTTAGATATCAAGGGAGATAAATAGCTCGTGACACAAAAATGTGTTGTAGAACCTTTTTTACTTTTTCCCTTTAAGCGTTGAATTCTAAAAAAAAGTCTGTCTTAAAATATGTCGTCACCAAAGCTGAGACATTACTCCTCATAATCGTACTTGATTTATCGATTTTGGTTAGATATCCAGGGAGATAAACGGCTCGAGGCACAAAAAACCCATGTTAGAAAAATTGACATTTTTGCCCTTTAAGGGTCGAATTCCGAAAACTTTTGTTCTTAAAATATGATGTAACCGAAGTGGAGACCATAAGCTTTAAAATGACACCTCATTCATTGATTTCGGTTAAGTACGAAGAAAGATACAGGCTTGTATAGAAGTAATATATATATGATCTTGCACTACCATATTTACCTAAGTTGTACCTCCACATCAAGTTCTTCAAACTTCTGAAGCTGTGGTTTTTCTGGAGTAGATAAGGCTTTTCGCTTGGCTTCTAATTCCTTTAATTTGAAGGAATGATTATTTAGCCTTGAAATTGATTCCTTGAGTTCAGCTAATCTTGAACTTCTCGACAACTTGTTCTTGATTTCATTAATCGAGAGTTCCTGCAAATAAATTACCAAATACATGTAAGTTGCAAATTAAATCCTACTTTTCTATTGTCCATTTTTAGAGCTAAGAATATACTTCAAGGTCAGTGAAATTGATTGCAAGAAAGGGCAGGAGTAGGTTTGCAAAGGAATGTTTATGGAAAACTGTTTCAAAAATAGTCAAGATTCCCATTAGGATTTGACTCTGAGCTATTGGTAGTTCCACAGAATCAGATAGTTGGCATATTTAAACACTAGAATAAACTGCTGGATGAAACCATTTGTCAGTAAAGATAAAGGGTGGGTTTGAACCAAGCACTTATTTCCCTTGTGAGACTCCCTCTAACGTGATATATGTTAGTCAGTCATTAACTGGATGACGAATTATTAGAAATACAAAATAAATTGAAAGGATGGTTTACGCCTTTTGAGATTCGACTATAACATTACCTTGCATACATTCTTCTCCACATCACGGATCTGCCTGTGTGAGTATTAGGGTTGCTCAATATCAAGAGAACCTTGTATCACAGAACTTCCTTCACAAGACCAGAGCAAAAAAATCCATAATTGGCTCTCTTGAGCTATGCTACCACAATTAGTGGTGGCATGTACCATCATGGATGCATCATCCCACTTCCAAATGGTACACTGGAACTTTTCCCCAATTTTTTTTTTTTTTTTTTATCTGCTTAGCGTCTCTCTAACAGCGAGGTCTTTAAAGACGGGAAAGGATGGGGGACAAGGAATGGGAAGGAATTCGGCCATGGCCTTTTGAAGGAAGCATCCCGGGATTTGCCTGGAGTGATTTGGGAAACCATGGAAAACCCAAATCTGGATGCCCGGACGGGGATTCGAACCGCTGTCCTCTTGAATGTGAGGCCAGAACGCTAGCCGTTACACCACCACGCTCGGTTTTTCCCCCATCTGATTATAATGAGTTACTAGACCATAAAGCGAATGTTTTCACTTCTACTACAGGAAGTTTGAATCTTCCATGCTGTATGGTTTATCTCAGTACATTTCTTCTTGGGGCAAGGTATTTAAGGCTGTCATTAATATTTGTAGAATTATAAAAGATTCCCCTTTCTTGTGTAACAAAGAATGTGATTTTTGAAAAACATTCTCCATAGATGTCCAGCCAAATAGTGTCATGAAAACACATTTCAATAGCAGAGCCAGATGTCAAAATGCTGTGTTTTCACAACACCATTAGGCTGAACACCCGTGAAGATTATATTTCAACAATATACTGGAAAAGTCTCCACTTACACTTGATTTTTGCAGCAAAGCCTTCAATTAGTGCAGTACAAGTGGTGCACATTTCAGTCGATTTAGGTCTTCCTAAAAGGAATAATTTACCTCTGAAGAAGCTGTGAAATATCAGCTTTTCTATGTGAAGAAGGTCTAAGTGGATTTACCTTTTGAAGCCAAACATCCATTGCTACTTCCTAAACACGACCATGTTGTGAATCTTAACATACAAAATTACGTTCTGTATTGCATTGCAAGGGCTGCTTTGTTAATCTCTATTCTGAGCCAACGTGTCTGGATTTTAGCTGTGAGGACAGCCACGTTCAAGCGTTTCATGGCTAGACATGGGCCTGCTAGTCTGTATTATGATAACAGCACCAATTTTGTAGGTTCTTAGGCTATACGAAAAGGGATTAATAAGCCTTTTCAATCTAACTTGTGTAATAATCGTATTGAGCTGAAAATGATCCCATCTCATGTTCAACATTTTGGTTTTATCTGGGAGTGTAATATAAAAAGGTTAAGCCTAATAACCACTGTGACACTGAGTCGATTCTCACGTCTGTGGAGAGTCTCACATGTGTCTCGCTTTTGTCCAGGTTGCGTCGACTCATTGTCACAATGAATCTGGTGTGTTGCAGGTTGTATTATTTTCCAAGTCTTTTGTGTCCCATCCGATATGGGATTCTCAGACACGTTGCACAGCATCGATCAATGTGGACACGAATACGAAAAAAGCTAGAGACTCTCACTGCCACACACTCACTCATCGGTTTGTTTTGGGGATTATTTTTTAATTTTTTTGTGATTATGTTGTGAAGTACAGATTTAGCTTTATAATTTATAGAGGAGATGCATTCTCACCGTTGTTTGTGGGATGTGTCCATAATGGAATATAGAAATCAAGAATTAAAAAAGGAAGATATTGAAGGCTATGGCTGTTGGAGGAAACGAAAAATATATTCACAAACTGAAAGAACAATTTAAATGCAAACACAGAAAGATAAATATATATATATGAAAAGTTGAATGTCATCAGTAAATTGTAGTTGATGGAAATGAGAGGAAGTAGAAACCCCGATGGGAAAAATGCAAAGGAAATCAAGTATGTTGAATTTTAAAAATAAAATGAAATAATTTTTATTATATATAAACAATAACTTGGTACATTCTTTCATACAATGTCACTTTTTCCATGGCACGAAACTTCAACTGACAAAGTTATTGCAGAATTCATTTAGGATTTTCCTCACATCGTTTGAAGGTTTCCTTCGAGTATTTTGTACGTTGAAAAGAGCCTCAGATAGTGAAATTTCAAATCATCATGATCCTAGTATTATATTCCCATCAGTATTTTCTGCATCCAAAGAGCCAGGAGTAGTATGTGTGTTCCTTGAAACTGAATTTCCGTGAAGGAAATTATGAAAGTAGGTACAAGCAAGAGGCACTGTTTCTACTTTGTTAGGAGGCAAATGTATAGCTTTCAAAATCACTCTGAATTTTTAACTCCATACCCAAACAAATTTTCAATAATTTATTGAACATGACTCGAGTGATAGTTGAATATTCTTTTCAATGTAGGCATACCACCACTACACCTGGGAAATGGTTTCACTAAATCTGAAGATAATGGAAAGACATCAACTGCAACGAACACACAAGAAGTAGTATTAATTATACAGAAAAAGAGTTGGTGAAATTTCCAAGAGAACAACTTTCTCTGCATTCTTTAGCAAAGGACTTAATTGCAACAAGAATTTTGGTGTGGACATGGTTCTTGTTGTGGAGCAGAATCCGAACAGTAAATCTACGCAGCGCGGAACATTCTGAATTGAAAATTGTGGAGTCAAAGAGTCACAGTGGGTACTAGGATTTAGAGACTCATTTGTATAGGTTCATTGTAACTCAGTTCCTCACTTATGAGGAAATGCATTTTGATTCATGCATGCTGAATGTATTGTAAATATCAACTCTCCTACAATACTCATCAGCAGTTGACATACCTGGTTAAAATTTGAATCAATGTAAGAAATGGATGGATCAGATAGTACAATCTTTGTGGCAAAGATGATGTCTTGAATATCTTGGTATGAAATGGTCAATACCCGATAACACTTGCCAAGTGAGCACCATTGTATTAACTGGGCTTGATGATCCTTCCCCTCTCCCCCAAACTGGCCCTTAGTGGTAATTATCACAAAATACCTCAATTTTGGCAATGTTAATTGTGTGTGTCCTGTTGTTAGGCTTTATTCAAAACCAACAAGATAATTTATGTAATCATTAAGTATACAGCCAACATTTTGACCATCCTTCTGTGGTCTTCTTCTACGGCAGAACTGTGTGGTGCTGTTATATAGCCGAGACCTGTGACCCATATAGAAAGTTCGGTTTACCCGGCCAATCAGAAGGTCTGTTTCATTGGCCTGGTGGGACGTTGCGCGGTCTGGTGTGGGGCGACAAGTGACCTGCTCCATCCACAATAGCGAGAGCCATGCATCATAGTTTAAGCCCATTGTCTTCATTTATGTTGTTTGGCCATTCGGTAATTTCAACGCCTCCTTGGCCACCATTTTATCTTTGTGTAATATCAGGGTGGTGTTTTCTAAATTTATGGCACGATTAGTTTCAGCTGCATGCCGTGCAATGGCGGACTTCTCAGTGTTATTGGACCTATAATTGAGGACATGCTCACTCTGCCTGTTCCCTATTGTGCACCCAGTCTTTCCCGGCCACAGGTACACGGAATTTCATATATCCCGCAACCTATAGCAGGGGAAGCTTGTCCTTAACCTTGATGTGCTGGTTACTGACCTTGCTGTCCACTTTATAGACAGGTTTTATGCCAACTTTATTAAACAGCTTTCCAATTTTGTCTGTAATGCCTCTTACATAGGGTAGAACAACTACTTTTTGTTCCTAAGAGGTGGGTTGGCCATCTCTCCCTATCATGGCCATATGCAATGCCCGTTTAATACAAAGGTTGTGGTAGCCATCGGACCTGAATGTGTGTTGCAGTGCCTCTAACTCCGTCATCAAACTATTTTCATCACACACTTTCGCTGCTAATGTACATAAGGTCATGAGGACACCTCTTTTTGTTGCTGGATGGTGGTGAGACACGGCAAGTAAATATATGTTTGTATACGTCTGCTTAGAAGACAACACAAGATGTATGCCCCACTAGATAAGAACCCTCTATGTAACCTGAGGTCTGAAGTAGCATCTCTTCTCAACAACTCTTCAGAAATCGAACAAGAAACAAAGGCCAGACAGAAGAGAAACAACACCTCTACTACTGGTTTCTATGGCTTGACAAAAATACAAAAACCAGAAGTTCCTTTACAGCCAATCATCGGCACTATTAACTTTCTTACTCATCCACTAGCCTGCTATGTTGCTAACAAATTAAAACCTTGTCAGAAGGCATCACTTCTACTGTCAGAAATAGATCACACTTCATTGAAATTATTTCCTCACTCGAAATTAAAAAAAACTGACATCCTAGTGAGCTCTGATGTCATGTTGCTCTACACCAACATTCCTGTGAAAGAAGCAGTGGCAATAATACACACCAAACTTGTGTCAGTTCATATATCGTGCCTTTGATTTACGTAACTTCGTAATTTCTTGTGCAAAATAACTTTATTCTCTTCGAGCATGGTCGCCTTTCTTCTTTATTTTTATGGAAATCATCTAACTATGAAAAGATGCACAAAGCATTAATTGTTCTTGTAATAACTTTTATTCAATCAGTTAATTATACAGGGTGCGGCAGCATAACTTCCTTTTTTCAAAACTTAATAAAACCCATTTTATGAATCAGAAAATTTTCATTTGTTTTTTATAATGTAGGCACATACATAAAGTTTTGTTTTACTTAGTTTTGAAGATCAAATCAGATAGGTGACGTCCCCCATTCTGCACACATCGAGTAAACCGATTTCTGGTGTTTGTCATGACTCCCCCAAGCATAGCAGGCGTTATGTTGGCAATTTCTTCTTGGATGCTGGTTTTCAAATCTTGTAGGGTCCTTGGACGGTTCACATAAACATGGGATTTCAAAAAAAAAAAAAAAAAAAAAAAAAAAAAAAAAAAAAATCACAACGGCGCAAAACGAGAGAGCGGGCAGGCCACTCCAAATCGCCCCCAATTGAGATGAGGCGCTGTGGGAAGTGTTCCCACAAAACAGCCATCAATGCTTTTGAAGTGCGTGTCGTTTCACCGTCTTGTTGGAACCAAGTGTCTCCTAAGTCCAACTCATCTAGCCGTGGAAAACAAAACAAAAAAAAAAACAAAAAAAAAAAAAATAAATCCTGTAATTTGTTTACACACCGGTCCGAATTAACTGTCACTGTGACTTCATTTTCTTCAAAGAACCAAGGACCAATAATTCCACTTGAGGAAATTGCACACCACACTGTGACTTTAGGTGAATGCAAAGGCCTTTGATGCAATTGTCGAGGATTGGTGTCAGGCCAGTAGCGCATATTTTGTTTGTTGACGGATCCATACAAATGAAAATGGGCTTTATCACCCAAAAAACAATAACGTCCTCAGGAAAATCTTCCAGAAGAACCTCACACGCATTCCTCCGAGAATTGAAGTCACGTTCAGAAAGTTTGTGCACAGTCGCCATCTTGTATGGATGGAAATGAAGATTATCATGAAGAATTCTCCTCACAGAACGATCGGAAATTCCAAGGGCGGATGTATGTTTGCGCGCAGAACAACGTGGTGATCGCAACATTGAAGCTCTCAATGTTCTCAGGTGATCTAATGGGCCGAGGGCCTCCAGTTCTTCATCTTGTTGTACTTGCATTTTTCTGAACCTACTGACCCACGTAACAATTGATTTCCGGTCCGGGACAGGGGACAACGGGGCTAAGTTAAAGCGATTCCAAAAAGCGTGCTGGGTTTCGATCGCAGAACATCCACTTGAAAATTAGGCCTCAACAGCAAACGCACACTCCTCACTGTTCCAACGCATGATGGCAACTGAACTGTGACAGGACAAAACTTTATAGTCACGCCTCTCGAACGAGACCACTAGCGCTGCGCTATGATATCAACCGACTGAATGGCGCGCATTTTAAAAAAGGAAGTACGCTGCCGCACCTTGTATCACATTCTTCCACCAACACCAGCAGAAACTAACAACCGTTACTTCTATATCGGACTGATACTTCCCGATTTGTATATCAAATTTGCGAACTTAAGATAACGACTCAACCTTATCACTCTTAACAACCAACCTACTCTAAAACAACAACAGAACGAACTTAAAAAAATCTCAAGGAATCTTTATGTATATAAGGATGTTTGCATACAATGGAATAACATATAAAATACATGATCGTCACAAACTATTGACCCTTAACATCTCAGAAGAATGGGTGGACTTGACCAAGTTTTGTCTCACATCAACGTTCTTCCAATATGACAGAAAATTTTATGCTTAAGTGGAAGGAGTAGACATGGGCTTACCACTTTTACAGATAGTAGCAAACATCTTTGTGGGGGCACTAGAGAAGGAAATGTTGGACAATGCACTCCTCAATCCATGTCTGTGGCTATGCTATGTTTACGACAACTTCGTTTTGTGGTTCCATGGATGAAGAATCCTTCACAAGTTCCTGCGTTATATAAACAAAGCACACCCAAAAATTAATTTCACTATGGAAACGGGCGAACAAGGAAGCTGCCGTTCCTAGACGTGCTAGTAGCCAAATGTGAAGTCGGGAACTTTGGACATTCAGTTCATCGGAAGCCGACACAAACAGATATTTACATGTCGTGCAGCACCACCATCCAGCGATAAAAATAGGTTTCCTCACAACCTTGTGTGATGCAAATAGTTTGATGACGGAGTTAGAGGCACTGCAACACACATTCAGGTCCAATGGCTACCACAACCTTTGTATTAAATGGGCATTGCATACGGCCATGACAGGGAGAGACGCCAACATAGCATCAAATCAATCCATCTCTCAGGAACGCAAAATAATTGTTCTAGCCTATATAAGAGGCGTAACATACAGAAATGGAAAGCTATGTAAAAAGGTTGACATAAAACCTGACTATAAAGTGCACAGCAAGGTCAGTAACCAGCTCATCAAGGTTAAGGACAAGCTGCCTCCACTACACGTTGCGGGGTCTATGAAATTCCATGCAACTGTGGCCAGGTAAACATAGGAGAGACAGGGCACACTATAGGGGACAGGCTGTATGAGCACGTCTGCAATTATAGAGCCAATAACACTGAGAAGTCCGCCATTCCATGGCATTCAGCCGAAACTAATCATGCCATAAATTTCGAAAACACCACCCTGATACTGTGCAAAGATAAATGATGGCCAAGGAGGACCAAGGAGGTGTTGGAAATTGCCAAATGCCCCAGCAATTTAAATGAAGACAATGGGCTTAAACTACACGACACATGGCTCTCACTAGTGCAGACGGAGCAGGACATGTGTCGCCCCCAACAGACCGGGCCGCCCCACCAATGAAATACATGACAGGTCAGACCTATTTGGCCGGGTAAACTGAACTCTTTAGATGGGTCACAGGTATTGGCTATATAACAGCACCACTTACCAATTGAAGATACAGTTCTGATCTAGAAGAAAACACACACACATCACGACTCGGCGTCACCCAGGCAGCCAAGAATCGAGATAATTTATTTTTCTTTATTTCTCTTTGTTATATCAAATTATTATTAGGATTAAATTGATGAATTCAGTCAAGCATACTCTCAATACACAACTTTTTTAGATGATTATCTTTGTACAGGTACAATCAAGCAAGACAGATCAACTTAACTTTTTTGTGTCATATTTTTGCTTATAAATAGTTGGTTGCTAACAATTACTTTCTTTTGAAAGCCCTAAGAACATTCAAGAGGGGGAGGGGGGTGTAGAAGGAAGCACGGTTGAGTTATTTATTTATGTAGTAATTGTGTTTGCATGTGAGCCTGCATATCTCGGTGATGATCTACGGTTCAAATTCACATTATTTAATTCTGTATCCCTGGAGTTTAGTTCTGCACTGGTATCAACAGCTGCAAGAGACGTTGCTTTCTAATGTTTGTGATGTGGATATATGGTGAGAAGGTCAGATGGACCAGGGCTCTTCGCTGCTCACCAAGCAGCGATCAGTTCGTTCTTGATAGCAGTCCACGTTTGGTTGTTGTAATGAAATAAATGGCGAGTTCTGCAACATGATTTCTCAATTTCCTTTTCTGGGAATGAGCGGGCTGGAGGCTTAGTTGGTTGAGGCGCATCAATGGTGAACGAAAGTCCACTAGTTCAAATCCTGGACTCGGCTGGAATTTTTACGGCCTTAAAAACTGACCTTTACTTCTGGTAAAGCTTTGCATTTTCATTTGATGTATGCCAGGATGCTCCATGGTTCAGATTACACACAAACCTGTAGGTCCCCTATACCTGGTAGGATTGCCAGATTACGACAGGCATGACAGTGAGCAAATTGAAACTGGCTGCCAAACTACCCTTTGGGATCTTCTAACCAACAACACCATACACCCTTTCTTTCTTTTCTGGGAATAATAGTACAATTTGTGAATTTTATGTAATCATTGCTTCTGTGCCATTTCTGTCTTGAGAAAATTGGACTTGCTCGAGAGAGAGAGAGAAGGAGAAGAGCATGCTGTTGTTGCCAGCCAGCCCAATCATCTACAGCTGGTCTGTATGCAGGATGGTAGTTTTCCAATTTTCGTGTTTGTCGTTCATTCACTGTCTTCTTTGCTAGCAAATGCAAAGTGTGGAGATGCTAAAATAGTCTTCTGTCTTACAATAACTGTGGGTAGAACTGACTAAATATTACGATTATGATCACTGCAGGAAGTGACTACACATTGCTTCATCAACTGCTGTTTGGAATGTCAATAAATTAATATCAATTTAAAGGTTATTACATCATTTGGGATTGAAACTGATATCCACCATTGACATCCTCTGTTGTTGGTTTTCAGATTAGATTATAGCTACCAGTTACATGGTAGGATTACTGGGTTAGTTCAGATGGCTATAACAGAAGGATTGAGCGGAATATTTATACATGGAGTTAGATGGTGCTTTTTTATTGTGACTACAAATCATACACATTTATCGATTAATAAGCGTCATGGCCCCATTTGATTTCTCACTGTATCTGCAACCTTCTGACTGCAAATGAGGTCAAACTGTCATTGTGTTTTTTTTTTATCTGCTTAACGTCTCTCTAACAGTGAGGTCTTTAGAGACGGGAAAAGATGGGGGGCAAGGAATGGGAAGGAATTTGGCCATGGCCTTTTGAAGGAAGCAGCACGGCATTTGCCTGGAGTGATTTGGGAAACCATGGAAAACCCAAATCTGGATGCTCGGACGGGGATTCGAACCGCCGTCCTCCCGATTGCCCTTGTGACTAACTTCAGTAGAAGACCAGACGATCCCATAACCCTTCGTAAGGAAAAAGTCAAGTGGATAAAGTTATGGGAAACAACTAGTAATAAAATAAGCTACTTTCCTGCAAACACGGCAACAATATAGCAGAAAGAAATGATACTAAAATTACAATTTTGTCACAGAGAGTTACAATTCACCTTTCCAGAGTGTGAGCCTTCCAAAAGCCGTTTTGGTGTCATCAATCCTAGTTCTTTGCGACATTTCATCGTATTTGTTACAGTGGAATTATCACTCTCAGCACATGCAACGTCTATTGATAGTTTAATTTCTCTGGAATTTCCTTTATCTCCTGTAGGTGAAAGAGTTTCAATGCTCTCCTGAAAAACAAAATAACTGCTATAAAGAAAAGCATTAAAACCAAAGATTTTGAAGTTTTATTATCAGAATATCTGGCAAATGATTATGTATGGTCATTTAGTAAAAAGACAGCATTAGAATAAAATAGTAGAAACGGTTATGCATATATGTATACATTATATTTTCAAACTATTGCATATTAATAAAATAGAATTCAAATTAATAATGAAAACTATTTATAAAGCAAGCAGTCTGGTGGCTTTCAAAAGTTTTGGGTCAGTTCTCAGGTTCAATCGAGGCTGGGCCAGGAATTTTTAAGAGTAATTTTTGATCGTATGACCCATGCTAGGTCATTCCATGGTTCAGATTCTACACAAAACCATAAGTTCTGGAGGAAAGGAACTGCATGTCCTACCTGTGGCACAAAGTACACCTTCCTCAGGAGGATCCAACCAACCTTTGGGTTGTTGAATAAGTTAGTTATGACATATGTATGTAATTTAACTGTATTATGTCATTGAACTGCATAAATAACAAATAAAAAATATAATACGACATTCAAAACTACATCAAAGTAATTGTGCTCTGAAAAAGTTCATATATTATTATTTTAGATACCTCCACCTGATGTTCTTTGTTGAATTCTCCCAAACAATATGATTTTTCATCCAATTTAACAGACTGAGCAACCACTTCCTTTGTATCAGGATATTCTGAAGAAGAAGAATCCACCTTCAAATAAATGTCTCCATTCACAGTGCCCTATTTAGAAACAAAATCATTCCATTTGTCAATTCTAATTTAAAATCTGAAGTGTTTCTTTATACCAAAAATATATTTTACAGGTAGCACAAAATAGATATAAACAATAGGCTACAATATAATTTTATCCAAGATGTTTAAAAAAAATAGCTTATGTAGTAGGCCTTTTAGCAGTCTTTCAAATGACAAAGTCAGAAGTCAGTTTAGTATCCGATTTCAAAGGAGAAAAAGGTTAATTCAATATTGTGATGAAGACATGCCTTTTGTAGATAACTTTCAAGAGCAAAAACAAACCGTCTAATGTATCTATATAAATAAAAATGAAATGCTGTTCCTTGGTACCACATCACTTGAGAACAGCTGGAGTGATTTGACTCTTTTTTATGTTCATAATAGTTCAAAAAAGGTTTTTAGAGAAAGAAAAATTGTAAAAGTTTCCTGAAAAATTCAGAAAAATAATACTTTTTTCCATGGAACAGTTTGGCTATTTTTTAAAATGTTCATAATAGTTCTGAATAAGTTTTTACAAAAAGAAAAATTGGAAAAGTTACCGGGAAAATGATCACCCTGTACACCCATCACTAGCCAGCACAATAGATTCACGCGCATTTATAGAACTTTTTCAAAAAATTTTGATATTTATTTTATTTATTTATTATTTTAATTTTTCAATGATTATTGTTATTTCCCATTTTAATCTTTCTTGTAATTTATACATGCGATTATATTATCGTTGCTCCCCCCACCACCTCCGAAGGTTAATTTCATTCTATGAGTGGCCGTGTCAACTGCAAGGCTTGCGCGAGCTCAGCCGCTTACTTCTTTTAACTTGACAAAGGGTTTAACCTGAAATATTGTATTTCCTGTGTTTGTGCGTTTTGTCTTGCTGCTGCCCTCCTCCCTTCAATTTTGGTGAGTGTATTTTATCTGTCCTTTCCATATAAATATTGCCTTGCAGCAGTTCTTTCCTTCCATTGTAACCGATAAACGTCTTATTTAAATATACGCAATATTTTCAAAAGGAAATTATAATTTATTTATGATGGAGTGCATGCTCTGGTGGCAATTTTCTTACACACCCATTTCCTGCATACTTTTGCCCTCTAGGAATTTAAACCTTAAATTCTTTCATAATTTTTGGTAAATTATTCATCATTTCTCTTTATAATTTATTCCAATCCCTGACCTCCTTAACTTCAAAAGAAAATTTTTTCCACACAGTTATGTCTGAAATTGAGTGCCAGCTGTGGTCGTTGTCATCTTTTCCCTATCTCAATTCTTCCACTAATATGTTTCAATTCCTCATCACCGTGTACACTCCCATGATTCTCTTCACCTTCCTCCTGTCTTCCAATGAATCCCCCCATTCCAGCTCCTTTATCATATCTGTTTTGAGAGTGCTCTGTAATAATTTTCAGACACATCTAGTAGCCCTCTTTCTTTGTAGCCCCTCCAACTCCTATATTTGGGTCCCACATTACACCGCCATTTTCAAGCAATGGTCTTATCAAAGTTCTGTAACCCAATTTCCTTACTTCTCAGATACATCCCCTTCACTCTCTCCAACAAGTGAAAGATTTGAAACCTTTTTTTTACTACCAGTTGAATGTGTGCTGATGAAGTGAGTTTGTTATCAAATTTTATAACAATGTATTTACATTTCCCACCTTATTATCATAACCAACCTTTAGTTGGTATTTGTATACATAATTAGCTGATGTCATCCCATGTTGACCTATCCAGCTAGATGTCATATCCACTGTTGGTTGGTTGGTGTTTTCGGGCACATCATCATATCCACATCATTCCTGGTTTATCCTGTTATATAATATTATGCCTAACAACAAAGAAGTGGATCCTTCAGCTCTAACAACTGTATGAGCAGATGTCAAATTCCAAAGATCAAGTAGAAGAGTCGAGTGATTGCCTTGCTTAAACCTGGCAAAGAAGGAAACAATCCAAAGAATTTTAGACCAGTCGCACTTTTATGTCACTTCCACAAATTGCTTGAAAGAATTATCTTAAACTGGCTGTTGCCTGTAGTTGATCTTTTGCTTATTCCTGAACAAGCTGGATTCTGTCCGGGTAAAAGCTGCACCTGACTAAAGATACATACAATAAGAAGAATCTCTCAAGGAAAACTAAAACATTAGAACACATCAATTTGATCAGAGTGTCTTAACATCTCAGAATGCACGTTCTCTAACTGGAGAAATAGGAAGACACAAAGAGGAAATGAAAATTGAGAAAACTCTGGGGAACATTGAAAATGTAAAAGAGGAGTTTATGCAGTTGAGGAATAAAGATCTATACAAGGAAGAAGAAAATGAAAGAGGAGAATCATATTTGATCACATAGTGAGAATGGATAACAGCAGATTTACAATAAGAATTTTCAATCACATTTACAGGACTAAAAATGGTGAACAGTGGAACCAAGAAGTAAAGAAAGATATGATAGAGACCAGCTTAACAGAAATATAATACAAGACAGAGCAAATTTCAGAAGAGTGATACAAAATTTCGAGGGTTTTCCGGAGAAGGAAAAGAAGAAAGATATAACACCTCGACCCATTATTATTAGTCCATGATTCACTAAAAGTGGGTGGTGGAGGGTGTGTTGCAGCTATCCTAATCGGATATTGTTTATGCATCAGAAAAGATATACCAGACATGGCAGGAGGTGCACATTGGTTATTTTGAGGAAGCATCCCAGCATTCGCCTGGAGTGACCAGGGAAAAAACATATCAGGATGGCCGGAGTGGTTTTACCAGAACAACTCCTGTCAGATTCTAAGTTTTATCACTCGATAAATAGTGAAAGAATGAAGAACTGTAAGTCGAGAAAAGCAGCATCGAGATGAATGCACAGGATTATCTTTCGTGGTTCGTAGATGGCCAAAATCAAAGAGAAGATGTATTTATAGGACATACTTTAAAGTGACAAAACAAAATGATAATGAGTCAACACAAAACTTACTTAGATTCACTTAAAGGGGTATTCCCATATTTCTTCAATATGCTGTGATCAATAAATAATGCACACAATAACAGCCATAAACAAAAATCAAAGCTTAACATGCACCAGCCGCCGCCCCAAGATCTTATGCTGATTTGTAACCAGTTTTGTTTAAGAATCAAAGAATATCACACAGTAAATGAGCAAGACAAATTAGATATGTAATCAATTTCAAAGATGGAGAAAAAAGTCAGAGCCACAGTTATGATTTTTAGTAACTTCTTTGAGCACAAAGCTGAGCCATCTATGCTTTCTAAAGACAACAGGCCACGACATGCAAAAGATACTCTCACCAAGCATGACATTGTTTTTTTTTTTTTTTTTCTAAGTGGCAGTCATTTTAAAAATCAAAAACCTTTTGCTGAAGTGTGTTCATTCAAGAATAGCTAGACTACATGCAGAATATAATTTTCTTGCACCACATGAGAAACATACAAGCAATTACATTGGTAGCTCAAACCAGGGAAGATAATTAAAGAAAGTCTGCAACAAACCAAACCCAAACAAATGTTCTAAGGAGTAGGCATACATCCTGATAAAAATCATGTGTTTGTCATACTGAAAATATCTAAAGGGAGATTTTATTATTATTACTCTGTGATTCTATAAAAGTTGGTAGTAAATGGTGCATTGCACCTATCCTAATGTGTAACCAATTGCGTAGGAAGGAATATAAGGGATATGGCAGAAGGTGCCCATGGGCTATTTTGTGGAACCATCCCAGCAGTCACCTGGAGCGATCTGGGAAAACCATGGAAAACCCAGATCAGGATGACCATAGCAGTTTATCGAGCCCTATTCCTATCAGATTCCAGTTTTCTCGCTCGATAAATCCTTTCTATTGCCTAATCGCTCCTACTAATCCTAATATTGCAGTAGTCAAATGCAAAACACCACTAGAAATACTTTCCAATATACATTTAGTGGTGGTGAGGAAAATCTACATTGGGGATAACTGGAGATTGTGGTTCCACAAGGAACTGGCATCATAATACTGTAGTAGTCAAAGCCAAAATACCACTATAAATACTTTCTGAAGTACATTTAATGGTGGCATGCTGATGCAGGATGTACTATAACCTAATTTCTGCTTAAAAATAATGGTCCAGGCTCTGTTATAATGTAATAACTGCTTGAAAATAATAGTCTTGTGATTGACTACAGCAGTATTATGACATCATTAGTGAATGTTGCTGTAACAGAACTCTATATTCCACATCCATGTGACACATAGGGGAGAAGTATCTGCAAACAAATGATTTTCAATGTACAGCATTGAAAGGCGATATCAGACATGTTGTGCTGTTGAACTGTCAGTGACATTTATAATCTAATGCATTTTGCCAACCACTCATGATGAAACCAGTTACAGCATCATGCAGTGTTGGTTTTCACTGGGGTTTTAACCTAAGCACAACCTCTGATAATATTGATGTCATTGTAAGGGGTTGGCTGCCATGTGAAATGTATTCGATTATTAACATAGACTGTTCACCAATTAAACTATGGCACAGCATGTATTTTATTGTAGCTCAATGCTGTATATTTATTAACATTCGTGTGCTGATACTTTTAACCTACATGTCATATGGATGCAGAATGCAATTTTTTCTCGACAAATAAAGCCCAAGAAACAGTCAAAAGGAACATGAACAGGTAATAATACACATTTGTTGCATACCAACCTGTACAGAACTGCCAATATGTATAACAATTTTATTCATTTAGTATACATTTAACAGTTATAATACATAAATTTTCTTAAATATATATCCCAAGAAACGTTTGTACAAAATGCTCATAGTAAAAGGTCAATTTCTTATGAGATAAGAGCTCTGTCAAGTGTTATGTTACATCAGAAAAGAAGACATATGAAAACTACCCTGTCAGCAAAATAAAGTAGGCCTACTAAAAACCTATGACAGATGATGGAGATATCAGTTTGATTTTTTTTCCATTTAAGATTTCATGGCTCCTGGATACCAAGAAAGGGGATTAGAATTGGGGGAAATTAATAGGAAAAAAATTACCCATATGTCTTTTGAAGCATTTATAAGAAATAATTTTGGAGGCCGCAGAAGAAGAAAAAAGAAATCTGGCTTTAAGATTAATAATGAAAGAGCAGTTCAAGGAAAACGAGGATAATTTTATGGCATTTGTTTATACAGATACAGCTTTCATAATTTAATTTAGGACAAGTCAATTGAAATTTAGAATAGTTAACATCACAATATACACCGTCACTAACGCAGCACTTATGATAGTGGCTAATTTATTACTAACAACAACTAAAATTCTCCTGCTTTATGCTGTAACAAGAAAATTCTGGTCCACGCCTCATTTCAACCTAACCACTATCTCCGGGATTACTGGAGATCGCGATTCCACCAGGAGTTGTCATCATAATACTGCAGTGGTCAAACGCAAGACTCCACCATAAACTCTTCCCGGAGTAGGGCCTACATTTAACGGTTTCACGCTGGTCCAGCCTGTATTACAACCTAATTTGTGCTTGAAAATAATGGTCCAGGCTGTATTACAGCGGAATTACTGCTTGAGAATAATAAATCTTGCGACTGACTACAGCAGTATTCCAACGATATTACTGTATGTTGTTGTAGCAGAATCGCGATCTCCAGTAGACCCCTATCTCCACTAATATTGCCGCTACAAAATCAAACGATACAGGCACACTTAACACATTAAATGCACCAGAGTAGTAGCAACATTTTGTATATCAGGATTAATAATTAGCCTAGTATAAACCACAAATGGATTACAGCTCACACAATAACACAGTCACCATACTGCAATGTAAACTTGATCCTAAGATTTCACAGTCAGGTTTAAAAAATAGATGGAATAATAATTTATTATGTAAAGTAATAAAGAAAATAAAAGAATAATTTGAATCTGGCATAACTGTTAAAGGTGAAAAAAAATTAGTATCCTAAACCTTGATGACATTGTCCCATAGAACAGAATGACAATACTAAGAAATTACAAAATGGCATGAACAAAACACCAAAGATTTTAGACAAAATACAAACTAAAGAAAGATTAATCTGATTAAATGTATCACAAATAATAACAATAATTGTAGTGTACTGTATCACTAAGGAAGTAAAATTACAACTGATAGTCGAAGCACAGAAGTTAAATGCAGTATAACAAAAAAAGAATCAAATATTAACCTAGGACTCAAAGAACTTTTTAAAAATATGTATGGAGCATAATGCTTTGTGGTAGTGAAGCATGGACTTCAGGAATCAGAAAGAAGGAAAATTGAAGGGGATTACTGGAGATCGCGATTCCGCCAGGAGTTGTCATCGTAATACTGCAGTGGTCAAACGCAAGACTCCACTATAAACTCTTCCCGAAGTACATTTAACGGTTTCACGCTGGTCCAGGCTGTATTACAACCTAATTTGTGCTTGAAAATAATGGTCCAGGCTGTATTACAGCGGAATTACTGCTTGAGAATAATAAATCTTGCGACTGACTACAGCAGTATTCCAACCATATTACTGTATGTTGTTGTAGCGGAATCGCGATCTCCAGTAGACCCAATTGAAGTATTTGAAATGTGGTGCTACAGAAGGATGCTGAAAATAAAGTGGACAAATCAAGTTCTAAATTAACATGTTTTGGACATAATGGGTAAGGAAAGAAGTTTGTGGAAATTTCACAGTAAGAAGAGACAGGATTGTAGGTCACATCTTAATTTGTTAGTACAGGAACAATTGAATGTAAGAAATGTATTAGTAGACAATGATTAGAATAGGCTATATGAAGTAGGCTAGATTATTGAGGAAGTTGTAAAGGGTCTGTTGAGGTAAATGCATGATAGGAAGAGAATCAAACCAGCCGAGACTGACAGCCGCAAAAAACAACTTTATATTAAGGTCTTTGTTGATACGGAAAATTCATAAACATTTCAACTTTATGATCACTTCTAAAGCGACTGTACCAAGAGAAATTATAACTTAATGCGAAGAGCAATCAGTAAAAAGAATGCCTAGACTTTTAACGAATCTCGAAAACAAGAAATAAATTAGTTTCTTTTAACTTACATTATCATCATCCTGGGAACTTCGCTCAAGAGCTTCATTTCCTGTTTGAGATATCTCATTGTTTTTCACATTGGAGAAAGAGTGCCGAATATCACAATTAAATGATACTCTCTTCCTGACAAATGTTGTTTTTGCAGAACGATTGCTCTTCCCGTATTTTTTCGCATCTGTTTTAAGCACTTTATTTCTTGGTAGTCTCAATATGGAAGGATTTTTCAGCTCCTGATCACAGATTCTGAAGCGAACTTTAGCATTTTCTTCCTCAGTAGTGCCGCCGGTATTTCCACGCTTGGTTCCGTCTTCAATTGTGTTATCAATTACAATAACTTTAGAGGCTTTAATATCATCAGAAATATGTCTCTTCCGTTTGGAGAAATAATCTGTGATTGTATTTTGAGACATGTTTTAACACGACGCATACACTACACTACACTTTACCACTTCTCCCGCCAAAACTCGTAAACACAATATATATATCACGTAAAATCTTTGATTCTATAGAATTGCTGCATATTAGCTACATAAGCGCACCAAGTGGCAAATACTTAAGCTACGTCCTCTTAAATTTTTTAAAAAAGAATTCATCATTTTTTGTTGTTTTTTTTTGACACTGTTACATACGTTTATGATTTTTAAATGTGAAGAATTACATAAAAAGTTTTTTGTTTTGTTGAGTAATTGTTATGTTGGCAACACTCTCGATTGCCATTTTTTTTTACTTTTCTTTCGCGAATTTGCTGTCCGTAGTTATGTTTAAAGCAATGGCGATGGAAGTGGTGCTGTGTTTAGCATTAATGGGGGATGTGCATTAACTAATATAGACACCAAGACTCTGCAGTATAGTGAAACCTGGCGAGTGTAAGGGTCAGGAACATGTTTTTCAGCTGTTTGAACCACGCGTTTATTGCGTCACTTGAAATATTTAACATTTTGTTGTGACCGGCCGCCATGCTCAAACAATAACGATCGTATTAAAAAGTTATGCGTTAGGTTTGTGTGATATTAAATTATTGATAAAGTAGTAAGTTAGTTGACATGAATTCAAAGATTGATGTGAATCGGAGAGTTTTCGCCATTAAAGCCAAGAAGAAGCGCCCCAAGCCAAGTAACGAAAGGGTAAAAACGATCGAGATTCGAGAGCATATTCTAATAAAGTTGATCCATCTCATTCGTCTTCGAATGAAACAATAGAAGACGAAGATGAAGAGTATTTTAGTTCTGACGATGATGAACAAGAAGATCCAGCTGATTATTGTAAGGGTGGTTACCATCCTGTCAAACTTGGAGACGTGTTTAGCAGCAGGTATCGTGTAACTAGAAAGTTGGGTTGGGGACATTTTTCTACCGTGTGGCTGTGCTGGGATTTATTAGAAAAGAAATTTGTAGCACTAAAAGTTGTTAAAAGCGCCTCACATTTCACAGAGACTGCCCTGGATGAAATAAAGTTGCTAAAGGTTGTACGAGAGACTGATGTGAATGATCCGAAGCGAAATAAGACGGTACAACTTCTAGACGATTTTAAATTAAGTGGGGTTAACGGAACGCATGTGTGCATGGTGTTTGAAGTCTTGGGACACAATTTATTGAAGTTGATAACGAGGAGTAATTACCGTGGAATTCCTACTGAAAATGTTAAATGCATTATCCGCCAAGTGTTGGAAGGTTTAGATTACTTGCATACAAAATGTAGAATTATTCACACTGATATCAAACCAGAGAATGTCCTTGTATGTGTGGACGAAAACTACATAAGAAAACTTGCTTTTGAAGCTACTGAACTGCATACTATGGGTTTAAAGTTGCCTGTTTCCTTAGTCAGTACTGCACCAAGAGAAGAACCTGATCCAAATGTAAAAATGTCAAAAAACAAGAAAAAGAAGCTTAAGAAGAAGGCAAAAAAGCAAACTGAGCTGCTTAAGAAGCAGATGGAACAGATTGAAGAAACTGAAGAACAAAAGAGGAAGGAGATGGCCTTAGAATTGGACTGTCCCTCTCCAGTGGAAGATTTGGAATCAGCTGAAACACATCCTGAAGAATTTGATTCGGTAAATGAAGATGATAGTAAGAATACTATTATCAATTCAGAAGTAATAGACACATCATATCAGAATGGCATTGAAAAAAAAGAAATTAGTAAATCCATGGGAGATGGTATTTCTGAAAACACTTGTTTCAATTCACAGCAAGCTGGCAATATTGAAAAAAATTGTGAGGGTGGTGGTGAAAGTGGTAATGCTGTTTTAAATGAAAGTACAAGAAAGAAAGAACTGAAAACATCTGAAAGATCTTCCCGCTTTTCCACGGGATGCACCTCGTTTGGTCCAGAAACGAAACCCGAACTTGATCCAGCATTTGCCGTGTGTGATGTAGAAGTTAAAATTGCTGATTTGGGGAATGCTTGCTGGACATACAGGCATTTTACTGAGGACATACAGACACGCCAGTATCGTTCACTTGAAGTGCTGCTGGGTGCTGGTTATGGGACATCTGCAGATATTTGGAGTACTGCTTGTATGGCATTTGAGTTAGCTACTGGTGATTATCTGTTTGAGCCTCATTCAGGTGAAGATTATTCCCGTGATGAGGATCATTTGGCACATATTATTGAACTTTTAGGAGAAATACCTCGAAGGATAGCAATGTCTGGGAAGCACTCGCGTCAATTTTTCAATAAAAAGTGTGATCTGCGTAGAATCTCTGGCCTTAAACCGTGGGGCCTCTTTGAAGTATTGACAGAAAAATATGAGTGGGACCAGAAAGAAGCAAGAGAATTCACTGCTTTTCTTCGTCCAATGTTGGATTTTGATCCTGAACGTCGTGCAACAGCTGCAGAATGCTTGAAACATCCCTGGCTAAACTAGTTAACTCTCTGATTCATTAGATAAATTATAGCTGCAAAGACCCATTGTTAACATATTTAGTGCAGACAGTAGCAGGATTTAAAAAAGGAATAGATTTTTTGCATAACTGATCAGTTATAAACATGTAAATACTTTCTGTTCACCATATCCCTTTCTTTCATTCTGATTCTGAACAATAAAAACTTCCTTTTTTCGAGGCATTATAGACTTTTGTACTTATTTTAAATCATACGTTTAAGTGCTGTGTTATTGGACAATCATATGAGAAAACTTTGTTCTAAATGCAGTTAAGTGTTTTCGGTATTATGGCTTTAGTAATTCTCATTTTCTTGGTACCTAAGAGGAGATGGCCCACTGTTACTACTTTTGGACTCACAGGTATGCACATTTCCACCGTTTTAGTTATTTCTTAGTGGTAAAACTGAAGCCATATTAATTTATTTGTCTTCAGTAGAATATTTATCCTGACTTTGGTTGGTTTTTGGGGGTAATGTTGTACAAATATCTTCAATGAATTTGAAAAACATATGAGGAATTTTGAGAATAATTACCAGTGGTACTACGATAGTGAAGTCACGTGCTTCCCATGTCATAATTTGACTCGTGCTTTCCCAATTTATTGTAGGTGATGTTGGTTGTATGCTATACCAGGGGAATAGCAACTGTTACTTTGGTCCAGGAAAAGCAGAAGCATCTAGGCCTACATGATATACTGCAAAAGTATCAAATATTTCTAATAAAACTGGTATAAAATAGATCTGTGGTAGCATAAGCTTATAAAGAACCAGGAAATGATGGAATGCGAGTAAGCAATGTCTTGAAACTTGAATAATCCAACACTATTTTACAAATGCAGGAATGTCAACTCCATGGGGGTAATATCTAGATTGGGATACTGCTGCAACCACTTACTGCCTCGCAGTGTAAACACTTCCGGATGGAGAGAGTATGATATCACTAAGTTGCTGAGTGTGACGTACACGTTCCACGTGCGGCTTTAAATGTCACTATGGGGCCTTCCACGGAAACTGCTCCATCACTAATACATCTCATATCATAAAATCATTAATTTTGCACCAATAGTGCAGGAATAAATTCATTAGTGATGAGTTTTGTTGCAACCTGGACCACACTGAAATGTAACTATCGAACATCTTATTGCAGGTACCTAATTTCTATGTCGTATCTATCGCTGTTACTGTCATTTACGTCTTAATGCAGCCTGGACCATAGTGAAATGTAACTGTCGCACACGATATTGCTGATACCCTAATTCCAAATTGAATCTGTATGGTCCAGACTGCGTTACAACCTAAACGTAAACAGCTATTGACGAACTTTTTTTTTTTCATATATATTTTATTTCTTATGAATGATTTTAATAGCAATTTCAGCCATGTGAGGAAATTTAAACGAACGGGATCAAATACAAATCAATGGAATTGTGACTAACAATGTTAACGTTACAGGAACTGACTTTATGGAATGTTATCAATGAATATCATCATCAGTTTGGAGTGTTGTTGATATTTTAATAATATTTGTAATAGCGCAATCACTGGGACTCGTCAAGTAATTGTAGTTTTTGTCTGAAAACTGTTGCACACATTCGTTGGGTGATATTATTTAATGTGTGTTGGTCTTAGAGCTGTAAAATATATCCATCCTCACAAACTTCGCTCGAAAAGTGCTATAATGTAAGCCAGTGAGTGACTGGGAGAAAGCATATAGCCATGTATAATGACAACGCTATCGTTCCTTCGACTGTAATATTTATTAATTTGTTTCTATTACACCCATGAAGATAGTATATAACGCACAAACTTCACGCAAAATAATAATAATAATTTTTTAAAAAAGTGCTGTAACAGTACACATAAAGTGATGAGAGGATGCCATTTGTTATCATATGCGACCTCCAGTGATATTGTGTGCAACAAAATGCATCAACTACCATCAACGATGAAAACCAAACCAACTTTAAGCAGTTCCATCATTACTATGGTGCCAAAAACTGATGATGAATTCTTCTAGAATTTGACGAAACAAATCGAAAATAAAGAATAAAATTTTTTGATATCTCCTTGGTTTTCGAGATATTGCATGTTAAAAATCAGTCCTAGGTATAGTTCCTTCTGCTTTTGATATTTTTTCTTCTGGTCCAGGCCGTATTTCAACCTAGCAACAATCACTAGGAAGAACATTAAAACATTTACAGTGCATTTCCACCGCGTAGGTTTGGTGGAAAAAATTTTCTGGTCCAGGCAAGATCTTGCCTCCTCAGTTTTGAGATACAATATCTCTTTACTTTCAATTTGTCTTGTAGAGTTCTATAAGAATCAATTAGATTGTGGTGCCACGGTAATGATAGAATCCCCCAACTTTATTATAAAAACAAAATTTATAGTCCATTAAGCTACAAAAGGAAGCATCTTTGCCCATTTTGGTCCGGCCAGCATTCCAACCTAACAACCACAGGTGCCGCTAATGATTCTGCTTGAAAATCATGATAAATGTGCAATAAATCCAAATTTCTAGCAAACACCATTTTGGTACAGGCTGCATTTCAACTATAAAAACTAAATTCCTTCGACCTAATTTTGAAACAAGCATATTGCCGCACTTTCAACCTAAACATAAGCTACATTAATATTGCCGCAACCTACTTTGATAAATGCAGTAGAATATTAACATCTTGGGCATAACATGCGGATATGTTTGTAATACCTATTATCGTTCGATGTCGCGTATGTGTACATAAATGAGGCAATCACAGTTCAAAGTTTTTTTTAAGTGTGTAATCTTTTCCATATTTATACTTTTATAGCAACATATTCCCAAATAATATCATTCAAAGAATGTGTGCATGGTCATTATACTTCGCTATAAGGCTTCTCCCAGTCGCTTGCAGTATAGCGTAATGGCACTTTTCGAGTGAAGTTTGTGGGGTATCTATACATTTTACGCCTCTAAGAGCAACATATATTAAATAGCATCACCAAACAAACATGTGCAACAGTTTTCAGACCAAAATGACAATTCTTTGAGTCCCAGTGATTGCACTGTTACCGTTTTATTAATTGCGTAAGTAATAATTTTCTTTAACTTCCTCAATCTGTAATTTTTTTAATTGCTATTGGTTATGTTATATGACCTAACATATTCACAAATTGATCGAAGGCTGAACACAGCACACATGGAAACACAGTGACGTCATATTCTCTCTATCCGGAAGTGTTTACATTGTGAGGCGGTAAGTGGTTGCAGCGGTATCCCAATCTAGATATTATCCCTCCCTCGTTTCCAGACAGTACTGATTTTGTAATAGATTGAATAGATATCTGATAGTATGTGCAAAATTAAAATTATGTATGTCTCAAGAGATCATGATTTCTCTAAAACATTTCTCCACACTAACAAACAATGCTATAATACTCAAGTCGTCAATCGTTGGGCGTATTAATTTCAAGTAGTAATTAGGTTGTAATACACCCTAGACTATTATTTTCAAACAATAATTATGTGTAATAAGCTCTAGACAGGCTTAATACAGCTAGAATTACTTTAGAAAGCATTTCTTAAAATTTCCTGCAATTGACTACTGCGATGTTAGGTGTGAATTCCATGTGCTAGGATAATGTTATTGTAACAGCGGAATCGTGATCTCGAGCAATCCAAAAATTACTTTGTCAAACTAAAGTTGCAAGTAATTATACATTGTAGACTTGCACAATCAATATAAAAGTTTTAAAATGTTTAATATAGGTGTTGTCTTAACATTTAGGGTGAATTGGTAACACTGCTAAAATTGGCTAAGACATTAAAATCTTTGAGGAGCAAATACATGGAGACAGTGCATCTAAGTGGATGTCAGTAGTTTGGAATTTAATAATAAAAGTGGAGCAAGCATTATGTGCAGTGTATGAAACCAGACAACTTTGGGAAAATAGTGAAGAGAGAGTTTAGAATAGAATACTTACGTATGCTAGAATATTTTGTAATTCTTTATAAGCAAGGGAATCGGGAGAGAATGTTAAAAACTAGAATTCATTTTCACTTTGTAAGAGAACTAGGTAGTTTTAAATGGTTTTATCATAAGCTTACTTTAGTATCCTTCTATTCAACTTCTACACAATAGTAGGCCTAAATATGTTTTAGATTATCTTTGCATAGCGTTTTTCCGTTTTCCATCTGAGCTCATTATGCATTATATCTGGGGCAACTGCGTTGCCAAACGTAGGCGCGCTCTTATATTTTGCATGTTTTATTCTCATCTACCCAAAAAGCGATATTTATCCTTAACACTACTTATTTGATTCAACTTTTCTTCATAATTGGTGTAACCTTGTGTTATGATTCATCCAAAAAAATGCATTAAAAAAATGGACCAGACCAACCATTTATTCAACCAAAAATATTTTCCAATTCGCTTCAAAACTTTTGTTGTGTAATCTTTATTATGAAACCACTGGATAGCTGATCCTTATATAAGGAGGATTAATTCTTTCTGAATTAGAAGACTTAACGTACTTATTCTGTGCCATGAGGTCTATATCCACAAATCAATGGCGCTATCGTGATAGATGAAGGGCTGTTATCATACTTACAAAAATGTTACAAAATTTCAAAAAATAGCTTATAAATATATTTTTACACATATTTCTGTTTCAATTATTTACACCTTGTATAATTTGACAGAGATTCAAGAGTAATAAATGAAATTGACTTTGCAGATGAGGACAGGGTTGATTACAGATCTAACTACAACATTGAAAAACTTTTCAGTAATGGAAATAAAAGAAGCTGCTGTTGGGCATTGAAAATATGATGGGATAGGGAAAATAAGCAGTCACTTATCACAGATAAGGCAGGAGGGCAAGATGAACACGGAAAAAACACAAAAACAAACAAAAATTGCACAATATTTCGGTAAGAAACCTTAGTCATGTGAAAAGACATGGCAAGGGGAAAGATGTTATCACATCTGTCTCTTCCTATCTTGCACTAACCTCTTTATTTCAACATACCCATTACACTCTACATCCTCAAATATATGCTTCATATGATATCACATCTTTCCCCCTGCCATATGTGTAATTTGTTTTTGTGTGTTCACTCGCCCTCCTGTTTTCATTTGTGGTAAGTGACGGGTTATTTTTCCCTATCCTATCTCATTTTTAGATAAAAACTCTTAAGACTTACTAACTGATAACAAGAAGAGCTAGAATATGAATAACTAATTGGAAACTGTTATGACACTGAACCTGATTAAAGGTTCTTCCATCACAAGGTTAACAATTAGATTCTAGCACAATTTCAAACTAGAAGAGTGTTCATTTTGTTTGACAATTACTAACATTTTAGCTGGCGTTGATCCAGGATGAAGGTGACAGTTGATTTTTCACTCATCTTTTTTTAATATAAAAAAAAATATTTAAAAATAAGCCTATAGAGACACTGAAAATATTGGTAGGCCATAATAGAAATTGTAGCTAAATACAATAATACTGCAAAGAAATGGATAAATAATAGTGGAATACTGTAAACTTTGAAACCATGTTTAAACTCTTATGGAAACTGAATGTTTTATATTCCAACCTATTTTAGATTTTTTTTTTTTTCATAAATAATAGGAAAGAAAAACTTAGTTGAATTTATGTGGGCCTACCTGAAAATTAAATTTTTCTGTTTTATTTTATTAATAAAACCATTTTTAAATACATCTCACATCTACTTATTTTAAGTTATTTTCTCTGTGCTTATGGAAATGTTGAAGACAATGCACCATGGCTCTGAGACCATTACAAGGTAAAAAATAAAATACTTTTTTGCTGTCATCAGTCTTTCGACCGGTTTGATGCAATCCTCCGACTCTTCCTATCTTGCGCCAACCTCTTCATCTCAACATACCCCTTACACCCTACATCCTCAACTACATGCTTCATATATTCTAATCTCTGCCGTCCTCTACAGTTCTTACCTTTCACTATTCACTCCAACAATAAATTAACCAATCTCGCATGTGTCATAATGTGACCTACTTCATTTGTAAGGCTCTTCCACAAAATTCTTTTCTTACCTATCATTTACAAAAACTCCAATACTTATTATACATTTGATCCTGGCGTATTTCATTATAGCATCCCCACATTTCCAGTGTTGATAATATGTTGCATATAGCCAAATCACGCAGTGCTAAAATGATAGCTTTTTTTTTCTTTCACTCATTAAAGCTACATACTATATGCTCTTCAGTATAATAAATGTTTTAAGCATTTAAAAGAACATCTCTCTGTATTGTTTGGTTCAAGTTTTGTTTCAAATAGTGATGACATTATAGTGAAAAGTTTGAATTTTTGTATCTTATTAGTCCTGGTTGATCCTATAAATAAAAACTTCATCAATCACTTTAAAATACATTTTTATCAACAACAATGATTCATTAATAACTTTCATAAAACATCTTTCTTTAATATTGTCAGTCAAAAGTCATCTTGCAAGTCTATTTTCTTTCATTTGTTTCATTTTTCTCGTCTTTTCACGACTCCTGCTAGTAACTCGGACATTGGCCTCCTATGTTGATCAGTACATTTTCTTCAATATAATTCACGGTTAATTATTCTGATGTCTTTTCTCTTTAAATTAACAATTTTATATTTACCATTATCTATCTTCATGAAGTATTTCATTACAACTTGCTTCTAAAACTAGTGTTTTGGATGATTATGAATGTGTAGTGTGGACTACTAATTCTTTTTCTTAACATTACTGTGTCCAAAATTTAAACCTCTGTTTTCTATGATCCAGTATTATTTCGTATGATGTCAATATGATCACACAACCACCAAGATTGTCATTTAGTCAAATGGGTGAATACGGAGGTATTTAAAAATCCATTATAGAATACGATAGCAAGGGTATTTTGTAAATGACCATCAGCATTATAGGCTTAGTTTTCAAAACGCTTATACCTGTATTTCAACAATTCAAAACATCAACTGTAAATCTTGATTGATTAATGAGGTTACACAAAATATGCTGTTATGCAATTTTTGCTTGTAATCTTCAATGAATCTTTTGGGGAACTGCACCACTTTCGGAACCTGCCATTTTTAATTAAATTTTTAGCCACTTTTCTGCAATGTATGATTGCAAAACGTGAAGAGGACATGTTGACGAAGCGACTGATGTAAATTTCAGCAGGTTAGTACCAGTTTCTGGCAGGTTCCGGAAGTGGTGCAGTTCCCATCTTTTGATATATATAGGCTATGTCTGTTTTAATGAGTAGGTACGTTATTTTTTTTGTAAACTGACTGACTTTTTTTCCCATATCCCATTTGATTCCATCTATTGCCACGTAAAACAAATATTTTTATAGTATTCAAGAGATGTAAATTAAATGGGAACTTAATTATAAAGGGACTCGTAAACCATAGTAACAAACTTCCCACACTCCTACTTTTGCATTTCACAAATATTTATTTTATCTTATTTCATTAAGATACATTGTGCAGCATTTGCATTAGTAATTTATAGCCTATTTCCTACTCTCTCACGCTGTCCATGTAGTAACCCTGACTCTATTGTTTGATGAAGTAGAAATAACTTTTCTTCATCCATCTGGACCATCTACATTGTTCTCATATCTGGTGTTCTGCAAGTGTCAGTAGTTGTTCATGTTCTGACAAAAAATTAATCCTTTTACTCCCACCTGACAGTTATGCAAATGATACATAGTCTACTACTTAAGAAAATGTTTTTCTTCAGGTTAAAGGTCACATTTATTTTCATGGAAGTTTAAATATTAGCATTCTTGTATTATTCAGTTGAATACAAGGAATTAATGAAAATCAAGCTTCAGTTTTAAATGAACCCATTTCCATCGCCCATTTATATTTGGCACGGTGATTTACTACAATACTAACTATTCATGAAATAAACTTTAAAATATGTAGTTTTTGAAAAATAATCAATTGTTAGCACTACTACTTTTACATTTCACAAGAAAGGGCATGAAAAATGCTGTAAAATGACACTTCCCCCACCCTCTGGATCATTGGTAGAGTTTCTAGAGTAATTCAGAAATGTTTGTTTGCAGTTTTTGGGCAAATTTTTGTAAACTTAACATAGCTATAATTAAAAAATGAGTAGGTATATCTCGAAGGTTGGTATTTTTCAAAGTCTGTGTGAATAATATATCTGTGCCAAATTTCATGAAAATCTGTTAATTATTCTGTTTTAAAATTGTGTTGATTTGAAATAGAATGACCATTTCACAAAATTCTAATAGCTCATTTCTTCACTCAATCAAGCCAGATGGTACTATTTTGCATAGTGTTTACAGGAAACCTACGCATACGGACCAATATTTAGGGACTACCATCTTCCCACCCGGCCGAGTGAAAAATTGAACTGAACTTGCTGGTCCATCGAGCGCGAGCCATCTCGAATATTGATAGTTTGCAAGATGAACTAAGGCACCTTCGGCAGGTTTTCACACCTAAATTGATATTCGTAAGAGTAAATAAAACTGGCATTTCTTACCCATTCTACGAGTTGAAGAAGAGAATCACCAAGATAACTTGCATTGCTACCTTATGCCGGGAATACCTCTGTGAAAATAGGAAGGATTCTCGCATGATATGGCATAAGGATTCTCTTTCGACTGCCAGAAAAGATACAAGACTTGATATGCTCGGTGAAGGAGGATCCAGGAGTTTGTACCATCTCATGTGAATGTGGAAAAATGTACATCAGCCAAACAATCGGAACCATAGAGGAACGCCACATCGAGCACCAGCAACGTCTGCACTTGATACAGGTGCAAAATTCTGCACTAGCTGAACATGCTGTGGAAAACTTCCATAAAGTAAACTTCACCCAGACTGAAGTAGTGGCGCACACTGCATATTTCTGGGATTCTATATTCAGAGAATTGCTGGAGATTTGATTAAAACAAACAACATTAACGGATGGGTCTCTTAAGTGAAGCATGAAAGCCCGTCATCCAAGATCTGCAACAGAAACGCGATAGACATATTTGCTGCCAGAGCCGAGATGCCACTGTCCATTACGGGTCGTGTATGAGGCCAGATGACACCGAGCCAATGGGAGAACTTCTTTCTTGCCAGCGAAGGGCAGAGCAGTTCCTGTGCTGGCCAGTGGGAGAGCAGCTCCAGCTGCGGCTTCACATACATCTGCCAGTCGTGGAGTATTTATATAGCTGAAATCTCAAGGCATGCACAGTCGTTGACTTACTGTTTCATTGTCAACTTTGAAGGCGGTCTCTTAAGTGAGGCATGAAAGCCCGTCATCCAAGATCTGCAACAGAAACGCGATAGACATGTTGCGCAAGAGAGCAGAGACGCCACTGTCCATTACAGGTCGCGTATGAGGCCAGATGACGCCAAGGTCAATGGGAGAGCTTCTTTCTTGCCAGCGAAGGGGAGAGCAAATGGTCACAGTGAAAGCAAGCCGTACTGGAAATTGCAGTCATTTAATTCAAATGGTACGTCAGTTGGTTCCATTGGGATGCAGGTATCAGCCATCTCCCTTATATTTTCACTTTGTAATGGTTGCTTCGACCAAATTGCTTAGTAATTTTTGTATTTCAATGTCTTACAATGTGGGCAAACTGCGTTCATAGATCCAATAGCAGCGCATTGGTAGAAACTGTGGTCAATTGAAACATCATAACTGATAGCCTCTCGTGAGACACTGAAAGCAGCTTGAAAACGACGCGTTGCACGTGATTATATCATCCTAATCCTTTCAATTTAATTTTGCTCTTCACGTTGTTGAGCAGTCCGATTAGATTGAAAATTATCTTGGTGTGTAGGTAGCATTTCGTGTTCTTCGACCCAAATTGCTGCCTGCGCCTGTGTCTTATAGGCGGCATGGGTGTAAATGTAAACACACAATTGGTTTTCGAGAGAAGCGAAAATTTAAAAAACCAAGAAAATGGTATGCTCAGAGGAAGTAACGTGACACGTACGTCAGTAATATTATTTTCATTGATCACTTGCAAACCCTTTTTTTCTTCAAACTTTATTTTGGGCAGGCATACATTAATATCCATACAGGCTTATCAGCTTGAAGGCATACCAAAGATAATCCTGAAGCGCTTTGTTTTGCTTAGATTGGCTATATTGTTTTTACTATTTTCCATATTTTTACATTTTTTCTGTCCATAAAAACCTTCCTTGTGCCTTAACGAAAATATGAAAAAAAAAAAATTAACTGAATTGGTCGAACATTTCTCGAGTTTTGCCCTTAGCAACACATTTAACAATTCATTTTTATTTATATAAATTACCGTTGCATCCATTGACCATTCTACTTCATGGGTGTGCATTTTGAACTATTATCAGTGACGTATTCACACTTGGTTGATCCTAAACTTCTCAAACCCATTTATTTATTTCTGACACGTTTCCACCAAAAATCCCTTGCAGGTGACTACTTGTCCTCCTACAGATACCATGCCTTCCAACTAGCCAAACTACAGTCTCGTATCCTTTTCCTAAAACCATGTCTCTGCTTGAAGATTCCTCCAAATAGTCTCTCCATCAAACTGCCATATTTGGGTGCCTTCCATTACAAACAGTCTTAGGCCATTACTCACCTTGTCCTTCAACAATACACTAATCTGGCTAACCAACACTCCACTCGACTCATATCCCTTCACAAAACACTCATGCTCTCATCCTCGCAAGTAATCCCACGAATACACCAGATTTTTCAACAATCAGTGAATTCCAGCTTTAGGTACATACCCAGAACCATCTGCACAAGCTTCATGTTACTGAAGTCTCATCTTACAGTGGGACAGTTTCTTTTCTGCAAACCACTCATCCACCAATCAAAATTGCAGCCTCCCTGATTTCCTCAAAACCATCCATTGCCCAACAGCTCAACTTACCTCAACCTCCCCCTTAGAAACCAGACCTCGTTTTCTGCACTCCAGCCCTACTTCCAAGCCTAAACTGTCAGTTGTGAACCTGTCCTCTTCACCAATGTTTGAACCCCAACCCTCTGCACTCTCCAAGGCCTTACCTTTTCACCTACCCCTACATTTGACAATCCAACCTAGTCCGTCACTCATTCATTCTGCCGAACATCCGCTGGCATACCAACTTGTCATTCATGTCAGTGTACCTGGGCCTCAAGACACCTGAAACCCAGTCTCCAAAATTTCAAACCATTATCCACACTTGACTCACCACCTCTTCCCCAGGAATTCTTATCCACCAGTTTGGCTTCTCCTGGTTCTCTGAAATCATTGGTGATCACTAGTAATCTCAGTCTACTGAAACCTATGCCAGAAAAAAAAAACTTTTCGACTAACACGGACCTTATCATCCTTCCTGCGAACAAGGGCTCAACCACAGTAATTATGAATTGCAGCGTCTATGTAGCTGAAGCCCTCGGTCAGTCATCAGATGCCAACACTTACTGCCGCCTCACTGAAGATCCCACACCTGCTGTCAACAAAAAAGTACAGAAATATGTGCAGTTCAATGGCCCCTCCAAGGTCTCGCCCCACATTCAATCTCTCTCTTACTCCTCAAAATCCTACCCCAGCCTTTATCTCCTTCCCAAAATCTGTAAGCCTGGCAATCAGACACCCAATTTTTGCTACTAATGGATCTCCAATTGAATGAATTTTGCATTGGTGGACCAATACCTACAACCAGTCTGTCTGCTCTCATCCTGTATCGAGGACACACAACACTTCCTTTTCCTCTTTCTACTATGCCCACACCAATTCCTTCCAACTCCATCCTGGTAACCATTGACGTCACATCACTGTATACACATATTGCCCGGGCCACAGTGCCATGGAACATTTTCTGGATCATTGCTCTCCAAACAGTCGCCCCAGCACATCTTTCCTCACCACCTTGGCTGAATTGATACTTAACAACTACATATCCTTTGAAGGCAATATCTACCTTCAAACCTGTGGCACTGCCATGGACACTCACATGGCCCCCTCTTTTGCTAACCTCTTCATGGGCTCCCTGGAACAGTTTTATTGATGATATTTTTATGATCTGCACATCTGGGGAAAACGTCCTTCTAAATTTTATGGACAATCTTAGTACCCTTAATAACTCACTGAATTTCACTTGTACCTACTCCTACACCCGGCCACAATCTTGGGCGTGCCTCTGCCCCTCTCCAATGGGCACCTCAGCTCCTCGGTCCACACCAAACTCACCAATTTACAGCAATACCTCCATTTTTTAACCGACTTCAAAAAAAGGAGGTTCTCAATTCGTCTGTATTTTTTTGTATGTATGTTCAGCGATATCTTCGCCAATTTTGAACCGATTTCAATGAAATTTTTTTAGTGGCTAGGGTATACCTCCAAAGTGGTCCCATATGAATTTCATTGAGAAACCACCCCTTCTACCCCCACTCACCCCTTAATTTTTATACAAATCCACATTTTTTATTCGATCTCGATGAAACTGTGTCAAAAATAAACAGAAAAATACTGTCAACTTTTGGTTTAAAAAAACTGAAACCCTCTCCCCCTATCCACCCCCTTAATTTTTGCAAATTTTCTTTATTCAAAGCTACAGTCGACACCATTTAACTGATCTCCATTAAAGTTGGCAATTACATGTAATTTTTCATGGAGAAGGTTTCTAACAAAAAATAAAATAAAAAACCACCCCTTCTCCCCTTTACACCCCTTAATTTTATAGAAACCTACATACCTTATCTGATTTTTATTGAACTTTGCCCATGTATACTTTAAAACAAAGAGAAAAATCCTGTCAACATTTGGTCTTCCAAAGCTCAACCCCCTCCCTCCTTCCACCCCTTTAATTATTGTCAATGTTCTTCATAAAAAGCTACATTCGACACCATTTGACCGATTATCATCAAAGTTGGCATATACATGTAATTTTTCATGGAGAATCTGACCAAAAATAAATAAATAAAAAACCACCCTCTCCCCTTTACACCCCTTAATTTTTATACAAACCCACATTTTTTATCCGATTTCGATGAAACTTTGGACATGTTTAGTCAAAAAAAAGAGAAAAATACTGTCAAATTTTGGTTTGAAAAAACTGAAGCCTTCTCCCCCTATCCACCCCCTAAATTTTTGCCAATGTTCTTTATACAAAGCTACAGTCGACACCATTTAACTGGTCTCCATTAAAGTTGGCATATACATGTAATTTTTCATGGAGAAGGTTTCTGACCAAAAAAAAATTAAATAAATAAATAAACCACCCCATGTCTCCCTTTACACCCCTTAATTTTATAGAAATCTACATTTCTTATCTGATTTTTATTGAACTTTGCCTATGTATACTTTAAAACAAAGAGAAAAATCCTGTCAATATTTGGTTTGCCAATGCTCAACCCCTTTCCCTCCTTCAACCCCATTAACTTTTGTCAATGTTCTTTATAAAAAGCTACAGTCGTGAT
>CM061920.1:318863152-319072459 GCA_031002005.1 Vandiemenella viatica | reverse complement strand
CACCTACCAAGGACTTGTTCTTTTTGAAAGCTCTAAAAGAATATGAAAAAGTAGACGCGACACAAGTTCCAAGGCATCCATAAGCAAGTTTGTTCATCATTTATGGTATTTGTGTGAAGAAACAGTCATGTTATCACTCTCTGATGAAGAAGTTGATTCCAAAACCAAGACAAAAATGATTAATAATTTAAACAGAGACGAAAGTTCAGATTCCGCTAAACGCTATGTCCCATCGAAGGAAGAAATTACACTAAATTTGTTTGGTAAGCTTAGTATTTTCTTGTTTCTTTTTTCAAAGTTTCGTGGCTTAGTTTTTGCTTATTTAAACTGTTTTTTCTTTCTTTCAGATATGACGCTGGATGATTTTGTGACTCAAGAAGCAAACAATTCTATCTCGACTGCAGATCGACGACAGTTTTCTTCGGGAAGATGTATCTTCTTGGGGTGACAATCCTATTTTTTGGAAGCTAGAAGACGAATAAGTCGTTTGAAGGTCGTAAATGACACTGCTGAAAGAGCTGTTAAATTAATGCAAGATTTTAATGTACTTATCACGGCTGATGAAGAGCAAAAACAGTTTTTGTTGCGTTGTGTTCAGGAACATAGAAATCTGTATCCAGACTGTAAAAAAACTACACTAAAGAGAAGTTACCCTAATTAATTATTATTATAATTTGTATTTAAATAAAAGTTTATGTTGATCTTATTTTATTTTACTCATATTTACTTTATTTGTTGTATTTTAATTAGTTTTGGATCAAACCAAAATGGCAGGCCAAAACACCATTTTTTATTAAACTTGAGAGCTCGGTCGGCACGGGTGCAATCATGCTACAAATATGAAATTTCATATTTAAGTACATTTTAGCATTTATAAAAAAGTAGAGGTATGCGTTTCGAAATTCTAAAAAAAATTTTTTTCGCCATATAAGGGACACCCTACTGTACACCCATCACTGTCCAGCACAATAGACTCATATTTATAGACCTTATTTTAAAAAATTGATATTTTTATTGATTTATTATTTTTTCAATGATTATTATCATTTCCCATCTTAATCTTCCTTGTGATTTATACTTTCGGTTATATTATCATTGCTCCTCCTACCACCTCTGACTGTCAATTTTATTCTATGAGTGGTTGCATCGACAGCAAGGCTTGCACGAGCTCAGCCGCCTACTTCTTTTAACTTGGCAAAGGGTTTAACCCGAAATATTGTATATTCTGTGTTTTGTGTTGCTGCTGCCTTCCTCCCTTCAACTTTGGTGAGTGTCTGTCCTTTCCACATAAATATTGCCTCGCGGCAGTTCTTTCCTTCCATTGTTACCTATAAGGTTATTTACTGAAACATTGTAAAGTTATTCGAGTTTTTTTTTTTAAGTGTTCATCTTGCCTTTCTACTTTCATTTTAATGTGAAGCCAAGAGCTGAGAATTTAAGATAAAATGTCCCAAACTCGTGTTTATTTTTCGCTGAACATGACATGCAAGAACTACTGGTCAGATTTAGACAATTTTCAAATTTGAAATGCATGCGATTTCAGCATACAAACGACATTTTATTTGATTGTTCACGATTAATATTGTTTCTGGTTATGCCACGTTGTTTATTTCATTACCTGAACTCATTGCTATGTCAACATAAACAATATCTCTGATAAAGGCTGTAGGATACCATCCGAAAGCTCAGGTAATGAAATAAGCAATGAGGCATAACTCAAAAGTCTATTAATAATGGAAATCGTATTTTCTGGAGGAATTATTACTTCTAACTGATGTTTAGATCAGAAGTGTGCAGAATGAGTAAGTAGTTCCTCCATTAACAAACTCACCTAACAAAAATAAATCTTTAATTTAGCAGTGAAATATGAAGTGTTGTAAACTAGGTATAGAATAGGAAACAACTGATTTTAAAGTGATGAAATGTAGATTTGCAAGTTAATTTGTACAAGACAGAGCCTCATGTAAATTACTTTTCATTCACAATTTAATATGAACAAACGACTGTAATCCATAAAACAGGAATGAAAAAGATAGGGTAGGAAGTGAGAGATTAAGTAAGCACAAAAGTACTAATTAAGATTATGATTTCCTCTTTCTTTCTGACTTGAGAGCCCAGTTACGACAAAAGTATGGCTTATTAGGCAAAAGTCATTAAGGAAGAAAATGTTTATGAAGATCATACCTTTAGGTTGCTAAAGTTTCAGAACAATTTATGAGATATATTACCATAGCAACACGAGACCACCAACAAAATCTAAAGAAAGAGGGACTGCACTTTTGAAGAATTTAAAAGGACCTAAATACATAAAATAGTTTACAAGATAATTTAGTAAAGTGAAGAAGTTTGAAATGTTTAGTAGAAGGAATCAACAAAGAAATTCAGACACTTTTGGACTCTTTCTGAGCAAGAAGATAAAGGTAGCTGTGTCAGACGACTGAATGGGTATTTTAAGGTCAATCTTTGACTGGTGCGGTCATGTATGGAGCGGTTAGTGCATGGAGTAATACAATGAAGAACAAGGAATAGTGTATGAAACAGTACCAGTTTTGGGAGCCACATGCGAGATGTAAAGTTTAAATTCCTGAAGGAAGCGAAACTGGTTTAGCAATCATGATTTTCCTGTACAGAACTCGTGGTGTTATAAAGCTTAATTAACCATGGAGTTAATCTACTTAAAGAAGGGATCTAAGAAACCGATTCTTGGTTGATCTGAGAGCTTATTGTCAACAGCTGAACCTGCTATCCTTCATAGTGATCGAAGCCGATCTTAGACATTCTACTTTATCTAATATCAGAACTGTTGAACAAGTTCCAGAATATAATCAAGATTTCCAATAACTTTCATTTGATAGTTAGTGATCACCTATGACTTTAGGCGATTCCTTATATTTATTTCCTTCTTATGAAGGTGGTGGCCAATCTAAATGACTAGAATCTAGCTTTACAAAATCACAGAAATAAAAAGGACTAAGCCAGCAACAGTAGTTAACACAGTTGGAATTAGAAGCAAAGTAGTGCTGTCAAACACCCACAGCCTAAGGTATCCTTCTACAGTAGTTAAAGCCAAGGTAAGAAACTTTTTATTCAATTTTTATCTGGTTTATTTTGTGTATATGGTACTCTGCAAAAATTATGCACTTTAACAAATTGTGTTGCAAATTTTGGAGCAAATAAACCAGATATCTCACCTGTGACAATTGCTTGCTTCATATACTCGTGTGTAAAGGTTAGGCCACATTAGCCTGATACCAGCCCACACCACCACCACACCGACATTTTTCTTATTGTTATCGCTAACTCAATTGAAGCGAGTTCAAACGACACTGCATTTCGTCAAGACACTCTGCCTTCGTTAGTTTGGTTTACCTTATGACGGCGGGCTGGTGGATGTGGATAAGTGTATAGAGAATTTGGAAATTTCCAGGCCTTTCAATGATTTTTTAGCATTAGTTGCCTTAGCCTCACTTCAAGTTCATCAGATGTTCGTAAAATGTAGGTGGATTTCTTGTATGTTTGTATTAACAATGAAAGCTTTGCCATAGCTGAAGGTCGATTTTAAGGCCTGTAAAAATTACATCGAAGACTGGGGATCTTCCATACCCAAATCAAATGCCATAAACATCTGAATCTAGAAGTACTAAAAATATGTAATCAAACATATAAAAGTACATTTATGTTTTGGGATAGCAAAAATAAATTATATAGAAAAAGAATGTGCTTATTTTAGTATGTTTAAATATATTTTTCATTACATCCAGATGTCTCTGGACTAAGATGTAACTTTACAGGCCTTAAAATTGACATTCACATCTGGCAGAGCTTTGATTTGTTAATGTGAAAATGCTAGGCAGCTCCGTGGTTCGAATTTCACGTTAATCTGCAGGTATCTTTTTCAAATTAGGTGACAACGATAGAGGTGTACTACGTGGCTGATAATCTCTGTGACTAGAACTTTGAGATCACATCAAATTAATTATTATTATACAGAATCTTTATGGTTTATATTTAAATTAAAATATATAATAATCTAATATTGAGTGAATCGAAAGGAACTTCAACCAAAGCAAATGTGAAATGACTGATGACTGACATTACATTGTGACTGTGTTGATATACGCGAAGAATCTTTCAATCCAGTATAGTGTGATGATCATTTTTTTTAAATGCGTAGCGACACTTTTTGTGTGCATAAGATATCAAACAGTAATGTGATAAACGGCGTGAGGGGGGGGGGGGAAGGAAGTATTTTAATGTGCTTTATTACTTTCATAGATTATAAAGTATGCCTGAATGATACAGTTATCTATAATAAAACCTGGTTGCGATCCCCAAATCACTTTTATGGTAATTTTTTTTAACATTAATTCCATTGAACAACCAAGTGTAAGTAGATTGAAGACTGATAGGAACTCATCCGTCACACAGAGCTTTGGACTAGTGTGGACACGAGAGGGTAAAGACGTCACTCGGCTGACAGTCGATGCGATGATGATGTGGACTGGTGTTGGCGAAGTGTGGCCCGACCTTGAAGATCCAACCAACCCTCAAGATGTATATTAAGTTTACTGTCAGGATAATGTAAAAGAAGAACAAGTAGGAATACGTATTAACTGCAACAGTAATTGTAGTACCAATAACAGACACGCTACAGTGTTTGTTTATTTATTCTATTGATCTGTTGACATTTCAAAGATAGTTTATGTTGTTCTTAATAAATCTTACCGAAGTTTGTAAATTCGACAATTTCCTAAGTCACTTCTTTAGTACCTTTTAAAATGTTTTATTTTAATTGCAACATAAACTGACTACTATGAGAGACATTGATTATAGGATACATTAGATTTAAAAATTTTTAAATTATATTCATAGAGGTAGACCATGCAGCTTAGGCAGTAGCGCATCCGAGTATGGCCCAGACAAATGAGTTCAGACACTGACGATTTCCATTGAAGTTGAATGTCCAGAACGGTTTGTCAGATCTACTGTAAAATGAGTACCATGTATGGATGAAACTATGTGGGAAATGTAAAGCCAGCCATTGTGGGACTGACCACCCAAGCATCTACCTAGTGTAATGTTGAGATGGTGGGGGGAGGAAGGACAGCACTCTACCCTGTGATTCTTTAAGTTTGACTGCAACCTTCCCCTCTTTTTATTTAGCTTCATAGATATTAAAAAGATATTGCATAGGTACACCTGAAGTAAACTACAGATTACCTGATGTTCACTGCAAACTCTACAGTTCGCAGTGAACATCAGGTAATCTGTAGTTGACTTTGTATGTTAATCAAACTCTCAAAACTTTAGCAAAATCTGCAGTAATACAGTACAATCATTTCCTACCACACAAATTCAGCATTTTTGGGCCTCATAAATGCACTAAACAGCAAGACTCAACTGTTACATCAATGACACTGTCAGCAAAATATTCTGTATGTTTGGTCAGTTTTATGGCTGAGCAGTTCCAGTCAAGCTCAAAGTCTGCCTACCTGTTAGCTGTCCACAATCATCATAACATTTAGAACTTCCTAGTCTCAGTTTTCCAACCAATTTTACCTAATATAATGTATTTATATGCTGTTGTCACACCATTTGCTATAGTAAGTGGTTGCTTTTTTCTTTATTCTTAACATAAAAGTACAGTGACATACGCTGTTTGAAATTGTTCACTACATCTTAACTTTTCCACTTAAACAGAATATTGGGACAAAACAACAGATATAACATGATACAAGTAATCCATGTTCTTAGAACGCCTTATATCCTAAGAGAAAATTCCGATTTAACTGAACAACTTTTTTAATAGAAGGAAGAAATCAACTACGTCCTATGCCAAGTGGACACCTTAAAATGTTCCAATGGAATTTTGACTACCCATTAAGAGTGTGGATACTTTACCTTCAGACCATCGATATTTTCTGCCTCCACACGTACTGGACTGCGGTGTGGTCTCAATCCTACCCATTCTCTTAAAACAGGAGCTTTTTTGAGACTTGGAACAAGTGCCGTGCAGCGTTCTAAAATGCCAGCTGTGTCATAGTGATTAACTTTCAAATCATAGCTGTCATAATGCCGACATCCACCAAGAGTTACAGATTCCATTCCAGGTATGATGTAGGTGTCAAAATCGGCATAGAAAAAAGTTTTAATCCATGGAGCCTTCACCTGCAAATTTAAATATGTAATGTGTAATGTAGTTACACTCATTAAGTTAATTTCAACACAAGAACATAGTTCTGATACTGTTCTATATATACTTTACACAAAAAGGAGCCAGCAGCTATGATACATTTGAGATAGTTATATAAACAAATACACATTCCTCTTAATGGTATAAATTAATTTTTCTGGAACTGTGATCAAAATATATATGAACTTTTAAAAGAAACTCCATTCTAACCAGAAATATATCTTTAAAATTATAATCAGAAAAAAATAAAATCTGTGATAGGAAACAAAAAGTAACAAAGAAAAAGAGACAGAGAACAACAGTTTACTGAAATTGATAACACAAAAAAAACACACTAAAGAATTTTTAATCTTTCAGCCTTTTAGAGAGCAAGCAACAACACATTTCGTAATGAATTACGGTTATGTAAATGGTAGGAGACGACCAATTCTAAAGAACAACATTGTGAGAGAAAGAAATGGAAGTAAGGGCAAACAATGTGAAGCAAACACCAAAACATAACACAACAGAAATTAGTGGTCCCTGTGGAATAGGTAAGAAAGCTGGAGACTGAAAATTAATCTTGGAAGGGGAGCAGGTGGGAGAAAGAGATGAATAGAGGGATTTAAGTTATTGTGAGTTTGTATGTGTTACAATTGGAGTTTCAGGCGAATATCATTTTTCGGTCCTAATTATCCTAATGAATAACTGAGTGACAGACCCATGTATGAAGCAAATCAGTTGGTTAAAAAATGTGTGAAGTTTCACAGGTTGCATACCCTACTATGGAAAAGGACTCTTCAGTGAAGGAATTAGTGAAGTTGTTAATAGCTGTAAGCATACTACATATTCTTCTGGAATGCCTGTTGCATGTCTTATGTAAATGTTAAGGGGAAAAAAAATACATTCTAATATATACATGCTCTAATATCCAATCCCTTTATTAAAAATTGATATAAAGCCTAGCAATTGACATATTTATGATCAAGCATCCATTTCATCAAGGCGAAGATTTTTTTTTTTTTTGCTTCTTATTTTACACCTCGATGCCGAGGTCATTACAGGCAGGGGAAGAAATGGGAAGGAATTTGGCCATTGCCTTTTTGAATGAACCATCCCAACATTTGCTTGGAGTGAAGTGGGAAAACCATACCAAACCTAAATCTGGATGGGATTCGAATCCGCATCCTCCCGAATGCAAAGCCAGAGCATTACACTCGCCCACCACATTGGTCAAGGTAAAAAATAATAAAACGATAACTACAAAATACGAGGCGTATTCCAAAACTATGGTCCGTTTGGACATAGTAAAAACCTTGCTTATGAGACACGGTTTTTATTGACAGTAATGTGTGACTACATATCTAATTCTCTTTTCCACATAAACGCCGTTCCTATCTGTACACTTTCTGTAATGCTGCACCAGATTCTTTAATCCCTCGGCATAAATGTATACCGCCTGGGACCTGAACCAGTTGGTAACGCTTGTCTTGAGTTCATCATTGGTTTGAAATCATTGTCCACCAAGCCACCATTTCAAATGCAGGGAGAGGAAATAGTCGCTTGGTGGAAGATCGGGACTATATAGAGGGTGGTCAAGGAGTTCCCAACAAACTCTTAAGTCTTCTCTTTGGTTTTGCAGCGGCATGCAGGCGTGCGTTGTAGTGCAGAAGGATGATGCGAGACGACAGTTTCCCGCGGCGTCGATATTGGATCACTTGTCTCAGTTTGGCGAGCGTTGCACAGTACACGTCAGCTGTAATCTAATCACACTGCGCACTTCACAACTGGCGGGAGCTACAATTGTTGCGGCCATTTCGATCTGCTCTCACCCACAGGCATGCACCTACTGCGGCACACCAACACTGCTGTAATTTCCCCAGGAGTTGGTAGACACCACTGCACGCGTGGAACGTAGTTCAAGCCTTTGATCTGTGACATATTGTTCACCGGACCTTAGTTTTGGAATATGCCTTGTACATATTAAAATGAGTTTTCTTTCGTCACAGGATTACACTAGCCCTACAGAGATGATTAAGTAATTTAGACAAACATTGTTGAGTAAAAGGCACACAGGGAAGATAGAACTTACAAAATGCCCATGATAAGCAAACTTGTACACAGCTTTGGTGAGCCAACAGGAAATGAAAATGGTAGGGGAGGAGTCAGTTTGCTACATAAAACAAATTAAAATTGACCAAAAAATATATTAAAAAATATTCCCACACTGCCAGAGGTTTGCAATCTCTCTTGATTATGCAATAGTGCAAAAGTAATAATAATAATTATTATTCTGATTATTCCTTATCCATGACACATTTGTATATCAGTGATGGATATATGTTTATATCACTATTCAGTAGTAGCAACAATAAATTCGTTAGCAGGATAGACGATGATGTGCCAAAGTAACTTTGAGAACAGCAGACATATGAAGATAATAATCAAAATACATCAAACGTCGAAGTGATGAAAAAGAAGAGAAATATAAATATTGAAGCTAACTACGTCACCACAGAAGCACAACAATTACGGAACATCGGAAAAATAAGAATTGACACAGGTTGAAGGCAAAAATTAGTTTACAAGGTGAAGAGAGACATTAACAGCATAGAAAAAGATTGTAACTAATAGACCAGGAATAATGGTTTAATATTATAAGAATTTATGATACAAAACAGATTAACACATTTCAGAGATACGAGGTCTGTCCCAAAAAGTATCTGACCTTCCTTCATATTTCCCTGCTCGTGTTATTCTGGGTCATTGAGCTGGTGGCATCGTTCAAAGCAGTCCCCATTTGATTGAAGAATACACTCGCAACAGCCTTTCCACCTTTTGAAGCAGTCCTGCAACTCATTTCTTGGTATCCTTTAAGTGGCACTTTTAATCTTGGGAACAGCCAAAAGTCGCAGGGAGCTGCATCAGGACTGCAAGGAGGATGACGGAGCTGTATGACTGTGCTTTGTCAAATGTTGCTGCAAGAGGTTCAATGCATGCACTGGGGTGTTATCGTGATGAAGAAACTAGTCACCGCTTTACCAAAGCTGATGCAGTTTTCTTCTAATTGTATCAGGCAAACTTTTTCATAACTTCAAGACAATATTATTTGTTGATAGTCTGACCTTTAGGAGCATATTCGTGGTGCACAACACCCTCATAATAATAACAATAAAAAACATTGGACACTGCTCTGACTTAGGCGCACTTCTTTCGGTCTTGGCTCCGACGACAGCTTCCACTGCGAAGACTGTCGTTTTGTTTCAGGATAATAACTATAAACAGACGAAGTGAAGGTTTTTTTGCTCGACCCTTATCAATTTCAGAATGAATTTTGCACTCATGTGAACCATTTGCAAATTTTCAGTTAAAATCTTCAAAACACCAGTTTTCAGTATTCCAAGATCACATTCTAGTTCTTCCAGTCAACTGATGATCTTCATTGATTGCAAGTTGCACACTTTCGATATTAGCCAGTGTTTTTCTTGTCAAAGACCGACTAGATCGTGGATTACTATCAGCAGATGTGGGGCCATCATTGAACCATTTATACAACTCTTAATTATGTTGTGTTCATACACTAATCATTTTGATGGTCTCCGCACAACTCTTTTCGAGTTTAAAGCAAAATTTAATGCTAATTCATTGCTCTGAATTTTCCGTCAATGCGATGAACGTACGAAACACCCTGTAAACAAACGCATGCTGCACATGAATTAAGGCATCCCAGTGACAACTGCAGCATTTTGGGAGTTCATGAAGCTTTACACTCGTACTTGGCGTATGGCGCTAAATTTGTCAGGAGTGAAGATATGAAGGAAGGTCAGCTTCTTTTGAGACAGACCTTGTATAGCCCTAATCAATGTATGATTCCATACTGCTAGTAAAAATGCAAGAACTGAGAGAAGTAATACTGGGAGTTGTGGAGTTTAGAAAAGCTAAGAGACTTTACAATATCAAAATGGAACACTTAATAAGGAAATGTGTGCCCTCAGACATGATTACTAAATCTATACGATGAGTGCTGGCAGAAAAGCATAATCCCAGCAATAATGGCAAAACACTCAATGTCATATCAATGTTTAAAAAAAAAAAAAAAAGAGAAGTGAAGAAAATGTGAAAGTTGCAATGGTATTACCTTGTTAAATACGTCTTACAAAATTTATTCTAAAATTACTTATGGAAGGCTGATGGTAATAGCTATTATTTCCACACACGCTGCAGGGTTCCATAGCTTTTATTTTACCACAATGTGAGTCAATGTAAGGTCATGATTCAGTGACCGCATTAATGTGCGTATGATAACTGTTTGGATTTCTGAGTGGGAATATTAGCCGAGGCTGTAGTTACGTTTAAAAGCAATCTGAGCCAAAAAGGTAATTGACATTCCACGTAAGGGCACAACACAGGATGAATTTAGTTTTTAATAATAGTAATAATTTAACACCAGATGTTTTCTACAGTTGTTAAACTCACATTAGGGACTAGCACTATAATCATTACTAATATTAGGCAAAGAAGAACTAATCTGTTCATTGGCAGGATTACATTATATTCAGGAAACATACAGTCACCCATTACTGTCCTAAAATAATGTCTGCAAAAGGTCTGAGAAATTATCAGCTTATCAATAAGGTTTACAATTTCAAAATAACCTCCATTTAAATCAATGAAATTACTTCAATTCCTAATACCATTATTTCGATTCCAGGAGTGGTTTGCCTAAAAGGTCGGCACAAGAACCCTGCAGCTAAACAGGCTTTTAAGTTGATAAACCCGACCAAGGAGGGTTCTGGGAAGAGATACAATTTGAAGAGTCAAATGTAGGGTATAGGGTAAATATTATGACTGGTGTCATAACCTTTCCTACTAAAGAAAGTAGATATACCACTTATCAAAGGAGAAAGGAACAAAAGAGTATGACTTTGGACCAACCAATTGTTTAGGATGCAAGTCAGAGAGCAAGTTTCTCTGTTAACCATCCAGTACACCAAATTCTACGAGAAAGAATTAAGCCAAAATATTTCATCATTATTCCATGCTACTTCATTGTCCTGTTGTAGTAACCAATAGTTCAAATCTTTTTCTTATTTATAAAAACACAAAAATGTTTTTTGCTTGTTAAAACACTCCAAATGTTATAAATAAATTTTCATTCTAATGTACATTTTGCCCTGTTGTGACTATAGTAGTTACACTGCACAAAGCCTTCTCGCAATCAGAAAACATAAGAGCTCTCACATACTTATAAAATTCTCTCTCTCAGTAATCTCACTTGCCGTAACTCACTGGTCACCTAATATAGTTATTACACAATTATTTGCCTAATTAAGCTTCTGTTGAACTTTTTTTTAAATGTTCTCTTGGATAATTTATGGTTATGTTTAGCAGCCAATTTGAAAATGGGACTTTGTAGGGAAAACATCATGAATTTGGACAGATTGTAATTTTCCATGAGGACCTAAACTCACTACGAATTTCATCATAGATTGAGTGGTACATTGCCAGAAGCTTTATGAAAACTGTAGACCATAATATCAATTTGATTTTTTCCATTAATAACCGTACAGCATCTCATGAGAAAATAAGTGTTTCACATGATCTGTACTTCATATATCCATGTCAAGATATAATTAGCATTTAAAAATCTCATATTGGCTGAGTGTATGATGTACTCCAAAACTTTACTATGGACATTTCTTTGCAAGAGAATTAGAAAGTACACTGATCAGCCAGAACATTACAACCACCTACCTAATAGACAGTATGTCTGCCTTCGGCACAGATAACAGTGATGACGAGTCTTGGCATAGAAGCAATGAGGCCTTGGTAGGTTGCTGGAGGGAGTTGGCACCACATCTGCACACACAAGTCACCTTATTCCCGTAAATTCCAGGGAGGGGGGCGATGAGCTCTGACGCTATGTTCAATCACATCACAGATGTGTCTGATTGGGTTCAGATCTGGAGAGTTGCGAAGCCAGCACATCTACATCTACATATATACTCTGCAATTCACAAAACTGTGGGTGGCAGAGGGTGCTCAGCACCAAACCTAATCTCTTTGTTGTGCATTCCAATACCTAATGGTACGAGGAAAAAAATAATTCATATAAGAATCAGTGCGGCACCTTATTTCTCTAATTTTTTCTTTCCTGTCATTCCGACCCAAATAGGTTGGTGGACGAAGTATTTCACTAGACTCTTAAGTGAAAGTGGGAGTACACATGTTTACCAATAAGTTTCTACGATACGTGCGTCGTCTATCTACCAGAGACTCCCAGCCTAGTCTACTAAACAGGTCTGTAACGCTTTCATAAGGACTGTAGCAAGCGGTCATGAATCGAGCGGCTCTTCTCTGTACTCTCAATCAGCCCCTTACGAAATGGATCCCAGATGGCACAACAATAGTCCAAATGTGGACGCACAAGAGATTTGTACGCTATCTCCTTTGTTTCTTCATTACAATTTTTCAAAATTTGACCTAGGAACCGCAGCCTAGAAGTAGCTCTACCTACCAACGTATTAATATGTAAGTCCCATTTCATGTTCCTTTGTACTGTTACTCCCAAATAGTTAATAGAATCGACCATATATTTTTTGTAGCTTTAGGGCACGTCGACATCGGGGTCATTAGCGCCCTAACAATTACCAGCTATTACTGTGGCTTAAGAATTTACTAAGATACTGCCTGCATGGTCGACTGTAAAGGGTTCGGCCATACAGACAGCAAATAAAATAAATCATAAAATCAGACCTGGCTTTAAAAGGGCCACCGGTACTTTATACCGTACAGTACCTGGATGGCTGTAAAGAGGCCAAGCAGGTTCTCAAGAGAGTTCAAAACACTACATGTCTCACTGGCTGTATAGTGGCCAGCGAGACATGAATTATAACAATATAAAAAATAAAAACAATGCATATGGGCGGGTGGCTGTAAAGAGGCCACCCATCCATCTTAAAACTAGGCCGATCTGCCAAAAATCTTAGGCATTAGACCGGCCAATACACAAAATTTTAAAACACACGCCACATTGCTGGTCTCATTGTTTAAAATGAGGGACAGATCGTTGGCCAGGCCAACGTCTGCCCTCAAGTTTAAAAGTAATATACAATCAATTAAAATGTGGCGCACCGTCAAAGGGACGGCACAAGCATCGCATTCCGGAGGGTCCTCTCGGCGCAGAAGGAAACCATGAGTCAGAGGACAGTGGCCTATACGGAGGCGAGTAAGGAGAACTTCTTCCCTCCTCGCCCGCTGGAAGGAGCTGCTCCACAGCTGAACGGTCCGTTTGACCAGCCGGAGCTTATTATGCTCTACTTCCAGCCACTGCCTCTGCCATGCTTCAAAAACAATTCTCTTCGCTACCAAGGCAAGGTCTGACTTTGGGACTGGATCAAAGTCGGTTTCGACCTTGTTGCAGGCTAACTTGGCAGCTGCATCGGCTGCCTTGATCCCCGATTCCCACATGACCACGTACCCAACAGAATAAAACCTCCTTTCCACGTGATTGGAGGGAAAGGAGGGCGTCCTGGATGTCCTGGACTAGACTGTCTGCTGGGTACATGGTTGCTAATGCCTGAATACAGCTGAGGGAATCACAGCATGTGATATACTTCATGTCGCGGCATACCTTCATATGCTGGAGCGACTTTAGCAGGGCATAGCACTCCACAGTGTAAACTGCTGCACCTGCTATCCAGCTTGTATGTATGAGTCGCTCGAGGGAACACAACGGAGCAACACACTCCGTTAGCCTGCTTAGACCCATCCGTATACACCGGGGTAAAATCGCGATGGTGATTCAAAACATCCTTAAAAACACTTAGAAATACCCTGTCAGCGGTAAACAGTTTGTTGTACCGCGACAGGTCTAAAATCGTTCTGGGCCTCTTTAAAAGCCAGGGAGGAGATTTACTCCATCCCTGGTGATAAAAAGCGGGCAGTTGATATCTGTATTCTTCTAAAATAGCCTTTGTACGGTGGCTGAAAGGCTTGGTCGCTCTACAGCGATTAGCATAAAGCCGTTCGTTGCTCGGTTTCAGTACTACGTCGTGCACGGGACTACCAGGAGTTGTGGCAATATATACATAGTGTCGCACCATGAGGAGATGCCGCCGGATGGAAAGCGGCGGCTCGCCAGACTCAGCACAAATGCTGGGTATGGGGCTGGTGCGGTAAGCACCCGTGGCGAGCCGGATTCCTGCATGGTGGACACTATCCAGTATCCGTAGATAACTGTCCCGTGCCGAACCGTATACTATGCAACCGTACTCCAAACGCGACCATACAAAGGCTCTATAAAATTGCAGCAGGCAGGAACGGTCAGCGCCCCACGACCTGCCACACAGACATTTTAAAAGATTAAGAATTTTCAAGGCCCTGGCTCTTACATCTTTAAGATGCGCAAGCCAGTTGAGCCTTGTGTCTAAAATGAGGCCCAGAAATCTAACAGTATCAGTAAAATGTAGAACGGTATTCCTCAGGGTAAGGTGGGGCTCTGATAAAAGGCTTCTGCTACGAGTAAAAAGTACACATTGGGTTTTCTCAGCGGAGAAACGAAAACCCGTGTGCACTGACCATTCATCCAGCCTGTTCAACGCGAGCTGCAACTGCCGCACTGCGCTTCTCAGGCTGGATGATGCAATAAAAATTAAAAAATCGTCCACATATAAGGAGAACCGTAAGGGACTCCTTATGACGAGTGATATACTGTTAATCGCTATGGCGAAAAGGGTCACGCTTAAAACTGACCCCTGAGGGACACCATTTTCCTGAATAAAAAGATCAGACAAATCACTACCGACTCGGTACCAGAAGCAACGACCAGATAAAAATGATTTAAAAAAAATGGGGCAGGTTACCCTTAAAACCCCATTCATGTAACTGTTTTAAAATAACATGCCGCCAGGTAGTATCGTAGGCCTTTTCAAGATAAAAAAAAAAAAAAAACACCAACAAGGTGTTGGCTGCGGATGAACGCATCTTGTATTGCCGCTTCCACGAGGATCAGGTTGTCCAAGGTGGAACGTGACTTCCTGAATCCACACCGAAAGCGGCTGAGCAGATTCTGGGATTCAAGACACCAGACGAGGTGGCGATTTACCATCCTCTCCAGTGTCTTACCCATGCAGCTTGTAAGGGCAATGCTACGATAGCTACCTGGCAACAACTTATCCTTCCCTGGTTTTAAAATAGGGATGAGCGTTGCTTCTTTCCACGAGTTGGGGAAGTATCCCTCGGTCCATATGTTACTAAAAATATCCAGAAGGTACTCTTTAGCATCTTTACTAAGATGCCTCAGCATCTGGTACTGGATCAAATCAGGCCCTAGAGCAGTGTTGTTTGCGCTGTTTAATGCTGACTCCAGCTCCCAAGATGTAAATGGGCAGTTGTAGGCCTCTGTATTCGACGAATCGAAACACAGCGGGCGCCTCTCGGCAGCGACTCTTCGTCACTGAAACCGAGGGTCAAAGTTAGCAGACGAAGTGATGGCGGCGAAGTTCTCTGCCATCAGCTGCGCTATGCTGGCACTTAAAGCAGCGCATCGGGTCCGGAACATACGGGCGAACGTTTAGATGTAGGTATATGTAGGATCGTAATTTTTCACAGCGTTGAATATTAATATATTTTTCTCGGGCTTCCAGCCGTGTTAATATATCATATTTGCGGGACGTTTCGAAGGCGTCCATCTCTGCCTCCATTCTCAACCAAATGTCAGTGTATAACTGTTTGTTTATTCAGCCGCTGCTACGGAAACGGTGGAAAACAAAAACCAACACAACGCGATTACGTCATCCGCTCTTCTGCTCGTTACCGGCGCGAAACTGTTTCAGCATTTTAATCGCTGGGTTCCAGGCCGCACTGAGTTGATAACCAGTGTCCCTGTTGACTAATAAATCAGTTAATCTTATTTCTACAGCCTCTGTAATAACGCTGGCCCAAAAATCTTTGACCCGGGCTAAAATGGTTGTTTTTTCAAATTCAAAAGTGTGACCTTCTTCCACACTATGTTCGGCCACCGCAGATTTTTACTTGTGTTCCCTTGGTCGACTCCTTAGATCTGTTAAGGAGGTATTTTGATCAAAAAATGATTGATATCTTCCACCATGTGTTGACAACCACTTATTTTAAGTTTGAAGGAGAATATTACGAACAAGTGGACGGTGTAGCAATGGGTTCGCCGTTGTCTCCTGTCATTGCTGATTTCTTCATGGAATTTATTGAAGAAGAGGCACTAAACCACGCACCACTACAGCCGAAGTGTTTTTATAGGTATGTCGATGATACCTTTGTGATTTGGCCCCATGGCAGAAACAGTCTTGACCTCTTCCTTGCGCATCTCAATTCAATCCATGAAAATATTCAGTTCACAATGGAATTGGAGGAGGACGGTTGCCGTTTCTTGATGTGCTTGTTATTAAACGTGCTGATGGTTCGCTGGGACACACTGTGTATCGGAAGCCTACCCATACCGACTTATATTTAAATGCCAACAGCTGTCATCATCCGGCAAAACGAAACTCTGTATTAACTACCATGGTACACAGAGCACAAAGGATTTGTGACAAACAGAGCCTGGCTGGTGAATTGGACTATCTCCAGAAAACGTTTTTAAATAATGGTTATAATCAGGGACAGATTACTTGTGCGTTTAAACAGAAGGAAAATCGACGGAGAGATCAGAGTGATACCAAGGGCCTTGCGTTTCTGCCGTTTGTGGGTGCCCTAAGTTTCAAAATAGGTAGACTGCTATCACAACACGGAGTCAAGACAATTTATAGACCACCCACTAAAATTAGTAACTTGGTCGGCAGCATTAAAGATGACCTAGGTTTACGAACCCCTTGTGTATATTATATACCATGTGAATGTGGCCGCGGCTACATTGGACAGACGCAGCGATGCATTGTGCAGCGATGTGTTGAGCACGCCAGAAATGTTCGTCTTGGGCAAGAAGAAAAATCTGCGGTGGCCGAACATAGTGTGGAAGAAGGTCACACTTTTGAATTTGAAAAAACAACCATTTTAGCCTGGGTCAAAGATTTTTGGGCCAGCGTTATTACAGAAATAAGATTAACTGATTTATTAGTCAACAGGGACACTGGTTATCAACTCAGTGCGGCCTGGAACCCGGCGATTAAAATGCTGAAACAGTAACGAGCAGAAGAGCGGATGACGTAATCGCGTTGTGTTGGTTTTTGTTTTCCACCGTTTCCGTAGCAGCAGCTGAATAAACAAACAGTTATACACTGACATTTGGTTGAGAATGGAGGCAGAGATGGACGCCTTCGAAACGTCCCGCAAATATTATATATTAACACGGCTGGAAGCCCGAGAAAAATATATTAATAGTTTAGATGTAGGTATCCAGCTTTTATGGACTTTGGCAACGTTGGAGTGTCGAACGTCAGGACGAAGGTGGCAGTTTTCTCAAGACTGCCGTTAACCCTTCGTTTGATCTGCCTAACCTCGACCACATTTTCTGATCCCCACTCCTTAAGGAGTTCCTCGGACTCTATATCTATGTAATCTCTGCAAGTGATCACACCTTTGCTAGAGTTTAGAGTTTTATGGAGTTCGCATTTCACTGAGAACTCCCCGAGCTTCTCACACTTAAGGAGTGAAACAGCGTGCTTGTGGTTAGATGTTTCCAGAAGCAGGGTCCCATTCCTCAGCTTTTTCACACTCTTCAAGGTTCCCGCTATTCCCTCCAATACTTTATTTATATAAAACGGAGAGACCATCTCAAAGTATCCCTCCGTTCTTGCCATGATAACAAAGGCGTTGTCTATTAGACAAACCTTGCCCTTACTGTGTTCTTGTTCCGGCGGAGGGCTGTCAACCCTCGCCCGCTTGTTGGAACTGGGTGTATTTTTTTTAACCTGCGGCACACCTGGACCGCAGGGGTTTTGTTTTTGTTTGTGAGAAGGAATTTTGGTCCCACGAGCAAAAACATGATATAAAGAAATGCTGATACAACAGGGGTGCGCAGGTGCCCCTGAGGTTGCACGTTAGCGTGTGATCTACCTCTCACACATGCACCTCCTCGGCACATGGCTGGCCTTGAGGTTGAGGGGTTTTTTATAGAGGTTTTTACCGTCCTCGCAATCCGGGCGATGAAGCCAAGATCCCCGTTCTCCTAGGTACACAACGTTCCACCGCCACGCCCTACGGTGGTCGTTGAAGCATGGTAGGAGTTTAGGGTGTGGGAAACTTGCGGCGCTCACAAGTTTCCAGTTTGGGCACCGCGGGCTCGCCAAATCCGTACCTGGCACTTGCGTACCAGGCCCCTGCGGGGTGAAACATACGGACGGACGTTCAGGTTGATGTAACCTGCTTTGATGTTCTTCAGTAGTACTGGAGTGTCAAACATCATGAAGAAGGTGGCAGTCTATTCAATACTGCTATTAACCCTTCACGTTATCTGACGTACCTCGACCACTTTCTGATCTTCCCACTCCTTAACGAGCTCCTCGGTCCCTATTTCCATTATATCATGGCAGGTGACTACGCCTTTAGAGCTATTCAGGGATTTGTGGAGTTCGTAGGTAACAGCAACTCCCCGAGTTTCACACAGTTAAGGAGTTGGGTCGCTTGCCTACTGGTGGACGTTTCCAGCAGCAGCGTCCCATTCCTAAAATTTTTAACCGAATTCAGGGACCCTACCAAACCCTGTAATCCTTTTTGAATAAAGAAAGGCGAAACTTTCACAAATGAACCTTCCACTCTTTGCATTACAACAAAGGCGTTCGGAATCGAACATACCTTTCCGTTACTGTTTATTTCAGAACCGGGGGAGGGGGGGTGGCTATCGACCCTCACCCGCTTCTTAGAACTGGAAGTATTGGGATTAACCTGCGGCACACCCGTACGGCAGGGTTTTTTGATTTTTGTGGTAGATTTCGTTTTGGTCTCACGAGTAAAACCAGTTTAAAAAGAAGCGCTAATACAACAGGGGTGCGCAGGTGGCCCTGAGGTTGCAAGTGAGCGAGTGATCTGCCTCTCACACATGCACCTCCTCGGCACATGTCCAATCTTGAGGTTAAGGGGTTTTTTTTTTTTTATAGAGGTTTGTACCGTCCTCGCGATCCGAGCGATGAAGCCAAGATCCCCGTTCTCCTAGGCACACAACATTCCACCGCCACGCCCTACGGTGGTCGTTGAAGCATGGTAGGAGTTTACGGTGTGGGAAACATGCGGCGCTCACTAGTTTCCACCTCGGGCACTGCGGGTTAGCCAAACCACACCTGCCACTTGCGTACCAGGCCCCTGCGGGGTCGACCATATCGATAACTGAACTGTTTACCTCGTATTTCTGAACAATCTGATTCTTTTTGTTAGTTATGCTCATTGTCTTACACTTTTTACAATTTAGTGTGAGTTACCACTCAGCGCACCATACCAAAATAACATCCAGATCACGCTGAATTGCTAAACACCCGATGTAACATCTAGATTAGAAGAACTTTCTCCTTCAACGATGACATACTGTACGCTCGTAGCTTCGCTAAAAGGCGGTTGTGTGGCACAGAGTCAAAGGCTTTCTGAAAATCTAAAAAAATTGCATCTACTTGTGAACCTGCATCAATAACTTTCATTACGTCGTGTGTAAATAGGGCCAGCTGTGTTTCACATGATCTTTTCTACCGAAATCCGTGTTGATTTGTTGCAAGCAAATTATTTTCATCTAGGAAATTCATAATGTTCGAGCATATAATATGCTCAATAACTCCACTACAAATAGATGTTATAGATATGGGATGGAAGTTTCCAGGATTGCCTCGATCACCTTTCCTGAAAATCGGAGTTACTTGCGCTATTTTCCAGTCTGAAGGTACTTTTCGCTCTTCTAGGGATTTACTGAATATATCAACTGCAACTCGCCACTGTGTTCCTCAAACCACTTCACAACTCTCTTGGCCTTATGACATGGTACATGCCACAGCCATTGGTAAACATGGTCGTCATGAAGAGGTGTAGGTGGTCTGTAACCAATGTACGATACTTACTGGCCATTATGGTGCCTTGTACGAGCTCCACTGGACCCGTGGATGCCCACGTGAATGTTCCTCACAGAATAATTGAGCCGCCGCCAGCTTGTCTCCATCCCGCAGTACAGTTGTCAAGAAGCTGCTCCCCTGGAAAACGGCGGATTTGCACCCTCCCATTAGCATGATGAAGAAGGTATCTGGATTCATCAGACTATTCAACACTCTGCCACTGCGCCAACATCCAGTGACGATGGCCATGTGCCCATTTCAGTCATAGTTGCCAATGTCGTAGTGTTAACATTGGCACATACATGGGTCGTTGGCTGCGAAGGACCATTGTTAGGAGTGTTTGGTGCACTGTGTGTTCAGACACAGTTGTACTCTGCCCTGCATTAAAGTCTGATGTTAGTTCTGCCATAGTTCAACATCTGTCCTGTTTTACCAGTCTGCCCAGCTTACGACATCTGACATAGGGTTTCGGACTTTGTTATGCCACTAGTTGAAGACACTTACCACAGAACTCTTCCAACACCCGACAAGTTGTGCAGTTTCCAAAATGCTTGTGCTGAGCCTCCTGGCCATCACAATCTGCTCTCGGTTAAAATAAGATAGATAGCGCGCCTTCCCATTCTAAACAAGGATAGCACACTCACTGATGCTACATGCACTGTGTCTGACTAGCAGTTATTCCTCGTCAGCTGAATCTGTTATCGCCTGGATGGGTTAATATAAATAACAGGAAGGTGGTCATAATGTTCTGACTGATCAGTGAATATCAGGTATAATTAATTAGCACTTGAGAATATTCTAATGGCTGAAAGAACTCTACTACGCAAATTTCGTTGCAATACTTTTATAAAGCAAATTTTAGCAATAATCATATGCTTCACACAACAGTTTTCACTCCACATCTCTAAATAAACTTCTTGACTGTCCCATTTCTTATGGACGTCTGATTTTTATGCAATATTTTTCACCTAACACATGTACCGTGGTGTGTTTGTCCACTACTAATTGTTGATACCATACCTAATTTTAATCTTCATCAACTAAAATATTCCTTTACAAATTCGTTCTCAAATCAGTAATTCATCCTTTCCTTATATGCTTCTTTTTTTTTTTTTTTTTTTTTTTTACTATACTCATTTATTTTACATTTGTAATTACAGCTTTGTGAGTATCTTTGACAAAAATACCAACTAATGCGTTAATATTGGAACATCTCCAACAGGCTTTTTTAAAAAGTAATTCAGAGAATCCTCCAGTTATTCTAACATATAGGGAGAAGCATGAAGGAAATTTGGAGGGAAAGGGAAGATTGAGTTAAAAAATACAACAATAAAAGGACAACGTGCAGGTGGTTGGACCTAGATCACCAGTTTACCTCTTCAGCAGTCTCTCTCGGAAGCTGAAATAAACAAGGGAGGCTACATAGTCATGAGTGCAGTGAGAAATTCAATGAGGTAATCACATTCAGGATTGAGTTAAACAATTAATGGTATTGATGGTTCAGTAACAAGCTAAACTAAATAATTAAAACGGATGAGAATCATTTTACAAGAAGTTTAATCTAGCTACTAGTTCTGCGAGAGAAATTAAGTTAAGCTACCTTAAAATACAGGGTGTCCACAAATGAATATCGGGGTTTTAATGCTTTATAAGATTTATTACATTATCCTTACAGTTATAAATGATATGTCAAATGGGAGAGCAACTCAAACAGTTTTATATACAAGCTTACAAGTGTTCTATGTGGGCACCATTTGTCACACGGCACACATCAAGTCTGTAGCCGAGTTCTTCCCAAACGTTGAGCAGTGTGTCTTCAGTAACTGTTGCAACAGCTGCTTCAATCCTCTGTCGTAATTCAAGGAGGTCGGCTGGTAACGGAGGCACATACACACGATCCTTGATGCAAGCTCTGTCATTGGGCCCCTTGCGGCCAATCCAGCGGTCGGGTACAGTTACGTTCAACCAACCACGTACAGTAATACCCCGCTTTACGCGAGGGATACGTTCCGCAAAAAATCGCGTTAAGGGAAATTCGCGTATATCGGGGTTTACGATTAAACAGAGTCAAAAGTTAATGCAAAAAAAAAAAAAAAATACAAATCATTGGAATCAATCTCTTTAATTCTAAGAACATTTTATGCAGTATTACATTTTAAAAAACCGGAAAAATACATCTTTTGTCTTTTGGGTAGCATTTCTTTTACATTCTTGTAAAATACGTTCACCCAACGCTGTTTCTAATTGTTTGACTCATGGTCCAAACACGGTCATCACTATCTATGCTATGCAATATGTCCAAACCTGAATAAATTTTTGAACGAATATTTTGTATTCCGCTTGAAGATAAAATTCTCTCTTCTACTTTTCCTTCTTCATCGTTTATGAAATTATTCTGTAACTCGATCAGATCTTCATTGCTGAGAGGTTCGTCGTGAGTTGCTACAAGTTCTTCAACATCTTCTACCGCGACATCTTCAAGTTCTGACCACTCAATCATTGCAGCAATGTCTTCAAGCACTTGTCTGTGCATTTGGACAATTCTTCTAGGTGCTACTACTACATCTGGCCAAAGATTACGCCACACCCTGTTCATACAACTCCTTTTAACTTCTTTCCAAGACTCGTCTATGTTGTGAATATCCTTCAGGATGTTGTATGACTTCCACCGCTCTCCAATAGACTGTCTTCCTTCCCCGTCTGTTTCATGAATTAGTTGGCTAAAAGTGCGGCGATGGTAATAAGCTTTGAAGTTTGCTTTTGCTCCCTGGTCCATAGGTTGTAATATTGACGTAGTGTTTGGTGGAAGGAACATCACGTACACTTTTAAGTCTCTCGGCGTATCAAGTGAGGTTGGATGTCCTGGGGCATTGTCTAAGAGTAATATAACTTTACGTTCAAGCCCATTTCTGTCACAGTAGGATTTTACTGACTGGCAAAAACTATAGAATACCAATCTTGAAAAACTTCCCGTGTAACTCGCGCCTTTCTGTTGGACCGCCCACGACTGGTAGGCTTATCTCGTCTGTACCTCGCATTGCACGATGTGTTTCTGAATGGTAAACCAGTAAAGGTTTCAGTTTGAAATCACCAGTGGCATTACCACTTAGCAGAAGTGTTAATCGATCTTTCGCAGCTTTGAAACCGCTGGCTTGACGTTCTTCTTTAGAAATGAATGTTCAAGATGGCATATTTTTCTCACTAAAGCCCGGTCTCATCATCATTGAAGATGAGACAAACAGGAATTTTTTTCCGTGCTACGAAATCTTGAAACTTGTCTGGAAACTCAGCTGCAGCTTGAGTGTCCGCACTGGCGGCCTCACCTGTTATCTGGATATTGTGAAGATTGGAGTACTGCTTGAACCGATGAAACCAGCCTCTGCTGGCAGCAAAAGTCGGAGTGGAACTTCCTTCACCTTCTTCTATCTTTAACATCTCATACAAAGATTTTGCTTTTGTGCATATGATATCTTGAGTCAGTGGTGTGTTCTTCTTATTTAAATCTTCGATCCAGACTGCTAGCAACTTCTCCATTCTTTCTAGGATAGAAGATCTCGAACGAGAAGTTTTGTTGCACTTATAGGTGTTGAACTTTCGCTGGAAAGTTTAATTTTTTACCGATTTTTAAAAATCGTTGTCACAGTCGATTCTGACAGACCAAAATCTCTGCCAACAATTGTTGCTTTTCCTCCATTTTCCGTTCTTCTTTTCACCTTCATCTTCAATTCCAAAGTTATGCTTTTACGCTCTTTTTTCTTCGTAGGCGGCATTTTTAACGTAGTGTTAAATTATGTATCTCCACCAAACGTTAAAACACAACTGCCAGCCGAGATAAACAAATGGAACAAACGAAACAAACGAGGGAATTCTCATAGAACAAAGTCGTAGGACGGGGAATCCTCAATTCTTCGATCAGAATGGTCGGAGAAAGAGGGGATTACCGCGACCAAAGAGAAGCCAATGACTACATTATGGACATACATACTCTTAAGTAAGCATTTCGCGTAATACGAGGCATTTTAACGCGAAATTTGAAATTTCGCGTTAAAGCGAAACCGCGCATAACGGGGTCGCGTAAAGTGGGGTATTACTGTACTTCGTTATGCCAGTGAGGTGGCGCACCATTTTGCTGGAAAATGAAGTTCTCTGGTTCATATTGTTCCAACTGAGGGAAGAGCCTGTAACCTATCTGTTAAATTTTGTAACTGCGTAGCAAAATTTTGCTCTCGGAACCATGAGTTAAATTGGATAGAATATTATTGCATTTCATTTTCAAAGTAATTTTTCTATGTTTATTCAAGTTAGAAAGCAGTTTTAGAGTTTTCAAGATAGTATTTTAAATATTTTTAATTTCAACATTCTTCGGCATTCACCTGGAGTGCGAAAGTCCATATCTACATTATTTATTTTTGGCTAAAGTATTAAAGTTAGGATATTTTTCATGATAACTAAATTTAACGTTTATTTAAAGATCTAGCGATTTGTAAAGTTTCAGAAAGATCGAATTATTTTTAATTTCAAGGTCAGATTAGCCAACGTTAGGACTTCAGACGTGTGATTTCATATCTGATCAGCCACCCCTGAGAAAGAGGAAAAAGATTTGTTCCCACACCGCATGAGAAAGCAGTCGCTAGGAATCTTCGAGAAGCGCTACGTAATATAGATGCGTGCGTGCAGTTGTTCGGCCTCAGTCTGCCAGGAACCGCGAACGCGAGAGCACGTAGCTCAGTAGGCAAGAAAGTTTTATATCAAACACATCAGTGATAGTTTATTTTGGAATAATGCCACTTCTTTTATTCAAGTCAACTATTATGTCGTGTTAAAATAGTATTTCTCCAAGTGAGGCCTCGGGATTGTTTGATTTTACTAAGCTGTTGAACAATGGGAGCGTGTGATTCTCTTTTGTTAAATTACTACAACTAGAAGTTTGAACTATTGGGGTGTGGTCTGGCTCGACTGGTTAAGCGAACTTGTAAAACATTTCTTTGGAAAATTCGTCTGATTGCCTGTACAGTTTTTTTGGCTTTGTGAACTTTTGGAAGAATATACTTATTTAAATGGCAATGAACTACTTATCCTTATTGAACTTTACCTTTTCATAGTTTTCTGGTTAAAAACCTATGTGGCGATCGTATAATCTTAACTAAGTCAAAACTGTTACAACCAAGGCTACACACGGTTATAGTTAAGACAACGTGTTTATGCTCCACCCCAAGCATAAGCTAGGTTCTTATAAGCCATTGCTCTAGTGTATCAAGGTAAGAAGTACCAGTTACAGTCGGTTCATCAAAAAAGAAAGGTCCGTAAACTTTCCGCCGGGATACGGCCCAAAAAACATTGATTTTAGGGGAGTCTCGTTGCACTTGTACGATCTCTTGAGGATTTTCTGAGCCCCAGATTCTCACATTATGAGTGTTAACATGTCCACTGAGGTGAAAGGTCGATTCATCACTGAAGACAACATGATGTAGAAAATCTTCATCGTCATGTAACAACATTTCGTTAGCGAATTTGGCACGTAAACCATGGTCTGCAGGCTTTAGAGCCTGTAACAACTGTAAACGGTAAGGACGTAGTTGCAAGCGTTTCCTTAAAACTTTCCAAACAGTCGACTTAGAAATTTCTAATTCGCGACTAGCCTTCCGAACAGATTTCTTTGGGATACGAGTGAACGACTCTCTCACTCGCTCAACAGTCTCTTCGCTAACTCTTGGTCGTCCCGCGCTCTTCCCTTTACAAAGGCAGCCTGTATCTTCAAACTGATGATACCATCTACGGATGTTATTGTCACTTGGAGTATCACGCCCGAACTTAATGCGGAACGCACGCTGCACAGTAACTATAGATTCAGTCTTTGCAAACTGTAAAACACAAAACGCTTTCTCTTCACTAGTCGCCATCTTTGCTACTACCGCATTCTAGCGGATCGCAGCGGAAACATTTCACGCACATGCGCACTAGTGCCAACGAACAAAACTGTTGGAGTTGCTCTTTCATTTGACATATCATTTATAATTGTAAGGATAATGTAATAAATCTTATAAAGCATTAAAACTCCGATATTCATTTGTGGACACCCTGTATTACTGCAAGATCCAGTACTCTTCAGGCTATACATAATAATAAGTAAGAAAATGCTTTAAGGCAATAAAACTAAGGAAGGATAGGGAAATAAGACCTAACACTTAACACAGATGAAGGTTGCTGGGGATGACAAACACAAGAAATGCGCTATATTTCGGCATATAGCGTTATTCTTGCAGAAGTGAGACACCAGGCAGAGCCAGGCGCGTTCACAATGACAGCCGTCTGGTGAACGGCATGGCCAGCAAAGATGGTCGTATATGGGAGGGGGGAGAGGGGGGGGGAACCGATAACGCTGAAGGTATATTATCATAAAAACTGGTAGACCACTGAGTGACAATAAATCATATTTTTACGAAAAATAAAATATAAGTAATATAAATAGTAGTGATAAGCACTGGGTCTGGTGGGAGCGATTTATTTGATATTGAGGCCTGGTGTCCAGGATATTCTGATAGGTTAGTTCCCATCTATGGAGTTCAGAGGAGGTTGTGTTATCAGGGAAAACTCTGATTGCTGTAACTGAGAAACAGTTGTTAAAATTATTCAGTTTGTGGGAACTGGCATGTTTTGTTAATGGATGGGCCTCATTGTATACACTGTCTGCCTGTGGCCATTCATTCTGATAGAAAGTGGGTTAGTAGTGAGGCCTATATATGAGCTGGAGCAATGGAAGCATGTAAGTTGATATATGAGGTGTGTTGTAATGCAAGTAGCATGATTAATGATGGGGAATGAGAATGCGTGCCATGAGGAACTGACTAAGATTAGGATCATCATAATTCTCCCAGCTGACAAAGGCTCTATGACTGTAGTCATGGACTGCAGTGACTAAGAGGCCGAAGCTTTGAGACAGCTCTCTGACAACTACAGACCCTACAACTTCAGTATGCCAAGAAGTATGCACTCTCCTTGACCTCCAAGGCCCCAAGGTCTCTCCCAACTTTTTGTCCCTCCTTTCCCTGCAGAACCCCCACCTTGTATCTTCTTCCAAGATCAACGAAACTGGAAATGAGGGGCGATCTATAGTTGCCACCACCAGACTCCTTCCTTGTCTCCATAGATGTCTCTTCCCTTTCCACCACCATCCCTCACGGTCATGGCCTCAGTGCCATGAAACACTTCCTGAAAATACGACCTCCCAACAGCCTCCCCAATACATCCTTCCTCATTTCCTTGGCAAACCTTGTTCTGTCTAACAATTACTTTTCCTTCAACTCTCAAATTTACCACCAGATACACAGCACTGCTATGGGCACCTGCATGGCACCATCCTATGAAAACCTTTTCCTGGGCCATCTGAAACAACAGTTCCTATACAATCTTTCAATTAAACCTCGTGTGGTTCAGATATATAGATGACACTTCTATGATATGGACCCACAAATAGAATCATCTAATAGACTTCCTCAACTCCTTAAACAACTACTCAGTCAACTTTACCTGGACGTACTCCCACAGCCATGTTACCTTTCTGGATGTTGAAGTTTCCTTACATAATGGGCGCCTGTATTTCTCTGTTCATATTAAACCTACAAATCAACAGCAGTATCTTCACTTTCACAGTTGTCACACCAAACATTCCTTTTCATACAGTCTGGCCATTCGTGGAAGTCGCATCTGCTCTGATGAAGAATCTCTTTTCTGATACACACAAAACCTGTCTGAAGCTCTCATCTCCCGCAGCTACCCCCCACCCCCCCTTTTTGACTTAGTACTCGGACAAATCTCTTGTGTTATAGCCCTTCCTGTCCAGAGCCACTCCAAGGCTGAACCCCTCCAAAATAACAGCAGCCCCGTTTTCATCACCCAGATCTTCCCTGGTCTGGAGTCAATTAACCTAATCCTTCATCGTGGACATGATGTTCCTTTCCTGGGATGCGCACCATCCTCCATAAAATCCTACCCACTGCCCCTCGCACATGTTTTAGAAGACCACCAAATCTAAAATATATCTTGGTACACAAGTACTCACCCAGTAATTCCCCCAAACTACCACAGGGATCATTCCCATACAACAGACCCTGCTGTAAAATGTTCAGCATGCATCCAGCTACAATTACTTACACCAATCCTACCACAGGTGGAAAATTCCCCATCATTGGTCATGCTACTTGCATTACAACACACCTCATATATCAACTGACATGCTTCCATTGCTCTAGCTCGTATATAGGCCTCACTACTAACCCACTTGCTATCAGAATGAATGGTCACAGGCAGATAGCAAAACATTCCAGTTCCCATAAACTGAATAATTTTAACAACTATTTCTCAGTTAGGGTGATCCAAGTTTTCCCTGATAACACAACCTCCTCTGAACTAATAAGATGGGAACTAGCCTATCAGAATATCCTGGACATCAGACATCCTCAATCTCCAATAAATCACTCCCGCCAGACTCGAAACTTATTATCGCTACTATTTATATTGTTTACATTTTATTTTTCATACTTAAAGTTTTTCAAAATATGTTTTGCATGTATTTTGTCACTCTGTTATTAATTTTATCTACCACTTTCAATGATAATATACCTTTATCATTATCATTTATCGATCTAGTATTTGCAATCCCCCCCCCCCCCCCTCTCCTACACAACCAGCTTTGCCGGCCACGCCGTTCACCAGACAGCTGTCATTGTGTACACGTCTGGCTCTGCCTGTTGTCTCACTTCTGCAAGAATAAGCCTACACGCCAAAATATTGTGAATTTCTTGTGTTCATCATTCCCAGCCGCCTTCATCTGTAGTAAGTGTTGGGTCTTATTTCCCTATTCTTCATTTTATATATATAAATTTCATTTCTCCTCGATATGTTTGTAATATTTACCATCCATAGTGATACTTAGAGGGGTCATTAAAAAAAAACCACACTGCACTCCACATGGCCTTGCCATCTGTGCAACTGATTGTAAAGCTAAGTGGCATCGAAGATATTCAAGGAAAAACAAATACTGTCCATCAATAAAATAATCCCCATGGGCAGACCAATACATAATACAACCATAAAAGTCTTTAGAGTTACTGACAATTATGACACTTGATGCAATAGCATAGACAAAATATGAACCACAATGTGTATATAAGGAATAGATATTTTATATTTACTACCAATATTTTCAGATTTACTGTACCTATTTTAAATTGTGTTTACATATCCATTTTATGACTGGTGTTTTCTGGAGTTACAAAAAAAGAATGCCAATATTATACTGCCAAAAAAAAAATTGGAGATTTCCACTGCAAACAACTGCATTAGTTATACCAATGTAACAAGGTTTTCCTCAGTTTTTAATGCAGTTACTAAATGTATAATTAATTACTAACTGTAAAAATACTAAAAAACAAAACTAACCTTAAGAACTTGTCCACGGATTGGCACCATCTTATAATCAGAACAAAGATACTTTGCTCCCAACCCAAGACAATTGACGACAATATCAAACTCATCTGCAATGTCCTTGAAGCTTTTTACAGTTCTTTTTTCGATACGTCCTCCAACCATTCGAAACCTGTTGTGGGAAAATAAAAATAAATAGAAAATGCTTACACAACAGTAAATTTAAATAAAGTTAATAAAGTGAATTTTACCACTGGCACAAGCTTGAGCATCCATTAGATAGTTCTGTTAGCATTTTCAAGGCAGTAATGAGAGAGTAACCCATGACCGCACAAGTGTTTACAAGGAATTTACTAAAACCAATTAGGGAACTAGCATGCTCACAACAGGTTTTCAACCATTCTGTTGAAATCTTAATGCATAGAAGACTCATTAAATTTTGTAGGATGACTGTCACCAACTGAGTATTCTCCCAACTTGAGTTTTTAACTTTCTCAATTGTGAAGAAGGGTAGATTTAAATCAGAAGGTAGTCTAAATATTTAACTTTTTCATTAAATTTCAGAAACCAATTTAAAATGAACATCAATCTCATTTCCAAAAGGTTTACAGGTCTCATTATATGAGAAATGATTAAACAAAATGAATGGAATTTTGGTTAGTCTTAATGTTTTTTTTTGTTAATTTAATGATATTAATTTGGTACCCTTGAAAATACTCCTCTGCAGATATAACCCATTTGTGGCAGCACTTTTTCCAATCTCCAAAGCATTTCTCTAACTCAGTTTTCGGCATGACCAAGTTCCTTCAGCAGTTCTGTCTATCTCTTTAATGTTGACAAAACATTGTTCTTTCAGGGTTCTTCTTAGTTTTTGGAACAGGATGAATACTGAGACACAGGCATCATGACCATATTGGTTTGGAACAAAAATTTACAAACAAGCTGTGAAGTGTGAGCAGGTGTATTATTGTGATGCAACTATCATGAATTGTTTCACCACAAATCCAGATTTTTTTTTTTTTTTTGAATTGCTTTGTGCAAATGGCATAGAACTTCCAGGTAATACTACTCCCTGTCAACCTTACAAACTGGTGCCAAGGACTCGAGATGCACAACAGCATTGAAATCGAAGAACACATCGAGTGTAACCTTCAAATTAGTTTAAATTTGATAAGCTTTTTTAATTTTAGCTCTTCAGGAAGTTTCTATCGGCATAACTCTAATTCACTGTTATACCTATTCAGTATACACCCATGTTTCATCGCCAGTTTCAGCCCATTTAAGCAGTTCAGGATGTCATTTTCATTCAGTAACTCCTGATCAATACTCATTTGGTGCTGTTATTGGCAGAATTGAAATAATTTTGGAACAAATTTTGCTGCCTTACATGTCATGTCCGAATATATATAATCATGAAAAAATAGGAGCTAAGTAGCAAAAATGAATTAAAAATTGGGACAGCGAAATGAACCACCATTTACCTTACATGGCGTGACCACACAAATAGAGACAAGAACACAAATGCCATAGTAATTTTTGGGTCTTCACTCTTTTATCTCCCCAATTACCAATCTTGTCCCTGGGGAGAGCTTTCCCATAACACTACAGGCCACCTCTGAAATATCCAATGTAATACACCAGCTAACCAGCAAACTGCCCAGTATCCTGTATAAATGACCATTAATCCACTAGCCACGAGAATAAATGGCCACTGACAGACAGTATGCACCCCATATTCAAAACATACCATCACCCACGAAACCAATAATTTTAATTTTTGTTTCATGGTCCATACTATCACAGTCATATTAAACAGCAGCAGCTTCTCTGGATTCAGAAGGTGAAAGCTTGCCTACCAGAAACAAACTGGGTAAAAGATAATCTCCTGGTCTCAATTTACAATAATATCCAGTCATTACATTTCCTGCCCTCTATCCACTCCTTGCCCCCATCCCCACTATTCAAATTAAACCATCACTCATTAGAGGTGGTGTTTAACAGTATGGATTCTTTTGTTTAATTTTTTCTTTAATTTTATTTATGTATTTTTTCTTACTCGTGTTTACGTTGAGAATTTACTATATTACTTTGGCTCCAACTCACTATCTCCCCCTCTTCCTGTCTTCTGTTTGAATTTACCCATCCCACATTCCTGACTAACGGTCATTCTGTGAGAAAGTCTCCCATAACAGCCACCCTTCATAATGTTCTCCTGTGAAGGCCTGAAAATCACTATGGCATTTGTTTTCTTCTCTTTTTTGTGTGTTCATGGCACACAACCTTCATCTAAGGTAAGCGGTGGTTCATTCCGCTATCCCAATTTGTAATTATATATAATGAAATCCGGATAAATTTGTGCTAGAAAAACTCAAACTACTGAGCATATTTTGATAGTCATCACTCCTTGCCCCCATCCCCACTATTCAAATTAAACCATCACTCATTAGAGGTGGTGTTTAACAGTATGGATTCTTTTGTTTAATTTTTTCTTTAATTTTATTTATGTATTTTTTCTTACTCGTGTTTACGTTGAGAATTTACTATATTACTTTCTCCCCCTCTTCCTGTCTTCTGTTTGAATTTACCCATCCCACATTCCTGACTAACGGTCATTCTGTGAGAAAGTCTCCCATAACAGCCACCCTTCATAATGTTCTCCTGTGAAGGCCTGAAAATCACTATGGCATTTGTTTTCTTCTCTTTTTTTTGTGTGTTCATGGCACACAACCTTCATCTAAGGTAAGCGGTGGTTCATTCCGCTATCCCAATTTGTAATTATATATAATGAAATCCGGATAAATTTGTGCTAGAAAAACTCAAACTACTGAGCATATTTTGATAGTCATCACTCCTTGCCCCCATCCCCACTATTCAAATTAAACCATCACTCATTAGAGGTGGTGTTTAACAGTATGGATTCTTTTGTTTAATTTTTTCTTTAATTTTATTTATGTATTTTTTCTTACTCGTGTTTACGTTGAGAATTTACTATATTACTTTGGCTCCAACTCACTATCTCCCCCTCTTCCTGTCTTCTGTTTGAATTTACCCATCCCACATTCCTGACTAACGGTCATTCTGTGAGAAAGTCTCCCATAACAGCCACCCTTCATAATGTTCTCCTGTGAAGGCCTGAAAATCACTATGGCACTTGTTTTCTTCTCTTTTTTTTGTGTGTTCATGGCACACAACCTTCATCTAAGGTAAGCGGTGGTTCATTCCGCTATCCCAATTTGTAATTATATATAATGAAATCCGGATAAATTTGTGCTAGAAAAACTCAAACTACTGAGCATATTTTGATAGTCATCACAGATGGAACAAATAGATGTTGCATACTCTGCACTAAACACACAACTACAATGTCTCTGACCATGGCTTTTAACGAAAGCAATAAAATCAGTTTATAACTATTAATAACTATTTTGCACACTAAACAAAACTTGAAATATTCCTTTCCAGGATATTCAGTTTTTAAATGCAATAGATGATTGTATTTGTCGTCAGTTATGCAAGTTTCTCAGTGCAGAGGATAGCAAAATATAATTCTAGTTATAAATATACAAACTGAAAATAAAATTTAATACGTGCTTAGCTACAATTAAAATAAGAAGAGTAATTAAATATGTTTTCTTAGTTTCTTGAGAATGTATTCTTCAGTTATATTAAATGCATTTGCACTAACATAACTTTCTTAACGAAATGACAAACATCAATATTTTATCGCAAAATTATGATTATAAATTATTCAAAACACAGTACAAACTATTACTTCAAGTAAAAAGGTGAATACAACTGTTAAGTGCGCGGTTAGACAACGGCACATTCGAGGCCAACCGCCAATTGATTTTGGCCACAGCTATAGACTGGGCAATGCTAGGAACTCTGGTAGTGTGTGTGTGTGTGTGTGTGTGTGTGGTTTGGCATGAGCCAAATGATATGTCAATATAATTAGAAACGTCTCCTACTGCGAGTCGGCAACTGTCCACAATCATTTTCTAAGCACCTTAGTATTTTGGTAAATTCTAGTTTTCTTAGCTTCAAGTAGAAGGGAAGAAGTAAATTCACAGTAAACATAAGGTTTCATTGCAAGTAGAGGTGATGGGAGGAACTTTTCATATAGAAGCTAATTCATTAAATAAACCATTTTAAAAGCAGTAAAGACACACAACATTTAGTAAAAGAATTAAATAAACTTTGTTTAATAGTAAAGAAACTTTATACTAACCTGAAACAGGGTAATCCATTATTGTCTAACTTGTAAACAATAAATTTTTACTAAGTGACCATTTCACTATTTATGAACACTTTTAAAAGCAGTAAAGTAATTTTAAAATAATAATAATTCAAAAGAAAGTTAAATTCACTAAAATTCTGTAGTTCCTGACCGGGTAAATAATATAAATAAAATTTAAAACACTTCAATAAATGGACTCCCACTTTTAACATTTTTTATCATATGTTTTCGATAATTTCCCGAACTAAAAAGTAGATTCCCTGAAAGAACTAAAAATCTAGTTCAACATATTAAATTTCATAACATTCCATGCAGTAGATCCAGATTTTATACACATTTTAAAGATTATTTCGTCATTAAACTCACGTGGTTGCACTTCAGATTTATTTGCGAGCAAACTAAGCCACTTCCATAGATAAAATAACTTTTAAAATATGTAACTGAATTCAAAGAAAATTCTGGTAATTTTACTTTTTCGATAAAACCAATAGAAGAAGAATTATTAACAAGAAACCAAATGTTTGCTTAACTAAATTAAACTGATTTCTTAGTAAATTCATTACTCAGCCATCTCGCCACCGATCTTCATAAAATTTACACAATTAGACTCGGCAATTAATGTAGAACACCGACACTAATTTTATTGCGATAATTTGTAATCCAGCAGGATTACTAAAAATTGGCTTAAATTTAAACATAGAAATAGGGAAATCCCTATTACGGTTGGAGAATCATATCAATACGCCGTTTAAACTAAATTTTTAAACAAACTAATCATTCGAGAATTCTAACTAAACACTTTTTATGTACCTTGAGCACAAATTTATACACTGTTAAAGTTTGAACACTTTCTATCATCACAATCATTTTACACTATTTTGGGAAAGTAGGTGAATACCTGATGTCACGCAAATTGGGTATATAAGCGGAGGCTGTCTTGAGCCTTTTGCCTTTACTCCGGGAGCGTTATGTAAGTTGAATGTGCGAGAGTTGTTTTGGTGCGGCTCGGGAAGTATCCAGAAACGGCCTGAGTTAGCCTGGTAACGTGTGTCAGCCATGATGAATTTTTCGGTACCAGAGCGGGATGCTAACAACTACTAAGGACTCTAAATTTTCTAAAGGGGTTTTCGGTTGATTCAATTCTCTCCACAATCTGCAATTTTTTGGAAATGTTTGTTCGATTGCCTACTCAACTGTATAATTCTAATTTGAAAAATGTGACTGAAAATAAACTTCAAATTTTTATGAAAGTGAACTTTTTTGTAATTTCGTACTAGACTGGAAACCTTTTCTAAGTTTGTGGTTTGAACAAATTTAGTGGTGACCATAAAGCATTTTAGTTGAGTATTCCAGACTGGCAACAGGGTCATTTAAAATTATTTAGTCAAATTCAACAGAACTTTTAGTTAAGGTACTAAGCCTATACTCCACCCTGGTATAAGCTTGGGTCCTTACAATTTTCCTAACTTTTTTGAGACTGTCCATCAGCTGTTGGTATGCTGGGATATCCAGCGTGCTTTTCATCTTAAACGTATTCATGTCTACTTAGAAATGCTTGGATCATTGTAAACACTTGTTCAATTCATAGAACAATGACCAAAAGAAACATTCAACACTTTCAATGTGGCGATTCACTTTATTCCATTGTTAAAGCCTAATACAAATTTTTTGTTCCACTTTCCTCAAGTAAAAAATCTCCAAGCATCCATAAGCACTACTGATGTCAACATATGGTACAGAGAGAGCCATATTTAAGATCTGTATGCCCCTAGGCTATACTTATGACGTGGGTCCATATATATCTATTCTTATGAAATGTTTATTTGGTTATGTTATTCTGTCATGTGGTGACATCACATTTTGATGTTGTGCTATGACATCTTGCTTTTCACCTTCGTTGCACAACTTACAACCAGAGATGTTCTGGTTATGCACATTATTTAATAACATTACTATTTAGCCAAGCATCAGCGAATAAACCAATTGTCAAAACACTGAAAGAAATGTACGTATTCAATTAAAATTGAGACATTAATTATTAGTTGCCTCCATTTATTTACTATTTGTTAAAATAAAAGAATGCATTAAAATATATGTCAATACATATGAAAGATAAAACCTTTAATTTTCAATTAGCAATGATTAGATTCTTATTATAACCAGTACTTGATTTAGCAGAGGGCATGAGAAAATTATTATTATTATTATTTTGAAAATAAGTTTAATCGTTTTCATGAGTGTTATGTAACTTAAATCGTTACTTCATTTGAACGAAAGTAGTTCCACACTGATCGCAACCTATACAGCCTAGACCACAATTAAATCTTATATTACATGATATAACGCAAGTTGTTAAGATTTTTTTTATAAAAATTCATTTGCTATCACTGATGACATAATTTAGCCCTATGTAAATGCATTAACCACTCAACTGTTGTAATATCAATCTGAATTATGGATATCAAAAAAGAAAGACGTAAGAACCTGAAGATTTTTAAGTTAGTTTATATTGCGATGCATTATTGCTGCTAAAATGCGATACAATGCAATGCGTGTGATTGAAGTATTGTTTCTCTGGTGGCAAGTTTAGCATATTATGTTGTTTGGTTCAAATACAACCTGGACCAGTATGGCAACGAAATGTTTTGCTATAATGCAAGGTACTAAGAATTACATTGAGCTTCATTTTATGACAATTCTGTTTATTTAAGTAATTGCCAAGAAATAAATTGCTAGAACACTGAAAAGTATGTATTTCGTTTAAGTTGGCATACTAATTATCTGTTGCTGTTTTTACTGAAACCATTACTTGGTTTGAATGAAAGAAGTTCCAAAATGATTGTGATCTATGCTGCCTAAACCACAATTAAAATATTTCGTGGCACAACATAAGTTATTAGGATTTATTTTTTCATCCTTCGTTTTCACTGGGGTCATTATTTCAGCCGCATGTAAGCTGTGTCAGCCGTCAAAACATTGATCTCCATCACAGATAATAAGAAAGAAGATGTAACAACATGTGAAGATTTTGGATCAAGTTTATATCGCAAAGCATGGTGATGCTGACATGCAATACAAGGATTATATTAATTGGCGTGTGATTGTGGATAGGCTGAAAGGCAACCTGCACCAAGTTGACAATGAATCTTTTTGCTACATCACAAAGGACAAGAAATTACACTGAGCTTTATTTTATAACAATTCTATTTAGTTAAGCAACTGCAAATATATTGTCACAACACTCTGATGAACTCATTATTTTTGACAGGCTTTGAGGATAGTCTTCTTATAAATAAAAATCAGTCCCCTATGTGCTCCTAAACTGTTCCCCTGATTACGATGAAATTTTGACGAGTTATTGAGTGCGTGTCAGCGAAAGTTGCTGACAAAAAATTCAAAACACTGCCCCCTCTTCCCCTTTATAACACTTAATTTAAACAAACCCAAAGATTTTATACAATTTTGATGAAAATTTGAACACGTATAAAATAAAATAAAAATGGATTGAAAAATACTTTCTACATATGGTTTCCTAAAACACAACCCCTCTTCCCCTTTAAATCTCATAATTTAAACAAATTCACAGATTTTATCCAATTTTTATGGAAATTTTTAGATGTATACCTTGAAACAAACAGAAAAATACTGCCTACATATGGTTTCCAAAAACACAAACCCCTCTTTCCATTTACATCCCCTTAATGTTTTTATACAAAGCTATAGTTCTTATACCATTTTTAAGGAACTTTGCACACCAATACTTTAAAACAAACAGAAAAACATTGTCTACAGTAGGTTGGCCAAAGCCCACTCCACACCCCGTTTACCTCCCCTCTTAATTTCCAATGATCTACCTACATTTTTAATCTGATTTTCATGGAACTTTGTATACTTTAAAACAAGGGAAAAAATACTGTTTACGTTTGGTTTACAAAAACTAACCCCTCCCCCCCTTAATTTTTATTAATGTTTTTCATACTAAGCTACAATCAATACTGTCTGACCAATCACCGCGAAAGTTGGCACATATATATATATTACAGAAGTTACTGACAAAATAAAAAATCTCAAAGCCACTCCCTCTCCCCCTCTACATCCCTTAATTTTTATAAAAATCCACACTTTTATCCGATTTCAATGAAACTTTGCACACGTATACTTTAAAACAGAGAAAATACTGTACACATTAGTTTTATGAAAGCTCAATCCATCTCCCCTTTTCAACCTCCTTGATCACTGTCAATGCTATTTATATAAAGCAACAGTTTCTATCCAAGTTTGCACACATATTCTTTAAAAACAAACAGAAAAAAACTGCTTAATTTTGGTTTCTCAAAGCCTAACCTCTCTCCCCCATTACCCTGTCCCCTCTCAATTTTCAGTGATCTTTATAGAAACCCACAGTTTTTACCCGATTTCGATGGAACTTTGGATTTGTATACTCTAAAAAGAGAAAAATACTGTTTACATTTGGCTTATAAAAAAAGCTAACTACTCTCCCCCTTTACCCAAACCCCCTAATATTTGCCAATATTTCTTATGCATATCCACAGTTTTTACCAGGTGTATGCATAAGTCATTTCTGATTTCACTAAGAGATGGCACCAGCGAACAGTACACAGCATATGAATGGGACACGCGAGTCAGTTATTCGTATGACATTAACCAACCAAGACACACAAGCTGAGTCTGCCACACAACTGGCATCTGTGTTGTATTGTTCAGCGATCTTGTCAACATTTTGTGCCTGAAAAAGAATTTTTGGCATGCACTGCTTTTCTTATTTAATCAAAAGAAAAAGGCTGAGGAAAGAAATTGTTTGCTGGTAGAAACATGGTGATGTCAATGTGAAAGACAGCGCGTGCGGGTAGACCACAAAAGTGTGAAGACGAGCAATTGCAGGCATTACTGGATGATGACCCAACACACAAACACAATTTGAGTGAAGTCAGTAGTGAAATGCTGCTTCAGCGCCATGAATGAAAATATGAATTCAAAAACTCAACTGCTTCCCTTTTACGTCCCCTTAATTTCTTAATGTTCTTCATACAAAGCTACAGTTTTTACACAATAATGAAGGAACTCTGCACTTTTATACTAAAAGAAAAAACTGTCTACATTTGGATTGTCAAAGCCCAGTCCTCTACCCTTCTACCACCTCCCTCTTAATTTCCACAGTTTTTATCAGAATTCGATGTAACTGTGCATATGTATACTTTAAAACAAGAAGAAAAATACTGAAATTTACATTTGGTTAGCAAAAACTGATCCCTCTCCCCCTTTCCACCCCCATATTTTTTGTCAATATTTTTTATACAAAGCTAAAGTTCTTATCCAATTCTGAAGGAAGTTTGTGCACAACTACTTTAAAACAAACAGAAAAATACTGTCTACATTATGGTTTGCCAAAGCCCACTCTCCCCCTATACCCCAACCCCTCTTAGTTTCCAGTAATCTTTATAGTAACCTATAGTTTTTATCAGATTTCAATGGAACTTTGTATATTTATACTTAAAACAAGGAATAAAATACTGTCTATATTTGGTTTAAAAAACCAACTACTTCCCATTTTACCCCAACCCCCTAATTTTTCCCAATGTTTCTTATACTCATCCACAGGTTTTATACAATATCGATGGAACTTTACACATGCATACAATAAAAACAAGGACCCAACACCTCTCATTTACCTCCCACCCCCCTTATTTTTTGACAATTTTTTTTTATACATACCCACAGTTTTTATCTGACATCAATGGAACTTTGTTTTAAAGTATATGTGCGCAAACAGAAAAATACTGTCTACATTTGGTTGCCAAATCCCAATCCCTCTCCCACTTTACTCCCTCATCTCTTAATTTCCAATGTTCCTTACACAAACTTACAGTTTTTATTCGATTGGGATAGAACTTTGGAGATGCATAAATTATTAAAAAAAAAAAGAAATCAGAAAAATACCGTATACTTTCAGTGTACAAAAACCCACCCGCTTTCTCCCATCAAACTAATTAAGCAAAATTTACACTTGAAACCATCCAGTTTATTTGCAAATATCTCGAAAACAGTAGGTAAATTAGCCAAAATAGATAGTGATATTCTTAGAGTAAGCCTATACAACATTTCCTGTTAAACAGCACTGGACTGATTCCGATCAGAAAATTGCTGACCAAGAAATTCAAACTTGAATTTTAAAAATTATTTTAAAATTTTTGTGACAACACACAAATCTTTAAAAAATTATTTTAAATTTTTTGTGACAACACACAAATCTACAGATTTAATTCAATATCTAAGGAAGTTTGTATATTAATGGTTTAAAATAAGTGAAAATAATGTTTACATTTAGCTTACAAAACTGCTTCCGCTCTCCCCTTTCACCCCTCAAGACTGATTTTCAAGTGTTTAGTATATATCTCCAAAACAGAGATTTTTTTTTTTTTTTTTTTTTTGCATATATGCCAAATGGAATCACCAAAAAAATTGTATATCCAAGACCATTACAATGAACTTGAAACTGAATGAAACAGTTCACAATCACCATCTAAGGGAGATGGTGGTGGTTCATTTCCCTAGTGTAAATCTTTTTCACTACATAATGTCTTTTAGTTCACTGTTTACTATATATAATACATATATACATCCTTCAATCTACATTCATACCCAACTTCATGTTACAAAGGTTTTATGTCCTCCTCGTTGCGCTGCAAAGGTGTTACTTTTTGGTACAAGTGTACTGAAATGTTATTTTACTCCCACACTTCAAAGAATTGAACTGCACATGTGCAAACATTGTTTTCATTTTTGATGAGAATTTCAGGACTTTTTGTGTTAAAACCATTACGAAAATAGGTTATTTTCTTTGAACATGGTTTTAAAATATAACTTATATATATATTATTGTTTTGCATGTGACGCAGGCCCCTTTGTGGGGTGGGTCCATAAGCTATAACCTAGGTAGCCTATGCTTAAATGTCCTGGGTAGAGACAAGTTTTGAACCAAAAAACATTTGACAGTTGGACTTGCACAGCCTGAAAAATTGAATAAATTACTTATTTTTTGATCAGACAGTGCATAAAAAAAATATGCGAGTTTCCGTAAGCATTAATCTGAGCGCTGGCCAAGAAACATTTTATATACACCGCGGAACATTCAAAATGTTTAACATGATGCCTTCCGCTTCCTGAATACCAAACAATCAGCTATTATCAACAACAATGAAATCCATTTGGTATTAAATGAGAATATTCTTAAATAAAATTATAGAATATTACACAGTTATTACACAGTCCAAAACAAATAATTCTGATACAGCAAAAATATTCTCAAATATGATATTTAACACAAAATAAATTAATGTTCGTTAATTAAAATGCAAGGTATCACAACTCATATTGCACACAAAGTTTGTCTCAATTATTCATAACAGCTTCATGTAATGTACAAAAAATATCACATATGAATCAAACAATGTCATGTAATCTCAATACATCAAGCATTTTATTTATTTTGTAAAAACTTAATTATCTAAGGGAGAGAAATGAATGAGAAGTTGGGTTATTGTTTTATCAAATTGTCACTCACATTGCCTTCCCACCCTGAACTTAACAGGCACAAGTAAATATCAATCCATTTACGAAGCATGCCTAATGATAATCTCCCCTAAACAGAATTAGCACATAGAAAGATACAGACATTTGAAAATGAATGAGAGGGGAAAAAAGGGAGGGGGTCAGGAAGAAATACTCTGAGATAATGTAAAAAGGAAATACTCTTTACTAAGCAAACTTGAAGGAAGAAAGGTTGAGGTGACAAAAAAAAAAAACAAACAACGTTTGAAGGTAATTACCCCTACTTATGAACATAGAGCTTCTTAGCCTGCAGTCAAACCAGCTTTGACTTCTGTAATCACAATTCTTAGTTATTGTAGCAGTCATTTCCTTCAACACTAAGTGATTGGTCTACTTTGTTTTCCGTTACAGATCAAAACGAATATTTCTTATTTAGTGTATCTTTTTTTTGATGAATTATCTTGGGTGTTGGGGTCAACATAATGATAATGAATATTAAGGCAATTCAAGCAACTCTGACAAAACGAAAGTGTAATAATTCCTCAATATAAGTGCACCAGTAATGTTGAGGGCTTACAGAAACCGTATGAATAGCATATTGTCAATGTGTCAAGGTGACTGAAATGTCACTTGTATTTTTTCATAATCTGATTCAGTTTCAGAACCTTGGAAACAAGGGTCACAGTTTTACAACCATACTTGGCTATCATTTATTTTTGTGGTATTATTGAAAGAAAAAAATTATAGATTTGTATAATTATATTGCAAACATTCTTTAAATGGTAACATAATGAAAAATACACTGAACATATATTCAGTATTTAACAGTACCTATTCGTAGCCCAAGGAAGATATTTGCGGCATTCTGTCACTAGTGTAGTAAAGAAAGAGCCATATTTCCAGTTTCCTGGACACAATGACAATTCATCCTCTGTTGCCATCCTGTACAAAGGCACCAACTTTTCCAAGTAATAATTCTGAAATTATTTAAAAACATGTATATTAAAAAAATATCATACCAACATTTGTGGCTAAGAAATAAAAATTTACCAAAGTATACATATTAAAATGTGACAAATTAGTACCAAAGAAAATTATTTACTGCTTACTATATCTAGAGTGCAATACCACTTAGTTAAGCATGACAGAACAGAGATCTGGATTCCTTGGTCGTGTGATGACCTGACGTGAATGTAGGAGGGAGTTTTCAACATATATTGTTTTCATAACACTAGAAACTAATTTGTTTTTTCTCTCTCTCTTTTCTTTTTAATTTTTCATTTATAGATAAATGGAACATAAGATGGCAGTAAAGACTTTTTTGCTTATCTTCACAGCAAATGTTGATGCCTACCCCTGTTCATCTGACATCAGTCTCTTGGACTGTAATTTTGGTTGGAATCATCCAGCATCAATAATTCTTCCATATTGTTAATGATGCCTTTCCAATTCTTCTCTAGTTTCTTTTAGCTCTCCTGTGGCACTTTTTTGATTTAGAAACGTAGATTTTTCTTGGTCAACCTACAATTGTTCATAAGATATAAATGTTCATCTATAAATCTTAATTTATCCTTTTTCTACAAAAGATATTTGTTTTTTGGTGGCCTTAAAATTTTCCCAAATATTCTCCTTTTCTGTTATTCAATGTTGTGATACATATAGTGCCTTGGATTTAATACATTTATTTTGGGGGTGGAGGGTGGGGTGGGGGGGTGGTTACGGTTTTGAATAAGTTTCATCTTCCCCATTCTTTGTCGGTTGTATTATCCAGACTATTTGATTGTATCTCATTACCAACCCGCTTGACTTATTTTTTTGCTTCTGGCTGTACACTGCCATCAAGGTTTAGGTAATTAGAGTTGGAAAAAGACGGGGGAAAAGAGGGGGGGAAAGGGGGGACAAGAAATGGGAAGGAATTCAGCCATGGTGTTTGAAGGCAACATTTGACAATTGATAACCCAAATCTGGATGGCCAGACTGGGATTCGAACTTGCATCCTCTGAATGCGAGGCCAGAGCATTATTATTGCTCACCCACTACGATCAGTAACCCATGTATTTTCTACACACAATATTTTTAGTTTTACCATAAAACATTTTTATAGCCGTTTTTGCTGCAATTTTGTTGAGAGTTTTTACAATTATTTTAGCGTCTGTTTCTACTTTCGGAAATTATTGCAACACCAGGCAAAGTGAGACATTTATTCCAAATCTCCTTACCTTTATTCCCCCCGGTGAATTGCTTTATCAATGTTCTTCTGTTTCAGTGTTTTTTTGTTTTCACCTTTGTATGGTCTTTACCGGCATCAAATTGAAATGGATCAGCAAGGGTTTGTCACACTGTTAAACTTCTGTATTAATTCTAAAGGATTCAGAAATATTACCAAAGAACCTGGCTTTTGAAGTTGTGTTTGTGAGAAACTGATTCCCTAATATTCTAACGTATCCCCGGTTCTTTTAATGCTAGGAAAAATGTTTGTCTACAGAGTCTCATGCTTTTTTTGCAATTGAAAAAAGTGACTATTGCATTGAGGTTCTGTGTTGCTATAATTTTGAGGACCGTTTTGAGATTGAATATCTGTTCTGGATATGATTCAGTTTTCACATTTGGTATTTGCCAACTGAGTATCCCACATGCAATTTATTCTAGATAGTCTAAATAAAAGTGCTTTGGAGAAGATTTTGTATAAAACAGAGAAAAGAAATGCCTTTGTAATTGTTGGTATCTGTCATGCATCCTTTATAGTGGATGGATTAATGCCCGTTTCCAGTCATTTAGTATTTCTCAAGTTTCCCAACATTTTTTGATAACTTTGTGTAAGAATTGAGCTTCCAGTTTTCACACAGTTTCCACATAAGTGCTCTTATACTGGTTTACCTGGTATTTTTTTTTTCGCCAGGTTGATAACTTAATGTTTCGCCTGTCCAACTGTTGGTGGTTCTGAAGGTAGGTTTCCTTGTGACTGTTAAGGTGGTGTTTAAACTAGTAAAAGTGACCATAAACTGCTGAGCATGAAAAAATATACCAAATAATAATGACATGATTAATAATTTAATGTTTATGCTTTGCCAAAACTAAAAAATACAATAAATAGGCTACAATACATTAGGCTACATTACAAGTTGTTTCAAGTCATGCACTCTGAATTATTTTATTTGCACAGAACTTATTTTCTTTATCCATGCCCTTCCCCCATAAAAAAAAAAAACAAACTTCCCTAGAAAATGAAATTATAAGTTGGTTTTGTCTTATTTATAAGCAAAAAAGTTTCTTACTCGAACTAGTTCCTCACTGGTGTTGGAGAAAATATAACCAGAAATTTGAAATACACCTGCTTCCGCACTGTCACCCGAGAGTCTGATATCTTCGTAGTAATTGTAGGAATCGTAGATCCACTGCCTGCAACAGAAATACTTATCACTTGGAAATAACAACAAACACGAGGTTCATAAGCATCATAAATACTATGTGAAGATAAAATATCCAGAAACATGAAATTAAGAACATTAGGAAATGATCTGCTAGACTATTCTGACTCTAGAAATGAGTACAAAAAAATCCCGAAAAATGAAACTAGGTAACATGTCAGAAATACCTTTAATCTGTATAGCTAACTGAAGTAACCCCAAATAGACAACGCCACTGTTGCTGAGATGCCATACAGAGTAATACCCTTATTCAGTGAATGACTACTGTAGGGGAGAAAAATATTCCATTGCAATAAATGTACACTGAAACACATAGTGAAATGAGACTGAATATTTGCCCTCTCAAATGTCTCTTCTAGTTTAATATTTGATGGAAATACAAGAGCTCGCAACAATTTAACAGATATATCGTACATTTTTAGTAAGTACACTGGAGAGAAATTTAGACAGGGTTTGATCAATGGAATATTTGATGTTGGTGAAAGATTGGCATTGTTGATCTATGGCTGAGGAGGACTTCTGATTTTAGAAGGCCAAAGTGGGGAGTCTCACCAAAAGGTTTAAAGGTATAGGATGTTTTACACGGATGGTTCAGAGTCAGTGTGCTCATCCAACATAAACGGGTGGCATTTGTGTCTTCATGTTAATACTTGATTGGGGTTGGATTATCTCATCTATGATGTAATGAATAATGTGGACAAGCACCAAAGAATTATTAAATTGATCTTCGCAATATAAGTGGAAAGAGTTGAACACTGACATTTAAAGTCAAGGTGTTAATTTTGGTTCTGCCAATCTCCGACTCAAGTTCACAACTGAACTTCCATCTCAATTTGCATGGTGGCTAGAATGGTGTTCTGAAAGACTAGCCGAGGAATGAATCATCTTTGAACTGTGTTGTGGGTAACTTTTTATTTGAAATTTATGAAATTGTATCACTATTTCATTACTTTCTATACCAGAGCACTGCTAATAAGGTTGATGACTATGATATTAATTTACCATTATAAATGCAACTGTGTAATATCAGAACATATTAACCCACATCCCAACTTTGTTTCCCATAAATCATTACACAGCTTAACCATAACAGTACAGTGTGCTTCAATTATAAACAATAGATATAACACAGTTTTAATTGCTGTTGAAACACATTAGTAAGTGAATTGAGATGGAAATGTCAACAATAGCAAAAGAGAACAATAACCAAGAATCACTACACCAGGCATCGGCTAAAGGTAAGGAGAAGAGGAAACATTTGAAGGGCAGAAGAGAGAGAGCAATAACGCCAACAGCAAGAGCTTGACTTAACTACTTCAGTCAAGGTAAGACATTGGGACATATAGCACGAGGACATCGTGGGTGAGCGGAGTAATTGCAGAGCTGGACACAGTAAGAGTACAGTCGAGACGGGACCAGAGACAATGAAAGGAAAGAAAAGAACAGCTTACTTATAAAAACTGATAGGATAACTTCAATTTGTTTCTGAAAATTCTATCTGAAAAGTTTCTCTTTTTCTTTATATTCCTATCTGTATTAAAAAAAGCATTTGTTTAAATTTCATACTGAATTTCCATTGTTTAACTTTTTTCTGTAGAGAGTGAATATGGATGAAACAGGCAAAAAAAAAAATAGTGGCCTATCACTTGAGTAGTTTTTGAGGAAACTGAGCTGAATTAGAGGCTGTTTGCAGTGCTCTTAAAGCTAGTAATGATGCCCTTCAGGCAAAAATAGTCATTAGTAGATAAGAGTAGTACCCTTCAAGATGAATTTACTTAGTACAGTAATACCACAAGTCAGATTAAAATGCGATAAAGATCTGAAGCAGCTTTTAAATTCCTCCCGGGGGAAAACCAGGTTTTTTTGCTGCAAACTTGTGTTAAAAGAGACAACTGTCAGTAGGCGAGCCTCAGGTTTGAGTTGAAGCAGTAGTAGGTTGCTTATGAAAATCAGTGGGTATGTTTCATTGAACAGATAAATCAGATGAAGCAAGAACTGTATGCAAAAATTGTACAATTGCATCAGAATTCCAGTCTTAAAGAAAATGGTCATTTTCACGGAAGATTTGGGGGATAGCCATTACCTAAGGATAACAGCATTACCTAAGGATAACAGGAGTACAGCAACAGTTCCATTTTTTGTGGGAGAGCATTAAAGAAGCTTATATAGAGATGAAGGAATAGGTCAGCAGTTGGATATCAGAAGTTGAACAAATTTCACAGTGTGTTGACAAATTCAAATTGTATATGGAGAACATGTTGAATGTACAGGTACCAGTAGTAATGTCAAGGACTTTAACAAGAGTATACAGCTTCAAGACCACGAGGTGGTGAAAGAGGAAGTACCGAGGTCCTGGCAGACTATCTTATGCTGCCAACATGAAGGAAATTGTTTGGTAAAGTTTCGACAATGAGGTAGAATCCACCCAGTCAAGTTTATCTCAAATTTCAAGAATTTTGGACCTTTCTGCATTGCTAGCAATAGACCCAAGATAGAAATGTTTCATAAACACCCAATAGGTGGGGCCCAACTTTGGGGAGATTTTCTTTGAGCATCGTCAGATAGCAGTCTGGGGGGGAGATAATGGTGGACCTTATATGCTTGAGAGGAACTGGGAAGAATTTCTTTATGGAATGTATAACTTCTCAAACACATTGCTAACCTCAGAAGCAAAAAAGAACTAATCCTCATTGTTAAGTACATCCTTCCCCTGACAGAGAAGGAATATTTGCTAGTCACAAGATTTGTTCTATCATGGAGGCAGTAGAAATGTTGACGACACTAGTCACTCAAGAGGAGAGTTCATGGAGAATGAGAAACCTGCACCATCAAGTGTATGCTCAGTTTTTGAGGTGGTGGAGACACAAAGAAAATGTTTGGCAAGGTAGTGGTCAGGATTTTAAGTAGAGAGTGAAAGATTTGCGAGATTACAACATGAGAAGGTCTGAAGAAAATTTTAAAAGATGGGAGTGGTGAGGTTTTGAATAGAGGTTTGAATGTAGAAAGAAAAAGGGTGGAATTATGAATGAAGCTGTTGTCCACAATCACAATATGATAAGCAGAATAGTCAGCAATGTTTGAGAGAACAGAAGTTGTTAACATGAAGGCAGGAGAAACAAAAACTAATTTCTGCCACTGGTTTAGTCTCACCAGAGGCAGGAAATTCACTGCGACCAAACAAACGAACTAAGTGAAAGATGTGAGGAGAGACACAAGACACAGGGTGGACTAAATAGGAAGAAAAGTCGAATTAATGTGGAGTTAGCAGGCATGATCTATAATGATGTTAATGCCAAAGAAACTAATGTACAAACCACATGAAAAGAGGAAGAAAGTCAGGATGAAGAAAATGTAGTATGATTGTCGAGCAGCATTTAGTCAGATGAAGGAACTAATTGTGAATTGTGTAGATGCGTGTGATGCTGCCTGAAGATGTAATGGTAACTACTGAATTGGTAGGCCCTCTTGAAAAAGGCAGTACCAATATGGTCCTTGGGGAGGGGGGGGGGGAGGCAGAGCAACAGAGAGAAGGGGGAGCATGGAAGTCAGGTCAGATGCAAATGAAGTGTGCAACTATCAAACATTGGAGTAGATGGCAACACAGGAGAATGCTGTGGTGGTGCGACAAACAGGCGGACGAGTAAATTCTATACTTCAGTATGACATGAGGTATGAGGTATTGAATTAGAACATAGAGAATTCCATCTGAGTGTAATACTAAGATTTGGACACAAAAATATGTAGGCATGTGTGGATTCGGGAGCTGAAATTTCTCGTCTTTCAGAAAAAGTATACCAAATAATTAAAAAGAATCAGCATTAAACCAGTAAAGTAAATGGGATGACCGTAATGGTCACTACTGGGCACAAAGTCACAAAGGTAACTTTTCAAGTTACAAGTGGATTTTTTTTTAAACTGCTTTACGTCTCTTTTTAACATCGAGGTCTTTAGAGACGGGAAAGGATGGGGGGCAAGGATGGGGGGCAAGGAATGGGAAGGAATTCGGCCATGGCCTTTTGAAGGAAGCATCCCGGCATTTGCCTGGAGTGATTTGGGGAAACCATGGAAAACCCAAATCTGGATGCCCGGACGGGGATTCGAACCGCCGTCCTCCCGAATGCGAGGCGAGATTACAAGTGGGAGATCAGATGGTAGACATAATACCTTATATTGTCATGCTCATTTGGATTTGGAGATTATCTCGGGAACTGACTAGCTTTAGCCCAAGTAGGTTATATCGAATTAGAGAGAGAAAATGTTAGAATTGAGCAATAAAGGAGAACAGAAGAGGAATTGAGGGGAATCCAAGCAGTATATTTGAGATGTGCAAGATGTGTGTGCCACCAAAAGGAGCACTTAGCACCTTAATGTAGGACAGACTTCAGGAGGAAAGCCAAAAGTTCACCAAGAAGGATCTCGTGTGAGACAAAGGGAAAGGGGTCAAGAGTAAGGAATCAGCAGAAGAGGAAGGAACAGTAGAAGAGGTGGAAGATGATGTAATCAAATTATTCCCGGACATCTTCTTGGATATACCAGGTCTGTATGTTAGTATGCTTGTGAAGTCAAGGTTAAAAAAGGTGAGTTTTTTTTCAGCGATGTGCTGATTGCACTGAGAATAAGAGTGCAGGAAGAACAATATAACACAGAGGCACCTGGAATAATAGAAAGCTCGAATAGTTAATACATAAACCTGTTATTGGTCAAGAAGGCTATCAGTCCTGCATGTTACTGTTCAGACTCAATAATGCAGTAGCAACATTCATTCAGGCCCTGAACCAATTTTTGAGGACTATAGTTGTGAAGATAAGGCACAATTGTACGTTGTTATCACATCGAGAAGTTTGGAAGATCATTGGGAGAACCTGAGAGAGGTATTGCCAGTGTTGAGGAACAGAAATATGACATTGAAAGGTGTCTTCCCAAGCAAGTGTCAAAACTTTCCATAATTTTATTACACCAGAAGATATTACAGTCCAGAAGTTGAGATTAGAAACTATTGAGAAATTCCAGAGACCATGGGAATTAAAGAGTTTCCTCAGACTGTGTGGGTGTTACAGAAAATTCATGAAAGGACAGGTGTTAAACTGCAAGCACATGATCAACTGGGGAAAACGTAAGTCATGGGAATGGACCAAGCATTACAAAAAAGGATTTTATGGAAAGTAAGCAGGAACTAATGAGACCTATATTAAATGATTACGAAGGCTTCCGCGGTCACTGTATGTAATATCTTGGTTCTCCGGGTGGAGCCGCGTCGATTTGTTAAAACCTAACGTTTCTGCCATCTTGCTGTGGCTTTCATCAGAGGACTGATGAAAGCCACAGCAAGATGGCAGAAACGTTAGGTTTTAACAAATCGACGCGGCTCCACCCGGAGAACCAAGATATTAGAGACCTATATTACTTTGGTGCACCCCGATTGGTGTGCCAATATGTGACTATTAGCCTTAACTTTGGAATATGGTTTGGTTGCCAAAGATTCATCTGTTGTTTGTATTTATCTATGTTCAGCCATACACATGTGTTCATCCACGAGAAAACTGGTATATTGTAGGGAGTGTTGGTGAAAGATGGGATTTGGTAGTTTTTCTTCATGGGTACTGCATGTTTGTTGCCTGGCTATGCTGGTAGCAATGACTTGTATTCACCATCCAAGTCTTGTAGCTGATTGATTTCTGCTGAGCCTTACAGTTAGTTGTACAAGGCACCGTGGACAGATTAACAAGTTGTTTCTGAGGGTAGGACAGTCTGTAGTTGACTTTACGACATCTGGAGACCATATGGTTTCACAGATAATCAATGATGGTGAATTTGCTTCTACTGTTGCTGTGATGTGTGATCCTACGACCTTGAATGAATGGTTCACTATACTAAAGTTTCTTCCCAAGATGAAGTGGCCCTATATGTCAACATCAGGTAATAAATGTTTTGTATTTTCCAATTTCATTGAGTTGTGATTAGGGATTGCAATCCAGCAAAGCGGGATCCCGCATCATTAGACAGTCTGGCGGATCCCGCACAAAATTAAGCGGATCCGCAATCCGCAAAATCCGGCGGAAACGCGTGTCAGTCTGCGTGACTCGCTGCCCCACTCGGTCTCTGTCGGATGTATTGAACTGTTTGCCTGTACCCTTGCAGTTGGAATTTGACTCGTGCGAACAAGCGTTTGTTTTTGTCAACCTTCGTCATTCGTAAGTAAATAAATACACTTTTACGTATTCATCAAAACTTACGTTTGTTTCGAGTACACATTTCTGTAATTTGAGTTATGGTGCGTATTTATTACGATTTTCTAACTATATAATTATTTTTTAAGTGTCGCACACGTTATCTGAACTACACGATTACAGCTTTTTATTCACGGTTTTATTACTCCAATTTTCTGTATTTGCAGATAAAGTAATTGTGACAATGTCCTAATTTGCGGCTGAAAATTTGATTATTCGTTGATATGAAACTAATGTTATCGTAATTTTAACGATCGCATACCTATTTATTTAACAGCTATCAAAAGGAAATTGTATATCCTTTGACTTATTGTTGTTTTGGCCGCTGCCTCAATGCGTTTCTTTGACAAAAGCCACCAGATTACATGTGCCGCTCAGGCTTTCGATTAATCCCTCTTCTTATTGTTATTATTTCGACTACAGGTAAAAAAGATATAATGAAATTTTCACTGGTGTATCGACGAATTGTGTTGTAGGAACACCATACTTCGATGGCTGCCTCTGCCGTCTTCCTCACGTGAGTAATTTCGTGTGTTTGCAATGAAATCCGGAGATACAACCTATGACGACTTCACTGCAATCATTCGCCGAGAAAGTCTCCTTTCTTACTAAAAAATAATAATTTCCACTCTAAAAACGTCGTTACGCCAAATAAGTAAATCTGAAATACTCGACAGTTTACGTGTTGGTGAGTAGTATCTCTTAATAACATTGAATCAACTGTATTATCAATCAAGGAATGAGGAGATATAATAATGAATCACGCCAAAAAAAAAGGCCAAGTCTCGTGCTTGTGCAGTGACAAAAAGTTATCAGATCTTTTTCTGAGCCAAGTCTACATTTTATACAATATATTCACTTCACTTTGTGAAATGTAATGCTTTTCTCGGTGTTATGGAACGTGTATTTAGAATTAAAAAAAAAAAGAACTCCGGTTACTTGGCCACTGAGCAAACCATATTTTTTTAAACCTATGTGATGTATTGTAAGGCACATAATATGACCAAAGACTCAATATTTTCCATTTTTATTATTTATTTAAAAATTGGTTTAGATTAAAAAACAAAAATGTAAAACCTCGAAATACACTTAAGACACGCTAAAAAGTTTTAATGTCATTTTTCCAATCAAAATATTGTTAACTGCTAATTTTTATCATTTGACATTAACAATTATTTATTAATTTAATTATTATTTAATTTATTAACGTTTTAAGTAACTATCTTTTAAATATATGCGTTAAGAAACTGTTTGTACCAATCCCACACGGATCCCGCGGGATTGGCGCAAATCCCGCGGGATTGAAAACACTGCGGGATTGCAATCCTTAGTTGTGATGCTATCTTCGTTCCCCCCACTCCAGTAAGTAAACTGACATCTCATACTATCATTATCTATTATGGTATTTGTTTTCAGTTACTGTATTTGTTAATAAAGTTAATGTGGTTCATTTCAATCAATCATTGCAATGGAATATTATCCAACTCAACCATCCCACATAATCACAATAATGTATTATAGAGAAATAATATATACTTATAAAATGAAAGTTTTGGTCATCTGTCACACCTTGACACACTATGTTGTCGCGCATGATATCACACTTATTGCCTTCGTAGCCGAACTTGAAACCAGAAATGTTGTTCTAGGTAATGCATAATGTTTAATAAATAATAACACATCTAAGCATCCACAAATAAATTAACTGTCAGAACACTGTGTTTAAATCGAAATGTCAATCATTAGATGCTTATATTTACGTAATATTCATTTAATATATAGAAGTATTCCTTAAATTCTTTGTCCATAGATATGCAAGATAAAAGCTTTAACTTTCGATCATTAATGTTAGCGAAGTTTTGATTAGATCGTTATTTAACATGGGTCAGAATTACAACTGGCATTTGATTCACAGTAGAGGGCATGAATAATTTAGTTTTTTTTTTTCCAAAATAATTTAAACCGTGTCTTATCATTGAAATTATTAATTTGTTTGAACGTAAATAGTTGCACACTGATCTTGATTTGTGCAGCCTAGACTACAATAAAAACAAATATAATGTGGCATAATGTAAATTAATAAGATTTATTTTAATTTCATTTGCTTTCTCTGGGAAATATTATGCAGGCTATTATTTCAGCAACATGCAACTGTATCAGCCATTCAAATGTTGTAATATCGATCTGACTCACGGATAACAAAAAAGAAAGTTTAAGAACCCATGAAGATTTTTATCGCAATGTATTATTGCCACAAAAATGCGATGTAGTACATGTATTAATATGCGTAACATTGAAGTATTATTTTTCTGGCAGCAAGGTTAGTGTAGTATGTGGTAGGTTGAAATACAACCTGGACCAGGATGGAAACGGAAACATTTTGCTACTGCGTAAGGCATGAGGAATTACACTGAATTTTATTTTATAACAATTCTATTTAGTTAAGCAATTGCTAAGAAATGAATTGTGAACACTGAAAGAAAAGTACGAATTTCATTTAAATCATTACTTGGTTTGAATGAAAGAAGTTCAAAATCGATCATACAATTACAGATAAGGATGGAGAAGAAGTTACTGATGATTTGAAAAAGATACAGATTTTAAGTAAATGGTTTAGTGGGACCATTAGGGACTATGATTCAGAAATGGTATTGTGTAAATCAGAGAATTAGCTTATCCACACAATTAGAAACGAGCCAACAATAAATTCGGATGTTTATCCTGAGAATATCATGAAGAAACTAAAAGCAAAAGAAAAAGGAAAAAAAAAAAAAAAAAAAAAAAACCTAAGGTGTTAGTGCATATAATACTACTATGGAAGTATTAAAAGACAGCAGAATGTGGCACTGTGCCTTATCTAGAAACATTATTTAAATTGAGTACTGATACTTTATGATCACCAGAGGAATAAAAGTACTAGTCCATAAAGAAGAAGTGACGAGTAGAGTAAAAAAAATTAATGGAGAGATTGATATGAGCCCCTTAAAGCCCAAGTGGTGTAAGTCCAATTTTTGCTTTTTTGGAGTTAATGTTTCAGAAGTGTTCAGCAAGTTGCATTCTGTTTAAAGCACACGTGGTGTAAATTCTAGTTCCCTTAACAACCTTATAGTTAGCAGCACTAGTTTATGCAGTCAATGCAGCCATCTGTTGGGTAAAAGCTAAAATTGTGTATATTGGAGATACACCACTGTGCCTGTAACTGTTTGGAGTTCAACCACTTTTTGCTCATCTAGAAATGTTGTAACCAGGTAAACTAAAAAACATTTTAATAACCTAGATGTAAAAGATTTAAGTTTTGATGTGTCATTATGAGCAGTGATGAGAGCAGTGTTAGTGAGCCGAGCATTTTGGCAGATATTGGAGCAAGTGATGAATGTATTCCAGCAGATTCTGAATTCATCTTTGCCAACAGAAAAAGCTCATAATGCCATGAACGAGGGCACTCAACATTCCATTAATAATAGCTCTTACTATACATTTTCCTATGATTTGGAAAAGTCTCTTCCTTTTCCTAAACTATCATGTCAAGTGCCCTATTACAAATGCAATAATGTTTATAATTTGGGATGCCATGAGCTTTCCTCAAAATTAGGATTTATGTATTGTTGTAATGAGATAAATGGATCACAAAGTTCCCAAGAAATTAGTGCATGTTTGGTCAAGCACATTGAAAACGGGGCTTCAGCTGCGAAAAATGTTTTAATGTATAGTGACACCTGTGCCAAGCAAAATAGAAACTGGAATGTTGCCATGGCGATGAAACTGGTTCTGAGTGAAGATAATAACATTGAAGTTATTGACCAGAAGTTTATGAGAAGTGGTTATTCTTATTTGCCCAACGACTGTGATTTTGCCTCAATAGCAAACTACAGCAGTATTTAGCAGATATATCATCACAATGATTGGTACAGGTATACTGTCATTGCAAAATCTAGGAAGAAAAATCCTTTTTACATAACAGTGATGACTCATGGTGACTTTTTGTCTGTTGGAAATCTTTTACAACATATCACCAAAAGAAAGGTTGATACGGAAAAACATCCTTTATCATTGCTACAAATGCAGTGGATCCAGTATCGAAAGGAAGAAACATTTTCAATTTTTTTCATAGAAACTCTTTCCAAAGAAATGCCCTTCTCAGAACTAAACTTCAAACCTGGACCTAAAAGAGGCAGACCTGTTAATCTTACTAATGTATCTCAAGAATAACTGTACAAAAATCAAAGATCTGTAACAAAAGAGAAGAAAAAGGATATGCAAGGCATGTTACCATTCATTCCACCCATCTGCCATCCTTACTTTTATAGTCTTATCGACTCAAGATGATGCTGCAGACATTGGGCCACTAGATGCAGAGTAAGAAATGTATAAACAGTAGAATAAAAAATAGATGTTGCAGTAAAATACTGTATTCTTTCCCCCTTCTTTAAAGAGAATCTGTTCCCTGTTTATATCACAAGTGGTGTAACTCCAAACAAAGCCCCCCCAAAAAAGAAAACATTTTAAAAGTTTTTAAAACTGCCAGCATAAGTTAGAATAACTCTTTAATGATGCATTGTTGATAAAAAAACTTCAAAATATATAAAACTAATTTTTTTATTAAAACTGCAGTAAAACATTAATTTTCTCGAAACTTGATTCATGTGAGTTACACCACTTGGGCTTTAAGGGGCTCATATGCAACCCCACCAGAAATGTCTGTGAGAAATATAACTGCTAAGTCTACAACATGGCTATAGGCACAAATATTCATGTGAATATCAGTTAGTAGGCTATATGCAAGATATATCAGATGAAATGGAAGCTCTAGATCTTTCAAAGGCTTTTGACAGAGTAAGTCATAAAATGGTACTAAATAAATTAAAAGCTATTGGAATGGAAGAAAAAGTTATTTGCTGTGTAGAAGAATTCTTTAAAAAGTTAGGGTAGTAAATGAGTAAAGTGGAAGGTGAAAGAAAATTGGAGTGCCACAGGGTAGCATGCGTGGACCATTGCTATTTATTATTCTAATGAAAAATTGTGTTGATTTACTATCAGAAGTTAGATTATTTGCAGATGAGAAAGATTATAATAGGATCAAAATAGGAGAAGCTGCAGGGTTATCTGGAGAGGATATCTAGCTGCAAAGAAGAGATAGCTTATTAGGTATACAGATAAAAAACTAGTGGTTCATTATGAATATTAGGTGAGATTGTTAAAAACTTGAAATATATCTATCTTGGCATAATATTTGATAGCAAACTCAACTGGTCAGGACACTAACTGGTAGTAGGAAAAGGTTTCAAAATTCTTCACTTGTTGAATAGAGTGATGACAGGATGTAACAGAAGTAAGGGAATTGGGTTACAAAACTTTGGACAGGTCAATGCTTGAATATGGTACAGTTTGGGTGTCAAATACAGGTGTTGGAGGAAGCAAAGAAGAGCAACTAGATTTGTTTCACAGAACACTATCAGTACCTGATATGATAAAGGAGCTGAAATGGGATTCATTAGAAGAAAGAAGGAGGGCGAAGAGAGTCATGGGAGTGTACAAAGTGTATACTGCTGATGAGGCATGGCTTGATATTAGTGAAAGAATTAAGAAGAGGAAGGGAAAAGATGACCATGACCACAAGATGGCACTAGATTTCAAGCATAAGGTGTGGGAAGGTTTTCTTTTGTTGGTTCAAGGGTCAGTGATTGGAATAACTTACTGAGAGAAATAATGAATAATTTACAAACAATGCTGAAAGAATATAAAGTTGAAAATTGTAGTGTGCGAGAGTAGGTGAAAAAGGGGGGGGGGGGCGAGAATGGGTTTTTCCACCAAAGCGTGCGCCCCATCACACAGTTAAAATAAAAAATGCCTTAATCACTGAGTGAAACTTAAGACAATAAGGTAATCAAGGAATTCCATCGATGCGAAATTCAAACAGAAATGAAAATGTTATTTTTGCTCTTTCGAAGGATTTGTTATAAACATGCTAACAGAAATCGCAGTTACCTTCCTTCAGTAACTGCCATATCTATATTACTATATTAATTTGTAATGGAGCTGTGTGTTTAATCTGGCACTGTGCAAAATGTGCACCATAGATTTTGACGGGTTAGTATCCGATTTAAAATCGGAGGTATGTCTTATGAAATTACGTCATGTGGCAGAAGAGCAGGATTTGTTCTCAGCACCAACCTTTTTACCTATAATTTGGCACAACTGAACATTTTTAATGTTTGAAACCTATGATTCAGGCTTAGAATCAGAAGTGTGAATAATAGCACAGTCACCTGACACTGGAACAGAAAATCAAAATATTTTACATTTCATACAGCATAACTAACAATAGTTTTTCCTCAAAAGATTAGAGCTGACCATAAAAGTGCGAGATGTACCATCATATTAATTTAACCGAGGACAGAAAAAAATTAGTATCTAATCAAATTGACACATATAGATAATTGATCCATCTATCAGTTTTTTTTTATAGAAACATCAGGTATTCAGTTTCTAATTCCCAATTTATGTTTTCTCAAAGAAGATGGTACTAACATAGAATAGTAATCTTTTTGCCAACATGTTACTTAGTCAGAAATGGAGGGAATGATTGATGGTTGTACCCTGTTACAGGAAATTGTACCTGCATGAACTGGGCTGGGATGCTAGAACTTAATAAAGTAATAATAAATGCCAAAAGAAAGCAAAAACACCAGTAAACCATTATTTTGTGGAAGCCAAATTGCATTAGGAAGCAGAAATTTTGCTATTCTGACTCATTACTCAAAAGAGAAATATAAATAATATTTACAGTTTGATAAATGTTACATAACAAGTTTTACATGTTGATTAAAATGAAACGAAAGATGCAAGACAACAAAATAAAAATTAGATTAGAGGAATAAACCACCACTTAAAACAGATTCTCGACCCTTGACTCCCAACTTGTATGTGCTCCATTGTTCTGATGATAAAGGCTATACACCCAATAATTATAATACTTCAGGTGTGTTCAAATCTTCGAGTGGTGATGCAATTTGTGATGAGCTGTGGTTTATTACTTTACTCCAATTATTAAATTCCATATATAGCTTTAATTTATTGAGTACATGAAAAATCCCAATATCTATCAAGCCATACTTAATTTATTCACCTGCATGTCTCAGAATCAGAACCTGAAAAATTTGTTGCTGGTCTGAATATGCCTGCTGCACCATCACTTGTTGTTTCTTCATTAAATTTATCTGCTATAATAGACAAACTTGCAGATGGAAATTCTTTCTGCAACTCAAGAGCTGTTGTTACACCCACCACACCAGCTCCCAACACACCAACTCTGAGATTACTCATTGTAATGTATTATGTGCTGCAAAAAAAGTAACAATGGATATTAGAGACATTTATGCTTCTGCAATGAAAATTACCTGTTGGATAGCAGTACTTTAGAGATGATATCACATGCATAAGTTTGTCAGACATTATTATATCAGTGATAAATTACACAAACAAGCCAAGAAATACCTACCATAGAAATAATTTCACTCTAAAATCTACTATAATGCTTAACAATTAGAAGCAATGTTAATATATTGTTACATCAACATTGGATGCTATTTTGAAATGGAAGACAACTTCCCATGAATGCCATGTGAAACAATGCTATTCACAGTAGTAAGAAATCATTGCAAATAATGTTATTGGCCAAGGGATAGTTAAAGTTCACACCAGAAACAACAAATTTGTCAATATGATATATTTACCAATACATATATGTATGTATGTAATGTGGGGAATAAAGTTTTCAAATTGGTGCAAAACATTGTCTCAATATCAGCTGTTGACAAAAAATACCAGAGTGAACTTACAAACCAAAAGCACTACATGTAATGAGTTATTTATTACTAATGACACTATACACATGCTAGTGCACAAACCACAAACATCTCTGTCATTAGTACAAAGAGGAGTAAATTATTCTGGTATACATCTGTTTAATAAACTTCCCAAGGGTATAAAACAATTTGCAGAAAATAAAGATATATTTAAAGAAAAACTGAGAGATTATCTTATTGGCAACTCCTTCTACTCCATTCAAGAATTTGAACAAAACAATTAATTGTATTCAATATGACTTTTGCAAATCACAGTTGTAAAAATTTATGTTTATTTTATTGTTTTTATTTTTCTTTGTAACATATAATTGTTTTTTACTATGATTATGACTCATATTGTATGTATATATATTAACCATGACATGTTTCACATCCCAGAGGTGCTTCCTCAGCAGGGATCCATGAAACAAGATTGATAAATAAATAAAAAAAATAAGTGTATGCTATGATTCATAGATCATACCAACCTATGAAACATAGCATAAATTGACATGATCTCTGTAACATTCTTACAGCAAATCACCCTACATTACAAACAATACCAGCCACAGCAAGATCTACACTGTCATCTAAATACAGTACAATATTAACTTCTCAGAAAAATCCACCATGTCTGCTACTATAAAGCATTTAATTCTATATACTACACATTGCATGTTATGTTACTGCTTTCCTAATTGACATATTGATGTGGAATGCAAGATTTCCTCCAAGAATGAGGCTTAAGAAACATCTACAACAAACATGAGTTAGTAATAACATGTTTTTCCTATGTAACAATATGCACAGAACAACGCACATTTCAAACCACTTTACATTATTAGCACACATTTGATGGTTTCAATCTGTAAATACTCTAAAATAATACTGCCAAATGTGTGCAGCAAATTTCAGACCAAAATGACAATTCCTTGTAGGGTCGTTCCCATTGCAAAGATGATGAAATGTTATATACATACAAACCCAAATAGTACCATTTTTTTAAAAAATATTACTATTAAAGTGAAATTGAACTTAAACATCAGCTCTTCCTATGTCAATATACAGAAAAACTACATATCACCTGTGCCAACTTCAAATTAAGAGTAACTTGTGAAATCTTTCAAAAATGTGCAATGATACATTTTGCTTATATTTTAATCATATACTGTTATATCGAACACATCCAAGGCAATTCTAAAAGTATAACAGTATGCAGTACACATGATGAAACTGCAAGTAAATTGATATTGCAAGAATAAGAAAAGTTCAGTGAAATTTTAATTTATTTGTAATTACACACCATATCATTCAGCAAAAAGGCTTTAATTACAAGGGTGGTTTGGAAAGTTCTTAGAATCACCACCAAATGTCACTGCTACTGCAATAAGGTCCCTGCATAATAATAGGTCATCCCTTAGGAGTAAACATGTGACACGTCAGTGCTCTGGGTTAGAGATGGGTTGTTCGTGAGTGAATCAGTTCTTTTGAGCAATTCTTTGAAAAGAGCGAGTGAGCAGTCGCTCACTAAAAAGTGAACAGTAGTTCTTCTAGGTGAGTCGGCTAATTCTGAAGATCAAGAAGAGCTTGTTCAAGTGGGCTTTGTGGACTGTCGAGCTAAAAAAAGTCTACTAATTGCATCAAAGTCGAATTAAGGGGGGGGGGGGGGTATTTTCATCGAAAAGTGGGGGTGTAACCGGATTCTGAGGGGTGAGACCTAAAAAAAGGTCTCAAATATTATTGAGCAAGTGAGCTAGTGAACCGTTCAAAAGAACTAGTTCTTTTTGTAGAGTGATCAAATGAACACCGCTCTTTTTAGTAAATCACTTTGCCCATCTCTACTCTGGGTAGAGATCTGTGGTGCAGACATCTCTTTGTTGTTATTTCTGGGTAGTGATTTGTGAAGATGGAAATAATAATAATAATAAAAATGGAGATCTGAGCAGCGATTAAAGTACTTTGTTAAGAAAGCTAATGAAATTCATGCCAATTTTCAGAACACACTTGGGGATTCTGCTGTTTTACATTCAACTGTTTCCAAGCGGACAAAAAAGTTAAAATGGTCGACCAAGATTTGTTTTTCCCCAGAAATTATTACAAAACTGCATATAATTGTCAATGATCATAGAGGATTGTCGACTGAAAGTGCGAGAAATTGCTGAAGCTCTAGTTCATCTAAATGGGCATATTACATTTTAAAAGTGGAGTTGGAGATGAGAAAATTATGTGCTAGATGGGTGTTGCGACTGTTAACACTGGATTATAAATGCATCAGAAAAGTAACGTCTGAACAATGTTTGACCCATTTTCGGAGAAACCAACTAGTTTCTTGCACTTTTTTTTTGTTTGCTTATGGCTTTATGCCTCATTAAGTTCGAGGTCATTAGAGGCATGAAAGTTTTAAGGGGGGGGGGTAAAGGAATGTGAATGAATTCAGCCATGATCTTTTGAAGGAAGCATCCTGGCATTCACCAGGGGAAACCAAGGAAAACTCAAATCTGGATGCTCACACAGGGATTCGAACCAACTTCCTCCCAAATGTGAGACCAGAGTGTTATCGCTCATCCACCCTGCTCGGTGCACTGGTTTGTGACCACAGATGAAACTTGTGTCCATTACTATACCCAAGAGACAAAACAACAGTCAAAGCAGTTGCAACATGTTGATTCACCACCACCAATGAAACCAAAGGCAATATGGTCGGCTGGAAAGGTCATTTGATTATACTATGCTAACCTCCCAGACCAAATACAGCAGAAGATGTGTGAAAAAAGGACAAATTTGGCAAGGAAGAACGTTATCTTTCATCAAGACAATGCACATCCTCACAAAAGTGTTAGTGCCATGGCAAAACCATATGAACTAAAATACGAATTGCTGCCACACCCACCTTATCCGCCTGATGTGGCTCCATCAGATTTCCATCTCTCCCCCCTCCCCCCCCCCCACAAATTTTCCTTGGTGGAAGGAGATTCTCTTCAAACAGAACTGACAGCCGAGGGTTGAAGGGTATTTTGCAGTCCCAGAGAAATTCAATCGTTGAGATGGGATCAAGGCATTGGAATATCACTAGACCAACTGCATTAGTGTACAGGGAGACTACATTGAAAAACAGAAAAGTTTTACAGACGCAAATCATTTCTTTCTATTCCATTCCGAGAAATTTTCTAACCATCCTTGTATCTTGATATGCTTGCTAAACATCTGGTTGCTGGACATAACTGATGACATGAAAATCATTCCATTACTTTCCCTAACATAAAATTATGCAAACTTATATTTTATTTTTGTTAGGCATTTTATACTGTAAGGTACGGTGGCATTTATGAATTATCTTGACACATCATTTGATAGTAATCTAGACTGAGTGAAAAACATTTAAAAGGTTTCAAAATCCTTTATTTACTGGATAGGTTTATGAACGGTTATACAAGGGAAGTGAGGAAGCTGGGGGACCATTGCTTAAAAAGGTGGTGTAGTATGGGACCCACTTTACGAGTAATAAATACACGAGTTGCTAATCAAATACATGATGCTAAGGAGGGCAACTAGATTTGTTTTTGGAAATTGCCACAGAACACAATCAGTATCTAGTACGTCCTAGTATAATGAATGATAATTAATTATTTATCAAATGCATTGAAAGAGTTTAACATTTAAGAAAAACCAAGAGCTGAAAATGATTGTATAGGGTAGAAATTGAATTAATATTTAATTAAAGGCTCAAAAGTTTAAGTATTACTAAATGAATGTTGAAACCAGGTAATTTTTAGGACTGCTATAATTTAGTGCTTAGGGACCATGCACAAACTACGTGGCTCGGTCCAGAGGAGGGGAGGGGTTGGCTGGAATGCTACACTGGGCTACCATGGGGGAGGGGGGGGGATCGGTGCCAGGCCATGTAGCTTTCCTTTCATAACATTTTTCACAATTAAAATGAGGAACAGAACTCACAACATGTGAATATTTATTTCCCTCAGTTAATTATGTCCGTATGTAATTTACAATAGTCTGACAGGAGAAAATGTCTTCTGGAATCAAAAGGGAAAAAAGCTACGTGCTACGTGGGGGGGAGGGGAGTGTAGAGGCAAAGGCCACGTAGGGCTACGTGGGGGGGATGGGGGTTCACAGGAGGCCAAAATGGAGCTACGTGGTTCATGCACGCTCCCTTACGAAGGACTTCTGTTTAAACTATGGTGTGACAAATAATTGAAGTTAATTTCTTTTTTTTATATTTGAATGATCTCAAACAGTGACAAGAAGTTTGTGTACTTTTACATCTATATTAACAACAAATGGAAATTTTAAAAATATAAAACCAAAATTTAACCTTGTTGAAACCTGAGAATAAATGGCAAATAAAACTAAGGAAATCTATATTACCTAAAAAATATATTTAATTAAATTTGTCATTAAAATCCATACCTAAGTGGTAAAAGGGGATTCTTGGATAACAGTGGAGCCCCAATTTGATGGATTATGTAACTCCACAAGAGTTACAGAAAATGAAGAACATTTTTTTTTTGATGTATCTCCTAGTTGTCGAAATATCATATCTCAAAATTAATGTGGTTAGTTTGAAACGCAGCCTGGATCGGAAGAACAATTGTGCCGAAGCCAATTTTTTTTATGTTCTAAGAGACGAATCGAAAGTGAAGAGTATAGATATCTCGCTTCTCAAAATTAAGACAGATTGAAACGTGGCCTGGAGTAGCAAAAAACGTCGCCTAGGGCACTATACCTACCTTTAACCGATTTTTCTCCTTAGATATCTCAAGAAGAATGTGTGTGTGTGTGTGTGTGTGTGTGTGTGTGTGTGTGTGTCACACACACACACACACATATTCACTTTTGATTTGTATTGCCTAGTTACATCAAAATCCATCATCAAACTAAGGCGCTACCGTTATCGCTGCAAAACACGGTCGAGACAGCACACGCCCAATTAGGTCGATTTATTTTTACTACAGTGAGCTGTAGTGGCTCATTTGGTTAAGGTATTTGGCGGGTAATGGAAGTTCCCAGGTCTGATGTAATTTTTACGGACCTTCGAGAAGTAAGATGCACTATGGTACAGATTCAACTTGATCTGCTAGGAACCAGGTTAGGTTAGGCGGCTACGATACTCATTGCGCAGCCAGTAAGAATTTTTCAGTAATTGTAATACAATTAAAAGACTCTTGTCACGGCCACAGTGAAGGTTTCCACAAAAATAAAGATCCGTTGATCGCAAATATTTTAAGAAACCTAAATAATAAATGATCCTTTTAAGAATCGTACCGTAGGAACAGTTCTCATTCCCAGAATCGTTAACAGAAATAGCTACAATAGTTCGCAGTGATTTTATGCGCATTATGCTAAGAAACTTCTCCTGGCAATAGCTTTTCACAATTATATTAACGAATTTAAAAACGCGATCAAGGAAAGGAACGAGAAATTCTCCAAAAAGGCCTTTTGCAACGTCGACATGGAATTAGTAGCGAGTGGTTTTGCAGGGTCAATGAGTGTTTCGGAATAACATCGAAATTAAATCGCGTTACTTACCTTAAGCATTCACTCACTGAAATAATACTTTCAAGGTTGACCTCTATTTTATCATAGCGATAAAAAATGATAAAACTGTAGGGCCTAATCAATTTGGGGCGCAATTGTACTTGAAATTATCGTTATATCAGCAGTATTTTTTTTCCAACACTGCCATTAACTTCAATAACATATGAATGCAGTAGCTAAACGCTAGTTTAACGAATGGATCCAATTTCCGCTTTTGTAATTAATTGACGAAAACTGTCACGTTCACATAAGGTGGCGTCACATTTGTTTCAAGATAAGAATTATCTAAATCTAACGGTCTTATTTTTAACTTTACGCTAGCAAATAACCTACTTCCAGTACATTAGTAGGTTCTCCTAATAGATTTTATTAAATATTGGGGAGGAAAGCAGATTAAGGATTGACTATGATAAGGTGGGAAAGGAATTGCTTGTTGATAAGTGGGCAGAACAAGGGAGCAGCCAAGATTAGCTTCAGGGTGGGGTTTTTAACGAGGAAACTTGATACAAAATGCTTGTTGAAAATGGTTTTACTTGAAAAACTAAACACTCATTTAACTTATTAAGCACTAGTCCATGAGAGTACTGGCTAAATTTTGTCAAAATTTAATTTTCAATATTAAAAGTGGGAATTTTTATTTTCACATGTTTTTCACTAGGCCATATAAGGGGGGGGGAGGCAAGCTGGAACTCCATTTTAGGAAAAGAGTATGGGAAAATTCTCTTTTGTAGGTAAGGGCATCTGAGATTGAAATAAATCACCGAGAGAAATGATTTATAATTTACCAAAAACTAAAGATTTTAACATTGACGTTTGAAGAGAGAAAAATAGTGCAGGCAAAAGAAAAAGGAAAAATGGGTGGGTGGGGAAATTTTCACCACAGCATGTGCTCCATTAAAAATTAAATCAAATTAAATACTTGTTCGGGAGATAGTGTACCAATATTCAGCCGAATATAATGGTGTGTACCATCATATTATTATTCTATACACCTAATTGAAATTCAGACACATTTTTACCTAAAATCGTTTAGTGTGAGGTGCATTTTTTATTACAAGCTTGGTATTGGTACCTCACTTCCCTTACCACAAATGAAAACTTTCATACTTAATGCCTGAAATCAACTTCTAATTTATTATCATGGCCCTCTTAACATGCTCTTTCTAGATGTTCCATCAACATTCAGTAACGTAGCTAGGTGAACAAGGGCCCTGGTGCAAAAAAATTGGGGCCCTCATCTCTACCAAGACTTGTGAGGTTTGCTGGCAGGGGCACCCTGAGCTGAGCTTGGGGGCTAAGCTTGAGAGACCTGGTGCACGGCAGTGCCTAGCCCTCCGATAGCTACACCACTGTCAACATTTATCCAGGCCCTAACAGAATAACCCCTATGTCTTCTGCATGCCTATAATTCTCTTCACCCACCTTCTATTTAGCAATGACTCTCAACCCATTTTTAAAAAATCATTTTAGTTTGTAATTTCCACTAAGAAATCTATCAGCCTTCTTTTGTACTCACTCCAACTCATAACATAGATTCCGTATAGACTGGTAAGTCAGTGAGAAAAATATCTAGATAAATCAGTTATTCATTCAACTGCCAACAGGAGGCATTGAAAGTTATAGTGAGGAACAAAACACCTGATTTGTTTATAGCAAAGTGGTGCAAGTCAGATATACATCATTGTGTTTATAAATGTTTACAACATTCTGACTGACTCTGCACTTCTGCAAACGATTTCTATATAAATAATGCATTCTGAAGAAGAATTCAAGATATATTAGATGATCTTGAGACTGTGATGAATGGAATCTTGAGTTGCAGGAGATTTCCCTGAAACGGAAAGTCAGTTTCCTCCCAAAGTGGGTTATAAAAACATGGTGTTGAAAATTGAAGGAAAATAATTGATTGTGAGATTGATTCATGTTGAGTAAAACAGGTTACACAAATGAAGGAGGACATGATGAGCCTTCTAGAACAAATTATACCAATTCCTGTATCTTCCAGCGAACCTTAAATGAGGAGACACCATTTGCCTATTTTAGTCCACTGGAAATTGTAGAAACTGATGTAAAACAAAATAATGAATGTACATTAATCCAGGCTTAGATTTTTGTCTACTTGTCATAACTTTTATTTTGGTAGCTCTGAGATAACAGGTGCTAAGTAGCAAAAGGAATTACAAATTAGGATAGGGAAAAGTACCACTACTTACTTCAGATGACTGTGTGAGACAGTCTCCTACAACACCCACCCTCCATAATGTCTTCTTGTTGATAAAGGGCCACAGACTTGAAAAGTTCTATGTCATGTGTGTTCTTGCCTTTTTTTGTGTGTTCACACCATACAACCATAATCTAAGACCAGTGGTAGTTCATTTCCCTACCCTAATTTTTAACTCCAATGAATTGATTTCATATTTTTAATATGAATAAAATCTTTTTATTGTTGTTGTTGAGATTCTCATGTTCATTTGATATCAATTTTGATGACAAATACAGCAGTGTAATTCACTGGTTGTGATAATAAATGGTGGTTTAAGTCATTTCTGTCAACAGTAAAACTGTAACCATTATACAGATTCTATTAAACTGAAGCTTCTAATAATAATAATAATAATTTTATTGTCATTAAACTGTCATAGCAATAGACAACGTCAAGAATACAAATATGAAAATACAAACAAGACAAAATTCATAATTAAAAACAATTTAAATTGCACACTCCACACACAATTATTTCATATTTCCACATTCATAGAATTCATTAACTGAATAAAAAGGATTAGTGACTAACCAGCTATACAATGTCTGCTTAAATAGATTGAATGGGGCTTCAACCCATTCTAGAGGTAGTTTGTTAAACATTTTCATACCCAACACTTCATAACTGTTCAATGATTTCGATAATCTACAGTAAGGTATGTCAATGTGCCTATTATTTCTCGTACTGTGACAGTGTAAATCTTGTCTAAGAAGGTATTCAGCTTGGTTATTTTTTGTGTGCAGGAGAACAGTGTAAATGTACAAGTTTATTACCGTTAATATTTTTAATTCAATAAACAGTGGTCTACAATGGGCAAATTTTTCAGCGTTTGACATAATCCTAATTACCTTCTTTTGAAGGACCAAGACATTCTGAACATGTGTACTATTGCCCCAAAATAAAAGTCCATAGGATATAACACTCTGAAAAAAAGCAAAATACGCTGATCTTACATAGGCTGTAGGTACATGATTTTTTAAATTTCTTAACAAGTACACCACTCTAGACAACCTTGCACTAACGTATTTAATGTGTGGATCCCAAGACAATTTATTATCTATAACAATACCTAAAAACTTAACATAACCTACATAGTCATCTACTGGGTATTCTCTTAGACTAAATACTGTTTGTTGTGTTTTACTCTCATTGAGCAAAAACCCATTAGCTCGAAACCAGATTGACACTTGGGATAGGGTATCTTTAGTCATGGTTTGAAGAGTTTCAAAGTCTGAACTTACAGTAAGAAAAGTGGTGTCATCAGCGTATAGAATGGAGTGGGACATTATATAAAATGGCAAATCATTTATCATTAAAATGAATAACAATGGTCCCAATACTGAGCCTTGTGGCACACCACACTTGATTTCAGTTATCTGGGATCTTGCCTTTCCAATACATACAATTTGTTTACGATTACTAAGAAATGATTCAAAGATATTACCAGCTTTGTCACTAATGATTCTGTAATGAAGTAATTTATTAAGAAGTAAATCATGGTCTACACAGTCAAAGGCCTTACTGAGGTCGCAAAAAGTTGCCTGAGCAAAGTTTTTCTCCTCATAAGCACTTAGAACCTTCTTAATCAAAGAGTCAATAGCATGAGCAGTAGATTTGCCTTTCCTAAAGCCAAACTGTACAGTAGAAAGAATGTTGTTGTGCTCCAAATAAACCGATAACTGTTTATAGATAACAGATTCTAGTACCTTAGAAAAAACTGGTGTCAGAGATACAGGGCGATAACTAGATGGGCAATCTCTCTCTCCCTTCTTATAAATGGGCACAACTCTAGATAATTTTAACACCTCTGGAAACACACCTTCAGTTAAACATTTATTTATACAATAAGTGAGAGGAAATAATATACAACCAATTATCTTTTTAATCATATTACTAGAAAGGTCATATATATCTACACTATCAGATGGTCTAAAGTTATGTACAATACCCAAAACATCATCTGGTGATACCTCCGAAAGTACAAATTTATCTTTCAAAGTATAGTTTACATTATGACATTTTATGATATCAGATACACTTTCCTGGGGTCTAACAATGCTGTCACAAATGTCATTCACCGACTGTATACAAAAGTTATTAAATTCATCTGGTGTTACTGCTACAGCCTCTTTTCGTTTGGTTTTGGCCACTGAGTTTATCACACTCCATGCTTTCTTACATTTATTATTGGATGACTCTATACTGAATATGTTATGTTGTTTCTTAGCCTCATTGACTGCGTGTTTATAATCCTTTCGAGCTCTTAAGTATCTTAGCTTAGTCGTATCTGTTTTGTGTAGTCTATACAAATCTAAATACAATAACACATTGTTTTTCATATTGGCTAGTTGCGGTGTGTACCACACATTGTTATGCCTATTTATTTTACATGTATTGGGATTGACTTTACATTTGTACTGTGGAAAGTTTGTCTCAAAAATATTTATGAAAGCACAGAAAAATCTCTCAAATGCTACATTAGCAGAGCAGTGACTAACACTATTACACAAATCTTTCCAATCATAATTCCCAAGTGAGACCATAAAATTAGACATTTTATCCTGCGTTACTGGTCTTGTGATGGCCACCTTAGGATCTTTGTGCTCTTTGTTCTTCAAATTAGGCATATCTATTTCAATCCAAACTGAATCATGGTCTGAGAAGGCAAAAACAGCCACATCAGAACACATTAAATCTCTGCTAACATTTGTAAAAATATTGTCAAGACAAGCATTCTCCCTTGTAGGTTTACAGTTAGAAAAACTGAAATTAAATTGTCTTAACAGATTTTTAAATTCATTTACATTGTGTGTATCTTTTGTCACATCAAATGCAGCATTTATGTCTCCACCAATCACTATACTGAACTTTCTCCACCTAGTACTAAGAAAAAAATTTAATAAATTCTCAAGTTTTTCTAAAAAGGTTAGTGGGTCACCACTGGGTGACCTATAAAGTGATACAATAACTATTTTTAAATGCTCGAAATATATACCTGTAGCTTCAAAATGCAATTCGCTACACAAAAAACCTAAATCTAATTCATTACTAGCGTTCATTAACGCTTTCTTAATATAAATCGACACACCCCCATGAATCCGCTGTACCCTGCTAAAACTGTTAACTAACTGGAAATCATCTAATACATGAAAAGAAATTTCATTACCCTTGCACCAGTGCTCACTCACACATAATGAATCGAGCATATTTTCATTAGCAAAATCGTTTAAAAGTACATGTTTTCCTCTTATACCTTCAACATTGAGATAACCTATCTTAAACGAATTCCTAATGCTAACTGTGTTCTGACTTAAGTTATTTTCCTTGACTAACCTCATGGGCCTAGTAACCTGCTTGTCATTGGACTGGTTCTCCACGGTAAATGTTGATAAACCAGCTAGGCCCACATCTAGTTTTTTAACTCTAAAAAAGAATTTCCCTTGAAACCCAGTGGTATTGGCTCTAACCTCAGAGTCTGTGTGAGGTCTAACTCATCGGCTAGGTTTATAATTTTCTCACTCACATACCTTTTTCCCAGATCATTCAGATGGAGGCCATGAACGGTGTAAAATCTCTTACCTAAGTTACTTATATCTACAAAAGACACATTTTTAAAGTATTTGCAGAGTTTCTTCATTTCTTCATTTACTCGAGCTACTTCTGCATTCACACATGACCAGAATGGAAGATCGTGCCGAAATGATACTGAGAAGAGTGCAATTTTTGTGTTTTGTAGTGCATGCAACTTTCTTCTTAGAGACGATAAGAAGAATTTTCCCTCATTTCTTGCTACATCGTTTGATCCAGCGATAAAAACTGCCATTCCTGTAGCATCTGTAGGTGAAGAGCTTGCCGCCACATCTATAAATTTTGCTCCTGGTTTTATTGAAGCTGAGGTGTGATGGTTGGAACTGTTTTCGATAATATCCCTTATTTTTCGTCCTTGACTGTCTGCATAAATATGTATTTTTACTGGCCTAGCTCTGCGTTTACAATTTGATGTCTTTGGGCTTTGTGTTTCATTACCACCATTGATAATTGGTCTAAGAATTTCACTACACTCTTTAATCACTTCACTTTCGTTAAGCTTCGTTAGTTTAGGCACTTTGACTCGTAAACCTATTTCATTTACCTTTTCTATAACATCGCCATCTTCAAGTAAACTGAATCTGTTTTTGCAAGGTGGAAAGTTCACTCTTTGAATATTTTGAGATTTTTCTTCGTCTACTGGTACTATAGTTACACCGCATTTTTCGGAATTTTTTTCTTCTAGTTTATTAGATGCAGAACATTTCTTGTTTACAACTGAGCTAAAAGTTTCGAAACACTTACTTTCATTCGTTTTAACACTAACGTTTTTGTTGTTCTCCAAAATTTTGCATCCGTGTTCCAAAGCAGCATATTTTATTTGTAATTCTCTAATATCACTTTCCAATACTTGAATTATAGCGTCCTTGTCTCTGATGATGTCCATGTACTGTTTTGAACACATTTCCGTTACACACGATTCACACGACCATGAGTAGTCAACTGTTACCAGTTTTATATTTATTTTGCAGCAATTTTCGTGAAACCACCATTTACAATATTTACACTGGATACCTTTCCTCACTTGTTTGAAACACATCTTACATTTATTACCACTTTTTACTTCCTTCTTATCACTTTTATCGGAACAGTTTAAACCCGCTAGTCCGATCGGCGCCATGTTGAATTTGGATTCAGACAACACCCTAAAATAACAATACAACATTTATGTTCCTAAATTTATCATAGTTTATTAAATTCTGGAAACAAGGAAAATGTGACTTTCAACACTGTAAATTTAACCCATCCACATCATCCCATAATATTCTAGTAAGTGCATGACAAAAGTTTTGTAACCTACCTCTCTTATATCCTTTCATTATCTTCAACATATGCAATACTCTGTCTGAACCCTTTCTCCACAAATCTCCCCAATGCATCCTGCTCAGTTTAGCTTACTGTAATACAGTCAACTGACATTCCCAGGTATTTACACTGTATTACTTCAACAAGCAATTCACATTTCACTGAACAATTGTATAACACCTATCTGTACACCAATTAGTTTATTATTCTTGCCATTTCTTAACTACATGCTTATCCGCCAAAAAGAAATTGTGTCTACATCTATCTGCTATGGAGATAGCCAACAGCAGGTTTAACAAACTATGGAAAAGCAAAATTTATAGCAAAAAATGAACACAGAAGAAGAGTTTGCTATTTTTTGGTACAGGATATCTATAGACCCAGACGGATCTTCAAATATCTTTGAAACAAAAATCAACTATAACCTGCACTCAAGAAGTTTAGAAATATTTGTAAAGAAACGATATAATTGAAAAAGAAGCAAAAGAGATTTTTAAGAAAAAAGTTTTAAAATGGAAGGATTCAAAAGGAAAAGAAAAAAGTGTCAGAATAGTGTTTGTTTATTTATCAAACTTATTCCATGGATCACTGCTGAGGAAGGACCTCTGGGATGTGAAATATGTCATGGTTAATACACATACATACAATATGAGTCATAATCATAGTGAAAACAATTATACATTACAAAGACAAATAAAGAGAAAAATAAACATTTTTTACAACTGAGTTTTGCAAAAAGTCATATTGTATACAATTAATATTGTGTTCAAATTCTTGAATGGAGTAGAAGTTGCCAATAAGATAATCTTTCAGTTTTTCTTTAACTATACCTCCAGTTTCTGCAAACTGTTTTATACTCTATATTCAACAGATGTACCTCATAATAATTAAATAATCTAATGACAGATGTTTGAGTAGGTTATTTCTGTTTCTTGTATAGAAACTGTGTATCTGTGAATTAGATGTAAACAGATTAAAATGTTCTATGACGAAGCACATGAGAGAATATATATACTGAGAACTCGCTGTATGATTGAGTTTTTAAAAAGTTGTTTGCAAAAAATCTTGGTTTTACCCTACACACCATCCTAATAGCTCTTTTCTGTGCTATGAAAACTTTTTTACTTTGTGAAGAGATCCCCAAAAAATTTATGCCATATGACATCATTGAATGAAAATAGGAGTACTACACCTGTTTTGTTAATTCTAGATCTGCTGTCACATAAAGTGTTCATATTGCAACTTAACTACTTCTGTAGTGAATTGATATGTTAGTGCCAACAGAGTTTCTTCTCATCTATTTTAATACCAAGGAATCTTATACGCCTTGTTTCTAAGATTGTGTTACAGTAGAACTTCAATCATCCGAATCAATTGGGACTGGACGCGATTCGGATAGTTGGATTTTTTTCCGATAAAGGGTCGATTTGTATTAATTACTGTATGTATATTGAAAAACTATTTTTAAAGAAAAATAGCTTTTAATTAATTAAATGAAAAGGCAACACTTCTAAATGTTAAGCGTACTTGCAAGTGCTGTACATTAGTACAGTTGTACGTACCGTCCTGTAAATAAAAGATTTTTTCAGGTTTGAATTGTTTGATTACTATTTATTTCTGAGATTGTTACCAGTGGCAATTGAATCTCCACAAATCTATTTGGGAAAGCAGTCTGAAGAAGTCTTAGGGCACTATGTGGGGATTGATTTTCTGTGCCTCATTTCTCTACAACTGAAGTAAAATGTTTATTAAATATTTCACAAACTTTACTTCACAATGCACAGTTCCATTTTGTTAAATTTTTATGTCTTTAGAGAGATTTACAGATTTTACTGTTTCATTTTTTATTATATTCCATATAGTTTTCATTTTATTGCCTGAATTATCTATTTTTGCTGATATATACCTGCTGTTGGCCTTTCTTATTATATTTCTTAGTATTTTAGAATAAAGTTAATTAAGTTTTCAGTGGATAGTTTTCTGATTCTCTTACTTCTAAGCAAAGGTCACTTTTTGTTTTGTATGAAGAGAGTGAAGTAATACATATTGAGAGGGTGAAGGAGTACAGGATGAAGAAGGAACAACAAAAGGACGAAGCATTGGAATTGACTTGTGTATCTTAGAAGATCCTAATGGGAAAAGAAGAAAAATCACGGGGTAATGCCTCTGCAACAAACAGTAAGAAAACTGGTAATAAAACAAAACAGATTTAAATAATATATAACATATTATGAATATGCATCCACTAAATTGGGAAATGATATCTTGAAGGAAGCACACCATCTTTGCTATTTGACTTGAACATTGCAAAGCGAGTTTATGATTATCTAGATTTTATTGTACAATTTAACTGAAATGGAAAATATATCTTCTTGAGATGGAGTATAATACGATATCACTTTAACACCATTAATGATATTCCAAACACTTCTGAAAAATCATAATTCCAAAGGATAATTTCTACAGACATTTTTCTCAGATACATACAAATAGTAGTTAGTCGGTTCAGTGGATATTCTTAAACCAAAGTTGCTTCTAAACAAATCCCACAAAATAATAAATCTGAATTCATGAATAAAGTTTGATAAAATTTTGTTTTGGTTTTTCCAGCACATATATCTAGGTTATTTAAATCGTAATGGTCTTGGGATGGTAACATTACATTAGGTAAAAAATTGGCATTACTAGGTATATGCGTTCGTGTCATTATTTCTATGGAATTATGATCAAATTTTTCAATTATATTTTTATGCCAACACTTGATACAAAGTACTTTATACAATATGGGTTGTTTAACAAATTTACTATGTCTGTTACAGTACCAATGAGGTTGATTTATTTGAACTAATCTATAATTTGTTACCATGAGATTAATATTTATTGCTAAATTATTAGACATGTAAGTATTGATCATAGACATAGGAATTAACTCAAAACTATTAAATAATTCAATTGCTCGCATTAAATGGTCATAGCGTTTAAAAGGATCAACCCAATCAAACTTATACTTAAACTCTTGATGAACTGGAAACTGTTTAAAAGTATCCTCAGAATTTAATTTTACATTCAAGTTAGTTAAACATGATGGCCAGTGCAGAGAATTGACAATATCTGTAAATCTCTTCGAAATATAACTCACTTTTGCCATTCGATTAGTTCTAATTACAGAATTCTTATCTGAATTCAAAGGATCAGTAATTGCAGAACATAACTCACTATTGTCACCGCTTATTCTAGTGTGACCAGTAAATGCAGTTTCAAATATACTCAACTCACGTAAAGATACAATATACTCTTCATCAGAACTATCAGTTGCTAATAAATCCATTACAATTTACCTTGGTTTACTACACAAGTTACAAACCAAACTACACTCAAAAGACTGTGTGTCAGAGTGCTTCTGTTCTGTTCGGATTCTGCTTGTAACTACACTGAATTGGCTAGGAATCGCTAGCTACTTATATACCCGTTTCTAGCTGGCCTTCCTGCGTAATGTCTGTCAAGCTTTCACTGGTTACTTGCCCTAGCCCCCCTGCCACCGGCCACGCGCCCGACTGGCTGACCTTTCCGTGTGCTTCCTGGCGCATGTCTTCGACATACGGAAAGGTCAGCCCCCTAATCATTTTAAATGATCTTGAAAATATTGAGTTCTTTGAATGCACTCAGCAGTTTCCTTTGTCATTTATACAAGTTCACAACTAACTACCTTACACACAAATGAAAATTTTCCCAATTTTTACCTAATAAGCAGATTCGTGTATGTTTTATGGCAACATGAAAAAATAACCAAATGGATGTAAATAGGGTTTTCAGTCAGAGCAATAGGATCAGACTTAAAATCTGTGACTTGTCAATCTAAATGGACTGGCACCAGGGCAAGAAATGTAAATCTCATTTCTAAACATTTTTCACAAACAGATAGCAGGTATCACTCCACAATACTATTTTTAGTACACCTGCTTGTGGCTTTTTCTTTATATCTGCAAAATGTTGGACCTGAATGGACATTTAAGAAATAATTACCAACAGTTAGCTGCAGAGAACAATGTGTCATTAACAAATGATCAGATGAAAAAAAAAAAGTGTGAAAGTTTTCTTTTGTGTGAAAACATAAATCGAATCTGAGCTAGAGGAACCCACAACATAAGTAGATAGGACTGAGGATACTTCTTACATAACAGTTAGGCCTTCACATTGGTCAGTGTTAATAATGTGGGAAAAAGCTTGTCAAATATATATATTAAACATTTGGACAGGAGAAAAACCACTACTTGCCATAGAAGAGGGGATTCCTGCGGCGTCGAGACATGGAAAAAAAAAAACACGTACACACACAGAACAAATTTTTTGAGCCTATAGCCCTTCTTCAGTAGTAGAGAGATGGCTGCACGCTGGAGGCTGGCAATATATATGTGTTTGTGTACTATTTCATGTTTCTGATACCCTCCTCCCTTCAGCTTTGGCGAGTGTTGGGTGGAGTGCATTTCATCTACCCTCCATAAAAAAATTGCCTCACGGCAGTTCTTCCTTTCCATTGTTGCCAACATTAAAAAACCTACAGTATGTCTTATGACTCTACTCCTAATGACTTGGCACTTTAGAAGGAAATGAAACTCGGTTCTGAACCTCAAAATATACAAATACACAAATATATCAAAGATAAAATACCTATGTGATGTTGAAAACTCTATTGAAGGAAACTCCTACAAACTTTGCAATAACTTGTTCAAGTAGTAAAAATAAATACTGAAAATAAGTACTAAAAATAAATACTGAAAATGAGTGGCTACATTTACCACAGGTCTTGTGCTAGCTCAGCTACTTACTTCTTTTAACTTGACACAGGGTTTAACCCGAATTATTGTATTTTCTGTGTTTGTGTATTGTTTTGTGATGCTGCTGCCCTCCTCCCTTCAACTTTGGTGAGTGTTTGGTGTATTTTATCTATGCTTTCGTTATAGAAAACTGCCCAATGTTATTTATAATTCTGGTCCAAACCAAATAGTTTGCAATACATGAGGAACTACTTCCAGTCAGTTCAGGAAAGCAACACAAATATTAGAAACTAAATTTCTCTCACTGCACAAATCTTTAACTATGCTCTCGGATTCTGTTTATTCCAGCCTCATACAAACTACTGAACAGATTTGACATTTATGGTAAGGAAATTGATGGAGAGATTGTTATACATCTAAATCAGAATAGTTCTGAGGAAAAACACTAGTTCTCAAAACTGAATCATATGTTTAGGTAATGATTGTGATTCTACTGGGCTATATGCAAGGTATTTCAGACAAGACAGACAAGGGCGGCCAAACTGAGTGGCATTATATATCTCTAAAGCATATGACAAAGTGAGCTATGATATGGTAAATAAGGTAAAAACTATTGGAGTGGACGAAAATGTGACTTACCAGTTAGAGGAAGGATTAAAAGGTAAGAATCAAAAAGATAGGGTAGGAAATGCATTATCAAATGAGGAGAAGGAAAATAGCAGGAGTGCCACAAGGTAGTGCATCAGGAAAATTGCTCTTCATTATAGTAATAAATTATTGTGTTGGTGCTTTATCATAAGAACTTAAGTTGTTTCATGACAATCTACAGTATATCTACACAACAAAACTGTTGAAAAGTTGTGCAAAGCTAACAGACTGATTTAAATGAAACTGCACATATTTAGGACTTATGTCACTGTTTGTAACACAGTACATTTTTTATCCAGTTTGGTAGCATAGTTCTTTTCGATACATTGTCCACGATACAAACCTTAAATTTTGGATTGTGTGTGTGTGGACAAACAAAAGCTAACCATTTCAATGAAACCATACACTGTGATAGCATACGTCACAATACTGATAGCTTACCTTATGCTCTGAGAAATAAAAAGTGCCTACTAATTTAATTGTTCTTTAATAGAATCCAGCAATTGAATAGAGTATGGCACAAGCATTTTCATAGTATTTTTTTTTATCACAACTGAATCTAAAGGAGTCTAATAAAGCTTGTGAGCAGTTCTGACATGGACATAGCTATGCATAATAATTCAGTCTACGTACCTTTGTGATTTATTCATGAAGTGTGACAATACGTTGAATGAATTTTATTAGCAGCAACTGCTGTTGTAATATGTCTGCTACCCTGATTCGTTGAGACTGGCATTGTCAAGTTTTAACAGGTTCTGTCTTGTTATAGTCAGCTTCCAGAGCCATTGAAACAGTGGTGCCCAATGGGGGCGGGTACTGCTCACCAGTGGGTATTGTAGAGGTCATAGTGAGAGTTTTTGGTCGAAGGAAAATTTAGGGGGCATTGATGACAAACTCCCACACTCTTCTTTTCAGTATTATATCCGGCTTTAAGCGTTGCTTCAAACAAGTTTTTAATTGCATTCCCATGCTCTTATGTAACCAGAAAAGATTATAGTGTTCTCAGCACTATGGGTTACATTATTTATTACGAGAAGAGGAGTCAGTGTGATTTTGTTCTGAAAAGGGGGCAGTGGGTAGTTTTTCCCCCCTCTTGAGAAGAGGGTATTCAGTAAAATTTTCATTCAAAAAGGTGGTGGTAGGCCAAAAATGGTTGGGAGCCTATGCACTAGTATGAGGTTATGTTTACCGTTTTTGTCGTGCATCATGGATTTCGAACAGCGAATTAACATTAAGTTGCAAAAAAAGTGCATGAAATTTTAAAATCGGTGTAAGGTAATAATGTGGTAACTATGAACATTGTTTACAAGTGATATGAGCAATTTAAAATCAGAAATGAATTGGTTGAAAACAAGTAATGGTCGGAACATCCATCGACCACAAAAAAAGACAAAAATGTGCAAAAAGTTCTAAAACTTGTTAATTCAAACAGGCAAATGACTATTCAAGAGCCAACCAAAGAAATTAGCATTTTGTGCTATGTGTAAAGCATTTTAACCAATAAATGAGACAAATGGGTGCAAAATTTGTTCCAAGACTTAACTGATGAATAGATGGAAAGTAGTGTCAGTTTGCAAAGAATTGCAGGATCATCTTCATGAAGATCTGGACTTCATGGCCAAAACTAACTGTAGATGAGCGCTGGATCTATAACTATGACCTTGAGATGAAAATTCAGAGTTCCCAATGGAAAATCAGTAACTCTCCTCACCCTAAAAAGGCACCTCTGTGAGAGTTGAACATCAAGGTCACGCTCATATCTCCCCCCCCCCCCTCTCCCCTCCCCTCCCCTCCAGATAGTGAGGGCATAATGTGATCAGAGTTCGTTCCAAGAAGAACAACTGGTTGAATCCATATCAACTCAGGCAGGGAGGTTATCTTCATAGTATCAGAAGGTTTTGAATTTAACAAATGTTAAAATTCAGGTAAACTTAATATACCTGAATATTTTTTTGTTGCTCAAAAAAATTCCTGATCCGAGATACAAACTGCCAAAGATGGCAACCAAGGACGCATTTCTCACTTGCAATTTTCGATAAAAGTTTTTAAAGTGCTCTGTCTTTGGAACAATGGATGATGACATTTTGTAGCCTTTTTTTTAATTTTAAAGACAATATTTTTCTGTTTATATAGTCCATCTTAAAATGTGTGTTGCTGCACCCTTCCAAAATAGTTTTTAAAAATAAAGACTTTATTTCTTCAACAATTGCCAATCTAAAATCATCATCATTATTATTCTGTTGATCAATACCATTTCTTGCAAAGGAGAACTTCCACTTTAGAGTATAACAAGTTTTAGAAACATTTCAATAATTAAGAGAATTTTGCATGAACTGTATATATACTGAAATGAAGTCTTTAAGGGTGTACCGCAGGATAGTATTTTGAAAACATGATATTTGACGACTAGCTCCGTCGCCTTCATCAGGTGTCAAGATATCTACACAGGTCGGCCTGGAGTGATTTGGGGAAACAATAGAAAACCCAAATCTGGATGCCCGGATAGGGATTCCAATGCCGTCCTCCCGAATGAGAGGTCATCAAATGTTGTGGCCAAAAAGTATGTTTATAAGCTTTTGTGAAAATTTTTGTGTGGTGAATTGTGGAAAAAAACAGAGTCTGAAATCTGATTGGAGCCATAGGAGAGTTAAGTGTGCTGACTAATTGCTTATCCATGAAAAAAAAGATATATAAGACTAGCAAAATAAACAGACTTTATTCAGGTTGGGAACAGTAGTGCTCATTTGAAGGCTCTATTTCAAAGTGAAGAGGTTTCCAGTAGTGACTTTCTCTGTTCTAAATGCTTTGACAGAATATCAAACATGACACTAACCGAAGTTCAAGAAGAAGTCTCCCATAGTGTGGACAATGAAGATTTTGTATCCCCCTGAATCAGTCAGCCGTAAAGATTGGTGTTAGTCCCATAAAGAAATCATGGTCAGTGAAGTCAAATCATAAACTCTCTGCATCAAGAAAGCACATAGAAATTACTGAATATGTGGCTGAGTACATCAAATGAAAACTGACCAATTTCTTCCATGTTGGAATTTCATCTTCAGAAAAAGTGTACCTAAAAAAACTTGTGAAACTTGCCAGGAACTCAAACCTCAATTAAGCTAAATAACTGTGAACGTTTTCGCGGCAGCAGCACTGTAGATAACACTCTCGGGATTCTAGCCGTGTCAAATAAAAGTCGACTGGCGACGTTTCGAGAGCCAGCACTGCTCCCATTGTCAAGCCCTGCTTAACTAACCTAACTAAAACTGCCTAGCGGTAGTCTCTTATATAGGGCTACCGGACGGGAGAGGAGGGGGACTTGCGCGGAGGGCGGGTCTGCTTGGTGACGTCATGTTCCGGTTGTTGTTATGCCCAAATATGGTCCGTTCCCGTGTGTTTCGTAATTGTCTAATAACTGGCCTCCATGTTTGACTTATGTTAAGTCCTTGATCCCGATTTATCACATTGTTATTAACTCTGATTTCAATCGCCTCTTTCACGACACTATCCCAAAAATTATTAGCATGGCAGAGGCGTGTCGTCTTGTCATAGCACGGCTCATGACAGTTTTCAAGGGCGTGCTCAACTATAGCCGATTTTTCTTTCTGCCCCAACTTAAAGTATCTTATATGCTCTTTGCGCCTTTCATCGATCGTTCTCAAAGTCTGTCCTATATAGGAAGAGCCACACTCAAGGAATTTTATACACTCCAGGGGCCCGGAGATTTATACAATCTTTCGGGGGTTCGTAATAACTCACGGAGTGATCTTGTAGGAGGCCGGCTGAAACACCATGCTACAAAACAATCTTTCCAGATCAAATAAAGAGGTAATTCAAAATGCTGAGGATTTTACAAGACTGGCGAAGTTATACACATCAACAGCCATCATCTTGTTACCAAAAGAGAAATTTGAGAAATTCCACCAGCAAAAAATAGCACAATGGTTCAACAAAACTGCCCCTGTGAAAGGAATACAGAAAATGCATGTGATGGGTGAACCTATATTGCATGAACTTTAAACAGAAAAAAAGCAATTTCATTTGATGCTGAATTACAACCAAGATGTCTGAAATGAAAATAGAATATTCAGATTCACAATTTACAAACAGGGATGTTTGTGGTCTGTACTGTGTCTGGTGGATTCCGTAGGTTATAGATATAAGCTGTGAGTTAAATGAAGTCGTCATGAATTTTAAGCTACCACATGGACTGACTGTTGGACCTAGATTTCCAGCTACCTGGCAGTAACACTACCACCAGTGCTCGCTTCCAATTCACAATGTTTTAAAGATTGTGGATACTCCAGTTCCTATTGGTTTGAAAGGTAGTCACCACTCATTATCAAATGAAGATACTGATACAGTTCAACAAATTTTAAGAATATTGAATTTCTAATGTCAGTTCTAAGTAGAGTACGCAGGAGGTGTTATATTTTGGAACTTGCTCATATATTTTGTAAGTTTTAATATGTTTTTGATTGTAATATGTTTTTATAGGTCCTTTAATGTTTTTTTAAAGCTATCTGTTTCTTATATTTATTAAGAATTTCCTTTCATTGTTACCTGTATTAAGAATTAAAACGCCATGTCAAAGACTAGATTTTGATTTCATAATACCGATATGATACTATGATGTAACGGAAACTGATAAAATGCATGGCAAAATTTTACATTGATTCTAAAACCTGTCAATCTCAGAAGTGGAAGTTGTCCTTTTCAGGGAATGGAGTACTCAATGGAATTGATCAACAGTATATATATTAGGATTGGCATTTTTTAGTTCAAAAAAATTTCAGGAGGCTGCAGCAAAAAAAGAAGAAAAAAGGGGGTTGAAATCATATTTTAAAAAGGAGTAGGCCTAATTGTTTTAAAGAGAAAAGTATTATCTTTCAAATTAAAATAACAGCAACAAAATATCTTGCACTGTTCAAAAGAAAGGACTGTGTGCATGTCTGGCTTCACCTGGTGTCTCACTTCTGGCAAGAAGAAGGCTAGCCACCGAAATATTGCGTCTCTTGTGTTTGTTGTTCCCAGCCGCCATCATTGTGGTGAGTGTTGGGTCTTATTTCCAGGAATTAATAGGTGCTAAGTAACGAAATGAACCACCACTTACCTATGACGTGAACACACATAAAAAGGCAAGAACATGTTTGATATTGAATATTTCGGGTCTTAACCCTTTGTCAACAAGAGAACATTATGTAGGGTGGTTGGTGTAGGAGACACTCTCAAAGAATGACAGTTAGTGAAGAACATGGTGGGGGCAAATTAAAATGACAGGGAGAGGGGGATACTGAATTGGAGCTAATACCCAAGAGATGCAAAATGTTGCAAAAAGAGCAAAATAATATTTTAAAATCTTCACAACATAAATCTGAGTAAGCAAAAGTAAATAAGTAAAAAAAAAAAAAAGAATCTATGTATCTCTGGTATGTGGTGGTTCTATTAAGACAGTGGGGATGGAGGCAAGCAGATGATAGAGGGAATGAAAAGTACTGACTGGGTATTATCTCAAATTGAGACCAGGAGGTTGCCTTGCGCCTAGTTTGTATTGGTAGGCAAGCTCCCACCTTCGAGCTGCTGCTGTTTGGGAGGACTCTGATTGCATGGACCGTAAAACAAGATTTAAAATTATTAGTGTCATGGGAGATGGCATGGATAGCTACTGGATGTTTTGGATTTTCAGCGAATACAGTCTGCCGGTGGCCATTCATTCTTATGGCTAATGGATTGGCAGTTGTCCCTATATAGGAATCCAGACAGTGTTTGCAGATTAGCCGGTACATTACATGGGAAGTTTCACAGGTGGTGGGTCATATGATAAGAAAGCTCTCGCCAGTGACATTGTTGGTGAAAGTGGTGGAGACTTGGTGTATGTCGCACATCTTACAGCAGGTTCTATTGTATGGGAAAGAGCCTTGGGGCTTTCTGATGGGATGAGGAAGACTGTGAACTAGGAGTTGGCTCAGGTTGGAAGGCCTGCTGAAACAAGTTCTGGGAGAGCCAGGGAGGATTTTTGGAAGAAGAGATTTAATTTCAGGGCAATTTAGCAGGAAATTATATGCCTGCTGAAGGATTCTATTGATGAATTCAAGGCCAGGGAAGTATTGTGTAGCCAGCACTGGGCTATTGTTGATTTTTGGGGTGCTCAATAGACTGAGCGGGTTGTAATAAGGCTCCTGAAAGTTGCTTGTGAACCAAATCTGGGGGATAGTTGCCGGATTCAAATGCTTGTGAGATGTTCTTTGAATACTCCACTAGGGATTTCTGATTGGAGCATACATGACTGCCTCAAATGCCAAGACTATAGGGGAGGGAACATTTGGTATGATACAGATGACAACTGTTAAAATGGAGGTATTGCTGTAAATTGGTGAGTTTGGTGTGGACCGAGGAGCTGAGGTGCCCATTGGAGAGGGGCAGAGGCACGCCCAAGATTGTGGCCCGGGTGTGGGAGTAGGTACAAGTGAAATTCAGTGAGTTATTAAGGGTACTAAGATTGTCCATAAAATTTAGAAGGACGTTTTCCCCACATGTGCAGATCATAAAAATATCATCAATAAAACTGTTCCAGGGAGCCCATGAAGAGGTTAGCAAAAGAGGGGGCCATGTGAGTGTCCATGGCAGTGCCACAGGTTTGGAGGTAGATATTGCCTTCAAAGGATATGTAGTAGTTGTTAAGTATCAATTCAGCCAAGGTGGTGAGGAAAGATGTGCTGGGGCAACTGTTTGGAGAACAATGATCCAGAAAATGTTCCATGGCACTGTGGCCCGGGCAATGTGTGTATACAGTGATGTGACGTCAATGGTTACCAGGATGGAGTTGGAAGGAATTGGTGTGGGCACAGTAGAAAGAGGGAAAAGGAAGTGTTGTTTGTCCCCGATACGGGATGAGAGCAGACAGACTGGTTGTAGGTATTGGTCCACCAATGCAAGAATTCATTCAATTGGAGATCCATTAGTAGCAAAAATTGGGTGTCTGATTGCCAGGCTTACAGATTTTGGGAAGGAGATAAAGGCTGGGGTAGGATTTTGAGGAGTAAGAGAGAGATTGAATGTGGGGTGAGACCTTGGAGGGGGCCATTGAACTGCACATATTTCTGTACTTTTTTGTTGACAGCAGGTGTGGGATCTTCAGTGAGGCGGCAGTAAGTGTTGGCATCTGATGACTGACCGAGGGCTTCAGTCACATAGACGCTGCAATTCATAATTACTGTGGTTGAGCCCTTGTTCGCAGGAAGGATGATAAGGTCCGTGTTAGTCGAAAGTTTTTTTTTCTGGAATAGGTTTCAGTAGAACTGAGATTGCTAGTGTTCACCAATGATTTCAGAGAACCAGGAGAAGCCAAACTGGTGGATAAGAATTCTCCTGGGGAAGAGGTGGTGAGTCAAGTGTGGATAATGGTTTGAAATTTTGGAGATTGGGTTTCAGGTAGTCTTGAGGCCCAGGTACACTGACATGAATGACAAGTTGGTACGCCAGCGGAATGTTCGGCAGAATGAATGAGTGACGGACTAGGTTGGGATTGTCAAATGTAGGGGTAGGTGAAAAGGTAAGGCCCTTGGAGAGTGCAGAGGGTTGGGGTTCAAACATTGGTGAAGAGGACAGGTTCACAACTGACAGTTTAGGCTTGGAAGTAGGGCTGGAGTGCAGAAAACGAGGTCTGGTTTCTAAGGGGGCGGTTGAGGTAATTTGAGCTGTTGGGCAATGGATGGTTTTGAGGAAATCAGGGGAGGCTGCAATTTTGATTGGTGGATGAGTGGTTTGCAGAAAAGAAACTGTCCCACTGTAAGATGAGACTTCAGTAACATGATAGCTTGTGCAGATGGTTCTGGGTATGCCAACAGCTGGAATTCACTGATTGTTGAAAAATCTGGTGTATTCGTGGGATTACTTGCGAGGATGAGAGCATGAGTGTTTTGTGAAGGGATATGAGTCGAGTGGAGTGTTGGTTAGCCAGATTAGTGTATTGTTGAAGGACAAGGTGAGTAATGGCCTAAGACTGTTTGTAATGGAAGGCACCCAAATACTGGCAGTTTGATGGAGAGACTATTTGGAGGAATCTCCAAGCAGAGACATGGTTTTAGGAAAAGGATACGAGACTGTAGTTTGGCTAGTTGGAAGGCATGGTATCTGTAGGAGGACAAGTAGCCACCCTGGAAGGGATTTTTGGTGGAAACGTGTCAGAAATAAATAAATGGGTTTGAGAAGTTTAGGATCAACCAAGTGTGAATACGTCACTGATAATACAGTTCAAAATGCACACCCATGAAGTAGAATGGTCAATGGATGCAACGGTAATCTATATAAATAAAAATGAATTGTTAAATGTGTTGCTAAGGGCAAAACTCGAGAAATGCTCTACCAATTCAGTTAATTTTTTTTTTTTCATATTTTCGTTAAGGCACAAGGAAGGTTTTTATGGACAGAAAAAATGTAAAAATTGCATGGAAAATAGTAAAAACAATATCAGCCAATCTAAGCAAAACAAAGCGCTTCAGGATTATCTTTGGTATGCCTTCAAGCTGATAAGCCTGTATGGATATTAATGTATGCCTGCCCAAAATAAAGTTTGAAGAAAAAAAAAGGGTTTGCAAGTGATCAATGAAAATAATATTACTGACGTACGTGTCCAACGTTACTTCCTCTGAGCATACCATTTTCTTGGTTGTTTTTAAATTTTCACTTCTCTCGAAAACCAATTGTGTGTTTACATTTACACCCATGCCGCCTATAAGACACAGGCGCAGGCAGCAATTTGGGTCGAAGAACACGAAATGCTACCTACACACCAAGATAATTTTCAATCTAATCGGACTGCTCAACAACGTGAAGAGCAAAATTAAATTGAAAGGATTAGGATGATATAATCACGTGCAACGCGTCGTTTTCAAGCTGCTTTCAGTGTCTCACGAGAGGCTATCAGTTATGATGTTTCAATTGACCACAGTTTCTACCAATGCGCTGCTATTGGATCTATGAACGCAGTTTGCCCACATTGTAAGACATTGAAATACAAAAATTACTGAGCAATTTGGTCGAAGCAACCATTATAAAGTGAAAATATAAGGGAGATGTGCTGATACCTCGCATCCCAATGGAACCAACTGACGTACCATTTGAATATAAATGACTGCAATTTCCAGTACGGCTTGCTTTCACTGTGACCATTTGCTCTCCCCTTCGCTGGCAAGAAAGAAGCTCTCCCATTGACCTTGGCGTCATCTGGCCTCATACGCGACCTGTAATGGACAGTGGCGTCTCTGCTCTCTTGCAGCAAACATGTCTATCGCGTTTCTGTTGCAGATCTTGGATGATGGGCTTTCATGCCTCACTTAAGAGACCACCTTCAAAGTTGACAATGAAACAGTAAGTCAACGACTGTGCATGCCTTGAGATTTCAGCTCATATAAATACTCCACGACTGGCAGATGTGAAGCCGCAGCTGGAGCTGCTCTCCCACTGGCCAGCACAGGAACTACTCTGCCCTTCGCTGGCAAGAAAGAAGTTCTCCCATTGGCCTCGGTGTCATCTGGCCTCATACGCGACCCGTAATGGACAGTGGCATCTCGGCTCTTTGGCAGCAAATATGTCTATCGCGTTTCTGTTGCAGATCTTGGATGACGGGCTTTCATGCTTCACTTAAGAGACCACCATCTCCGTTAATGTTGTTTGTGTTTAATCAAATCTCCAGCAATTCTCTGAATATAGAATCCCAGAAATATGCAGTGTGCGCCACTACTTCAGTGTGGGTGAAGTTTACTTTATGGAAGTTTTCCACAGCATGTTCAGCTAGTGCAGAATTTTGCACCTGTATCAAGTGCAGACGTTGCTGGTGCTCGATGTGGCGTTCCTCTATGGTTCCGATTGTTTGGCTGATGTACATTTTTCCACATTCACATGAGATGGTACAAACTCCTGGATCCTCCTTCACCGAGCATATCATGTCTTGTATCTTTTCTGGCAGTCGAAAGAGACTCCTTATGCCATATCATGCGAGAATCCTTCCTATTTTCACAGAGGTATTCCCGGCATAAGGTAGCAATGCAAGTTATCTTGGTGATTCTTCTTCTTCAACTCGTAGAATGGATAAGAAATGCCAGTTTTATTTACTCTTACGAATATCAATTTGGTGTGAAAACCTGCCGAAGGTGCCTTAGTTCATCTTGCAAACTATCAATATTCGAGATGGCTCGCGCTCGATGGACCAGCAAGTTCAGTTCAATTTTTCACTCGGCCGGGTGGTGGAAGATGGTAGCCCCTAAATATTGGTCCGTATGCGTAGGTTTCCTGTAAACACTATGCAAAATAGTACCATCTGGCTTGATTGAGTGAAGAAATGAGCTATTAGAATTTTGTGAAATGGTCATTCTATTTCAAATCAACACAATTTTAAAACAGAATAATTAACAGATTTTCATGAAATTTGGCACAGATATATTATTCACACAGACTTTGAAAAATACCAACCTTCGAGATATACCTACTCATTTTTTAATTATAGCTATGTTAAGTTTACAAAAATTTGCCCAAAAACTGCAAACAAACATTTCTGAATTGCTCTAGAAACTCTACCAATTTATCCAGAGGGTGGGGGAAGTGTCATTATACAGCATTTTTCATGCCCTTTCTTGTGAAATGTAAAAGTAGTAGTTGCTAACAATTGATTATTTTTCAAAAACGACATATTTTAAAGTTAATTTCATGAATAGTTAGTATTGTAGTAAATCACCTTGCCAAATATAAATGGGCGATGGAAATGGGTTCATTTAAAACTGAAGCTTGATTTTCATTAATTCCTTGTATTCAACTGAATAATACAAGAATGCTAATATTTAAACTTCCATGAAAATAAATGTGACCTTTAACCTAAAGAAAAACATTTTCTTAAGTAGTAGAATATGTATCATTTGCATAACTGTCAGGTGGGAGTAAAAAGATTAATTTTTTGTCAGAACATGAACAACTACTGACACTTGCAGAACACCAGATATGAGAACAATGTAGATGGTCCAGATGGATGAAGAAAAGTTATTTCTACTTCATCAAACAATAGAGTCAGGGTTACTACATGGACAGCGTGAGAGAGTAGGAAATAGGCTATAAATTACTAATGCAAATGCTGCACAATGTATCTTAATGAAATAAGATAAAATAAATATTTGTGAAATGCAAAAGTAGGAGTGTGGGAAGTTTGTTACTATGGTTTACGAGTCCCTTTATAATTAAGTTCCCATTTAATTTACATCTCTTGAATACTATAAAAATATTTGTTTTACGTGGCAATAGATGGAATCTGGGATATGGGAAAAAAAGTCAGTCAGTTTACAAAAAAATAACGTACCTACTCATTAAAACAGACATATATATATATCAAAAGATGGGAACTGCACCACTTCCGGAACCTGCCAGAAACTGGTACTAACCTGCTGAAATTTACATCAGTCGCTTCGTCAACATGTCCTCTTCACGTTTTGCAATCATACATTGCAGAAAAGTGGCTAAAAATTTAATTAAAAATGGCAGGTTCCGAAAGTGGTGCAGTTCCCCAAAAGATTCATTGAAGATTACAAGCAAAAATTGCATAACAGCATATTTTGTGTAACCTCATTAATCAATCAAGATTTACAGTTGATGTTTTGAATTGTTGAAATACAGGTATACGTTTTGAAAACTAAGCCTATAATGCTGATGGTCATTTACAAAATACCCTTGCTATCGTAGTCTATAATGGATTTTTAAATACCTCCGTATTCACCCAGTTGACTAAATGACAATCTTGGTGGTTGTGTGATCATATTGACATCATACGAAATAATACTGGATCAATAGAAAACAGAGGTTTAAATTTTGGACACAGGAATGTTAAGAAAAAGAATTAGTAGTCCACACTACACATTCATAATCATCCAAAACACTAGTTTTAGAAGCAAGTTGTAATGAAATACTTCATGAAGAATAGATAATGGTAAATATAAAATTGTTAATTTAAAGAGAAAAGACATCAAGAATAATTAACCGTGAATTATATTGAAGAAAATGTACTGATCAACATAGGAGGCCAATGTCGAGTTACTAGCAAGGAGTCGTGAAAAGACGAGAAAATGAAACAAATGAAAGAAAATAGACTTGCAAGATGAATTTTGAACTGACAATATTAAGAAAGATGTTTTATGAAAGTTATTTAATGAATCATTGTTGTTGATAAAAATGTATTTTAAAGTGATTGATGAAGTTTTTATTTATAGGATCAACCAGGACTAATAAGATACAAAAATTCAAACTTTTCACTATAATGTCATCACTATTTGAAACAAACTTGAACAAACAATACAGAGAGATGTTCTTTTAAATGCTTAAAACATTTATTATACTGAAGAGCATATAGTATGTAGCTTTAATGAGTGAAAGAAAAAAAAAGCTATCATTTTAGCACTGCGTGATTTGGCTATATGCAACATATTATCAACACTGGAAATGTGGGGATGCTATAATGAAATACGCCAGGATCAAATGTATAATAAGTATTGGAGTTTTGTAAATGATAGGTAAGAAAAGAATTTTGTGGAAGAGCCTTACAAATGAAGTAGGTCACATTATGACACATGCGAGATTGGTTAATTTATTGTTGGAGTGAATAGTGAAAGGTAAGAACTGTAGAGGACGGCAGAGATTAGAATATATGAAGCATGTAGTTGAGGATGTAGGGTGTAAGGGGTATGTTGAGATGAAGAGGTTGGCGCAAGATAGGAAGAGTCGGAGGATTGCATCAAACCGGTCGAAAGACTGATGACAGCAAAAAAGTATTTTATTTTTTACCTTGTAATGGTCTCAGAGCCATGGTGCATTGTCTTCAACATTTCCATAAGCACAGAGAAAAATAACTTAAAATAAGTAGATGTGAGATGTATTTAAAAATGGTTTTATTAATAAAATTAAAACAGAAAAATTTAATTTTCAGGTAGGCCCACATAAATTCAACTAAGTTTTTCTTTCCTATTATTTATGAAAAAAAAAAATCTAAAATAGGTTGGAATATAAAACATTCAGTTTCCATAAGAGTTTAAACATGGTTTCAAAGTTTACAGTATTCCACTATTATTTATCCATTTCTTTGCAGTATTATTGTATTTAGCTACAATTCTATTATGGCCTACCAATATTTTCAGTGTCTCTATAGGCTTATTTTTAAATATTTTTTTTTAAAAAAAAAGATGAGTGAAAAATCAACTGTCACCTTCATCCTGGATCAACGCCAGCTAAAATGTTAGTAATTGTCAAACAAAATAAAGAACACTCTTCTAGTTTGAAATTGTGCTAGAATCTAATTGTTAACCTTGTGATGGAAGAACCTTTAATCAGGTTCAGTGTCATAACAGTTTCCAATTAGTTATTCATATTCTAGCTCTTCTTGTTATCAGTTAGTAAGTCTTAAGAGTTTTTATCTAAAAATGAGATAGGATAGGGAAAAATAACCCGTCACTTACCACAAATGAAAACAGGAGGGCGAGTGAACACACAAAAACAAATTACACATATGGCAGGGGGAAAGATGTGATATCATATGAAGCATATATTTGAGGATGTAGAGTGTAATGGGTATGTTGAAATAAAGAGGTTAGTGCAAGATAGGAAGAGACAGATGTGATAACATCTTTCCCCTTGCCATGTCTTTTCACATGACTAAGGTTTCTTACCGAAATATTGTGCAATTTTTGTTTGTTTTTGTGTTTTTTCCGTGTTCATCTTGCCCTCCTGCCTTATCTGTGATAAGTGACTGCTTATTTTCCCTATCCCATCATATTTTCAATGCCCAACAGCAGCTTTTTTATTTCCATTACTGAAAAGTTTTTCAATGTTGTAGTTAGATCTGTAATCAACCCTGTCCTCATCTGCAAAGTCAATTTCATTTATTACTCTGAATCTCTGTCAAAATTATACAAGGTGTAAATAATTGAAACAGAAATATGTGTAAAAATATATTTATAAGCTATTTTTTGAAATTTTGTAACATTTTTGTAAGTATGATAACAGCCCTTCATCTATCACGATAGCGCCATTGATTTGTGGATATAGACCTCATGGCACAGAATAAGTACGTTAAGTCTTCTAATTCAGAAAGAATTAATCCTCCTTATATAAGGATCAGCTATCCAGAAGTTTCATGGTTTCATAATAAAGATTACACAACAAAAGTTTTGAAGCGAATTGGAAAATATTTTGGTTGAATAAATGGTTGGTCTGGTCCATTTTTTTTAATGCATTTTTTGGATGAATCATAACACAAGGTTACACCAATTATGAAGAAAAGTTGAATCAAATAAGTAGTGTTAAGGATAAATATCGCTTTTTTGGGTAGATGAGAATAAAACATGCAAAATATAAGAGCGCGCCTACGTTTGGCAACGCAGTTGCCCCAGATATAATGCATAATGAGCTCAGATGGAAAACGGAAAACGCTATGCAAAGATAATCTAAACATATTTAGGCCTACTATTGTGTAGAAGTTGAATAGAAGGATACTAAAGTAAGCTTATGATAAAAACCATTTAAAACTACCTAGTTCTCTTACAAAGTGAAAATGAATTCTAGTTTTTAACATTCTCTCCCGATTCCCTGCTTATAAAGAATTACAAAATATTCTAGCATACGTAAGTATTCTATTCTAAACTCTCTCCACTATTTTCCCAAAGTTTGTCTGGTTTCATACACTGCACATAATGCTTGCTCCACTTTTATTATTAAATTCCAAACTACTGACATCCACTTAGATGCACTGTCTCCATGTATTTGCTCCTCAAAGATTTTAATGTCTTAGCCAATTTTAGCAGTGTTACCAATTCACCCTAAATGTTAAGACAACACCTATATTAAACATTTTAAAACTTTTATATTGATTGTGCAAGTCTACAATGTATAATTACTTGCAACTTTAGTTTGACAAAGTAATTTTTGGATTGCTCGAGATCACGATTCCGCTGTTACAATAACATTATCCTAGCACATGGAATTCACAACCTAACATCGCAGTAGTCAATTGCAGGAAATTTTAAGAAATGCTTTCCTAAAGTAATTCTAGCTGTATTAAGCCTGTCTAGAGCTTATTACACATAATTATTGTTTGAAAATAATAGTCTAGGGTGTATTACAACCTAATTACTACTTGAAATTAATACGCCCAACGATTGACGACTGAGTATTATAGCATTGTTTGTTAGTGTGGAGAAATGTTTTAGAGAAATCATGATCTCTTGAGACATACATAATTTTAATTTTGCACATACTATCAGATATCTATTCAATCTATTACAAAATCAGTACTGTCTGGAAACGAGGGAGGGATAATATCTAGATTGGGATACCGCTGCAACCACTTACCGCCTCACAATGTAAACACTTCCGGATAGAGAGAATATGACGTCACTGTGTTTCCATGTGTGCTGTGTTCAGCCTTCGATCAATTTGTGAATATGTTAGGTCATATAACATAACCAATAGCAATTAAAAAAATTACAGATTGAGGAAGTTAAAGAAAATTATTACTTACGCAATTAATAAAACGGTAACAGTGCAATCACTGGGACTCAAAGAATTGTCATTTTGGTCTGAAAACTGTTGCACATGTTTGTTTGGTGATGCTATTTAATATATGTTGCTCTTAGAGGCGTAAAATGTATAGATACCCTACAAACTTCACTCGAAAAGTGCCATTACGCTATACTGCAAGCGACTGGGAGAAGCCTTATAGCGAAGTATAATGACCATGCACACATTCTTTGAATGATATTATTTGGGAATATGTTGCTATAAAAGTATAAATATGGAAAAGATTACACACTTAAAAAAAACTTTGAACTGTGATTGCCTCATTTATGTACACATACGCGACATCGAACGATAATAGGTATTACAAACATATCCGCATGTTATGCCCAAGATGTTAATATTCTACTGCATTTATCAAAGTAGGTTGCGGCAATATTAATGTAGCTTATGTTTAGGTTGAAAGTGCGGCAATATGCTTGTTTCAAAATTAGGTCGAAGGAATTTAGTTTTATAGTTGAAATGCAGCCTGTACCAAAATGGTGTTTGCTAGAAATTTGGATTTATTGCACATTTATCATGATTTTCAAGCAGAATCATTAGCGGCACCTGTGGTTGTTAGGTTGGAATGCTGGCCGGACCAAAATGGGCAAAGATGCTTCCTTTTGTAGCTTAATGGACTATAAATTTTGTTTTTATAATAAAGTTGGGGATTCTATCATTACCGTGGCACCACAATCTAATTGATTCTTATAGAACTCTACAAGACAAATTGAAAGTAAAGAGATATTGTATCTCAAACTGAGGAGGCAAGATCTTGCCTGGACCAGAAAATTTTTTCCACCAAACCTACGCGTGGAAATGCACTGTAATGTTTTAATGTTCTTCCTAGTGATTGTTGCTAGGTTGAAATACGGCCTGGACCAGAAGAAAAAATATCAAAAGCAGAGGAACTATACTAGGACTGATTTTTAACATGCAATATCTCGAAAACCAAGCGAGATATCAAAAAATTTTATTCTTTATTTTCGATTTGTTTCGTCAATTCTAGAAGAATTCATCATCAGTTTTTGGCACCATAGTAATGATGGAACTGCTTAAAGTTGGTTTGGTTTTCATCGTTGATGGTAGTTGATGCATTTTGTTGCACACAATATCACTGGAGGTCGCATATGATAACAAATGGCATCCTCTCATCACTTTATGTGTACTGTTACAGCACTTTTTTAAAAATTATTATTATTATTATTTTGCGTGAAGTTTGTGCGTTATATACTATCTTCATGGGTGTAATAGAAACAAATTAATAAATATTACAGTCGAAGGAACGATAGCGTTGTCATTATACATGGCTATATGCTTTCTCCCAGTCACTCACTGGCTTACATTATAGCACTTTTCGAGCGAAGTTTGTGAGGATGGATATATTTTACAGCTCTAAGACCAACACACATTAAATAATATCACCCAACGAATGTGTGCAACAGTTTTCAGACAAAAACTACAATTACTTGACGAGTCCCAGTGATTGCGCTATTACCAATAATATTATTAAAATATCAACAACACTCCAAACTGATGATGATATTCATTGATAACATTCCATAAAGTCAGTTCCTGTAACGTTAACATTGTTAGTCACAATTCCATTGATTTGTATTTGATCCCGTTCGTTAAATTCCTCACATGGCTGAAATTGCTATTAAATCATTCATAAGAAATAAAATATATATGAAAAAAAAAAAAGAGTTCGTCAATAGCTGTTTACGTTTAGGTTGTAACGCAGCTGGACCATACAGATTAAAATTTGGAATTAGGGTATCAGCAATATCGTGTGCGACAGTTACATTTCACTATGGTCCAGGCTGCATTAAGACGTAAATGACAGTAACAGCGATAGATACGACATAGAAATTAGGTACCTGCAATAAGATGTTCGATAGTTACATTTCAGTGTGGTCCAGGTTGCAACAAAACTCATCACTAATGAATATTCCTGCACTATTGGTGCAAAATTAATGATTTTATGATATGTATTAGTGATGGAGCAGTTTCCGTGGAAGGCCCCATAGTGACATTTAAAGCCGCACGCGGAACGTATACGTCACACTCAGCAACTTAGTGATATCATACTCTCTCCATCCGGAAGTGTTTACACTGCGAGGCAGTAAGTGGTTGCAGCAGTACCCAATCTAGATATTACCCCATGGAGTTGACATCCTGCTGGAACTGACAGTGCATTTGTAAAATAGTGTTGGATTATTCAAGTTTCAAGACATTGCTTACTCGCATTCCATCATTTCCTGGTTCTTTATAAGCTTATGCTACCCAGATCTATTTTATACCAGTTTTATTAGAAATATTTGATACTTTTGCAGTATATCATGTAGATGCTTCTGCTTTTCCTGGACCAAAGTAACAGTTGCTATTCCCCTGGTACAGCATACAACCAACATCACCTACAATAAATGGGAAAGCACGAGTCAAATTATGACATGGGAAGCACGTGACTTCACTATCGTAGTACCACTGGTAATTATTCTCAAAATTCCTCATGTTTTTCAAATTCATTGAAGATATTTGTACAACATTACCCCCAAAAACCAAACCAAAGTCAGGATAAATATTCTACTGAAGACAAATAAATTAATATGGCTTCAGTTTTACCACTAAGAAATAACTAAAACGGTGGAAATGTGCATACCTGTGAGTCCAAAAGTAGTAACAGTGGGCCATCTCCTCTTAGGTACCAAGAAAATGAGAATTACTAAAGCCATAATACCGAAAACACTTAACTGCATTTAGAACAAAGTTTTCTCATATGATTGTCCAATAACACAGCACTTAAAGTATGATTTAAAATAAGTACAAAAGTCTATAATGCCTCGAAAAAAAGGAAGTTTTTATTGTTCAGAATCAGAATGAAAGAAGGGATATGGTGAACAGAAAGTATTACATGTTTATAACTGATCAGTTATGCAAAAAATCTATTCCTTTTTTAAATCCTGTACTCTGTCTGCACTAAATATGTTAACAATGGGTCTTTGCAGCTATAATTTATCTAATGAATCAGAGAGTTAACTAGTTTAGCCAGGGATGTTTCAAGCATTCTGCAGCTGTTGCACGACGTTCAGGATCAAAATCCAACATTGGACGAAGAAAAAGCAGTGAATTCTCTTGCTTCTTTCTGGTCCCACTCATATTTTTCTGTCAGTACTTCAAAGAGGCCCCACGGTTTAAGGCCAGAGATTCACGCAGATCACACTTTTTATTGAAAAATTGACGCGAGTGCTTCCCAGACATTGCTATCCTTCGAGGTATTTCTCCTAAAAGTTCAATAATATGTGCCAAATGATCCTCATCACGGGAATAATCTTCACCTGAATGAGGCTCAAACAGATAATCACCAGTAGCTAACTCAAATGCCATACAAGCAGTACTCCAAATATCTGCAGATGTCCCATAACCAGCACCCAGCAGCACTTCAAGTGAACGATACTGGCGTGTCTGTATGTCCTCAGTAAAATGCCTGTATGTCCAGCAAGCATTCCCCAAATCAGCAATTTTAACTTCTACATCACACACGGCAAATGCTGGATCAAGTTCGGGTTTCGTTTCTGGACCAAATAGGTGCATCCCGTGGAAAAGCGGGAAGATCTTTCAGATGTTTTCAGTTCTTTCTTTCTTGTACTTTCATTTAAAACAGCATTACCACTTTCACACCACCCTCACAATTTTTTTCAATATTGCCAGCTTGCTGTGAATTGAAACAAGTGTTTTCAGAAATACCATCTCCCATGGATTTACTAATTTCTTTTTTTCAATGCCATTCTGATATGAGTGTCTATTACTTCTGAATTGATAATAGTATTCTTACTATCATCTTCATTTACGAATCAAATTCTTCAGGATGTGTTTCAGCTGATTCCAAATCTTCCACTGGAGAGGGACAGTCCAATTCTAAGGCCATCTCCTTCCTCTTTTGTTCTTCAGTTTCTTCAATCTGTTCCATCTGCTTCTTAAGCAGCTCAGTTTGTTTTTTGCCTTCTTCTTAAGCTTCTTTTTCTTGTTTTTTGACATTTTTACATTTGGATCAGGTTCTTCTCTTGGTGCAGTACTTACTAAGGAAACAGGCAACTTTAAACCCATAGTATGCAGTTCAGTAGCTTCAAAAGCAAGTTTCTTATGTAGTTTTCATCCACACATACAAGGACATTCTCTGGTTTGATATCAGTGTGAATAATTCTACATTTGTATGCAAGTAATCTAAACCTTCCAACACTTGGCGGATAATGCATTTAACATTTCAGTAGGAATTCCACGGTAATACTCCTCGTTATCAACTTCAATAAATTGTGTCCCAAGACTTCAAACACCATGCACACATGCGTTCCGTTAACCCCACTTAATTTAAAATCGTCTAGAAGTTGTACTGTCTTATTTCGCTTCGGATCATTCACATCAGTCTCTCGTACAACCTTTAGCAACTTTATTTCATCCAGGGCAGTCTCTGTGAAAATGTGAGGCGCTTTTAACAATTTTAGTGCTACAAATTTCTTTTCTAATAAATCCCAGCACAGCCACACGGTAGAAAAATGTCCCCAACCCAACTTTATAGTTACACGATACCTACTGCTGCTAAACACGTCTCCAAGTTGACAGGATGGTAACCACCCTTACAATAATCAGCTGGATCTTCTTGTTCATCATCGTCAGAACTAAAATACTTCATCTTCGTCTTCTATTGTTTCATTCGAAGACGAATGAGATGGATCAACTTTATTAGAATATGCTCTCGAATCTCGATATCTTTTTACCCTTCGTTTACTTGGCTTGGGGCGCTTCTTCTTGGCTTTAATGGCGAAAACTCTCCGATTCACATCAATCTTTGAATTCATGTCAACTAACTTACTACTTTATCAATAATTTAATATCACACAAACCTAACGCATAACTTTTTAATACGATCGTTATTGTTTGAGCATGGCGGCCGGTCACAACAAAATGTTAAATATTTCAAGTGACGCAATAAACGCGTGGTTCAAACAGCTGAAAAACATGTTCCTGACCCACCCTTACACTCGCCAGGTTTCACTATACTGCAGTCTTGGTGTCTATATTAGTTAATGCACATCCCCCATTAATGCTAAACACAGCACCACTTCCATCGCCATTGCTTTAAACATAACTACGGATAGCAAATTCGCGAAAGAAAAGTAAAAAAAAATGGCAATCGAGAGTGTTGCCAACATAACAATTATTCAACAAAACAAAACAAAAAACTTTTTATGCAATTCTTCACATTTAAAAATCATAAACGTATGTAACAGTGTCAAAAAAAAAAAAAAAGGATGAATTCTTTTTTAAAAATTTAAGAGGACGTAGCTTAAGTATTTGCCACTTGGTGCGCTTATGTAGCTAATATGCAGCAATTCTATAGAATCAAAGATTTTACGTGATATATATATATTGTGTTTACGAGTTTTGGCGGGAGAAGTGGTAAAGTGTAGTGTAGTTTATGCGTCGTGTTAAAACATGTCTCAAAATACAATCACAGATTATTTCTCCAAACGGAAGAGACATATTTCTGATGATATTAAAGCCTCTAAAGTTATTGTAATTGATAACACAATTGAAGACGGAACCAAGTGTGGAAATACCGGCGGCGCTACTGAGGAAGAAAATGCTAAAATTCGCTTCAGAATCTGTGATCAGGAGCTGAAAAATCCTTCCATATTGAGACTACCAAGAAATAAAGTGCTTAAAACAGATGCGAAAAAATACGGGAAGAGCAATCGTTCTGCAAAAACAACATTTGTCAGGAAGAGAGTATCATTTAATTGTGATATTCGGCACTCGTTCTCCAATGTGAAAAACAATGAGATATCTCAAACAGGAAACGAAGCTCTTGAGCGAAATTCCCAGGATGATGATAATGTAAGTTAAAAGAAACTAATTTATTTCTTGTTTCGAGATTCGTTAAAAGTCTAGGCATTCTTTTTACTGATTGCTCTTCGCATTAAGTTATAATTTCTCTTGGTACAGTCGCTTTAGAAGTGATCATAAAGTTGATATGTTTATGAATTTTCCATGTCAACAAAGACCTCAATATAAAGTTGTTTTTTGCGGCTGTCAGTCTCGGCTGGTTTGATTCTCTTTCTATCATGCATTTACCTCAACAGACCCTTTACAACTTCCTCAATAATCTAGCCTACTTCATATAGGCTATTCTAATCATTGTCTACTAATACATTTCTTACATTCAATTGTTCCTGTACTAACAAATTAAGATGTGACCTACAATCCTGTCTCTTCTTACTGTGAAATTTCCACAAACTTCTTTCCTTACCCATTATGTCCAAAACACATTAATTTAGAACTTGATTTGTCCACTTCATTTTCAGCATCCTTCTGTAGCACCACATTTCAAATCAATTTTCCTTCTTTCTGATTCCTGAAGTCCGTGCTTCACTGCCACAAAGCATTATGCTCCATACATATTTTTAAAAAGTTCTTTGAGTCCTAGGTTAATATTTGATTCTTTTTTTGTTATACTGCATTTAACTTCTGTGCTTCGACTATCAGTTGTAATTTTACTTCCTTAGTGATACAGTACACTACTCTACAATTATTGTTATTATTTGTGATACATTTAATCAGATTAATCTTTCTTTAGTTTGTATTTTGTCTAAAATCTTTGGTGTTTTGTTCATGCCATTTGGTAATTTCTTAGTATTGTCATTCTGCTCTATGGGACAATGTCGTCAAGGTTTAGGATACTAATTTGTTTTTCACCTTTAACAGTTATGCCAGATTCAAATTATTCTTTTATTTTCTTTATTACTTTAGGTAATCAATTATTATTCTATCTATTTTTTAAACCTGACTGTGAAATCTTAGGATCAAGTTTACATTGCAATATGGTGACTGTGTTATTGTGTGAGCTGTAATCCATTTGTGGTTTATACTAGGCTAATTATTAATCCTGATATACAGTACAAAATGTTGCTACTACTCTGGTGCATTTAATGTGTTAAGTGTGCCTGTATCGTTTGATTTTGTAGCGGCAATATTAGTGGAGATAGTGGTTAGGTTGAACTGAGGCGTGGACCCAGAATTTTCCTTGCTATAGCATAAAGCAGGAGAATTTTAGTTTTTGTTAGTAATAAATAAGCCACTATCATAAGTGCTGTGTTAGTGACGGTGTATATTGTGATGTTAACTATTCTAATTTTCAATCGACTTGTCCTAAATTAAATTATGAAAGCTGTATCTGTATAAACAAATGCCATAAAATTATCCTCATTTCCTTGATCTGCCCTTTCATTATTAATCTTAAAGCCAGATTTCTTTTTTCTTCTTCTGCGGCCTCCAAAATTATTTCTTATAAATGCTTCAAAAGACATATGGGTAAATTTTTTCCTATTAATTTCCCCAATTCTAATCCCCTTTCTTGGTGTCCAGGAGCCATGAAATCTTAAATGGAAAAAAATCTCAAACTGATATCTCCATCATCTGTCATAGGTATTTAGGCTAGTAGGCCTACTTTATTTTGCTGACAGGGCAGTTTTCATATGTCTTCTTTTCTGATGTAACATAACACTTGACAGAGCTCTTATCTCATAAGAAATTGGCCTTTACTATGAGCATTTTGTACGTTTCTTGGGATATATATTTAAGAAAATTTATATATTATAACTGTTAAATGTATACTAAATGAATAAAATTGTTATACATATTGGCAGTTCTGTACAGGTTGGTATGCAACAAATGTGTATTATTACCTGTTCATGTTTCTTTTGACTGTTTCTTGGGCTTAATTTGCCGAGAAAAAATTGCATTCTGCATCCATATGACATGTAGGTTAAAAGTATCAGCACACGAACGTAATAAATGTACAGCATTGATCTACAATAAAATACATGCTGTGCCATAGTTTTAATTGGTGAACAGTCTGTGTTAATAATCGAATACATTTCACATGGCAGCCAACCCCTTACAATGACATCAATATTATCAGAGGTTGTGCTTAGGTTGAAAACCCCAGTGAAAACCAACACTGCATGATGCTGTAACTGGTTTCATCATGAGTGGTTGGCAAAATGCATTAGATTATAAATGTCACTGACAGTTCAACAGCGCAACATGTCTGATATTGCCTTTCAATGCTGTACATTGAAAATCATTTGTTTGCAGATACTTCTCCCCTATGTCACATGGATGTGGAATGTAGAGTTCTGTTACAGCAACATTCACTAATGATGTCATAATACTTCTGTAGTCAATCACAAGACTATTATTTTCAAGCAGTTATTACATTATAACAGAGCCTGGACCATTATTTTTAAGCAGAAATTAGGTTATAGTACATCCTGGATCAGCATGCCACCATTAAATGTACTTCAGAAAGTATTTATAGTGGTATTTTGGCTTTGACTACTACAGTATTATGATGCCAGTTCCTTGTGGAACCACAATCTCCAGTTATCCCCAATGTAGATTTTCCTCACCACCACTAAATGTATATTGGAAAGTATTTCTAGTGGTGTTTTGCATTTGACTACTGTAATATTAGGATTAGTAGGAGCGATTAGGGAATAGAAAGGATTTATCGAGCGAGAAAACTGGAATCTGATAGGAATAGGTCTCGATAAAACTGCCATGATCATCCTGATCTGGGTTTTCCATGGTTTTCCCAGATCGCTCCAGGTGAATGCTGGGATGGTTCCACAAAATAGCCCATGGGCACCTTCTGCCATAACCCGTATATTCCTTCCTATGCAATTGGTTACACATTAGGATAGGTGCAATGCAACTTTTACAGAATCACAGAGTAATAATAATAAAATCTCCCTTTAGATATTTTCAGTATGACAAACACATGATTTTTATCAGGATGTGTGCCTACTCCTTAGAACATTTGTTTGGGTTTGGTTTGTTGCAGACTTTCTTTAATTATCTTCCCTGGTTTGAGCTACCAATGTAATTGCTTGTATGTTTCTCATGTGGTGCAAGAAAATTATATTCAGCATGTAGTCTAGCTATTCTTGAATGAACACACTTCAGCAAAAGGTTTTTGATTTTTAAAATGGCTGCCACTTACATCTTAGAAAAAAAAAAAAAAAAAAAAAAACAATGTCATGCTTGGTGAGAGTATCTTTTGCATGTCGTGGCCTGTTGTCTTTAGAAAGCATAGATGGCTCAGCTTTGTGCTCAAAGAAGTTACTAAAAATCATAACTGTGGCTCTGACTTTTTTCTCCATCTTTGAAATTGATTACATATCTAATTTGGCTTGCTCATTTACTGTGTGATATTCTTTCATTCTTAAACAAAACTGGTTAGAAATCAGCATAAGATCTTGGGGCGGCGGCTGGTGCATGTTAAGCTTTGATTTTTGTTTAAGGCTGTTATTGTGTGCATTATTTATTGATCACAGCATATTGAAGAAATATGGGAATACCCCTTTAAGTGAATCTAAGTAAGTTTTGTGTTGACTCATTATCATTTTGTTTTGTCACTTTAAAGTATGTCCTATAAATACATCTTCTCTTTGATTTTGGCCATCTACGAACCACGAAAGATAATCCTGTGCATTCATCTCAATGCTTCTTTTCTCGACTTACAGTTCTTCATTCTTTCACTAATTATCGAGTGATAAAACTTAGAATCTGACAGGAGTTGTTCTGGTAAAACCACTCCGGCCATCCTGATATGTTTTTTCCCTGGTCACTCCAGGCGAATGCTGGGATGCTTCCTCAAAATAACCAATGTGCACCTCCTGCCATGTCTGGTATATCCTTTCTGATGCATAAACAATATCCGATTAGGATAGCTGCAACACACCCTCCACCACCCACTTTTAGTGAATCATGGACTAATAATAATGGGTCGAGGTGTTATATCTTTCTTCTTTTCCTTCTCCGGAAAACCCTCGAAATTTTGTATCACTCTTCTGAAATTTGCTCTGTCTTGTATTATATTTTCTGTTAAGCTGGTCTCTATCATATCTTTCTTTACTTCTTGGATCCACTGTTCACCATTTTTAGTCCTGTAAATGTGATTGAAAATTCTTTTTGTAAATCTGCTTTTATCCATTCTCACTATGTGATCAAATATGATTCTCCTCTTTCATTTTCTTCTTCCTTGCATAGATCTTTATTCCTCAACTGCATAAACTCCTCTTTTACATTTTCAATGTTCCCCAGAGTTTTCTCAATTTTCATTTCCTCTTTGTGTCTTCCTATTTCTCCAGTTAGAGAATGTGCATTCTGGACCGAGCGTGGTGGTGTAACGGCTAGCGTTCTGGCCTCGCATTCGGGAGGACTGTGGTTCGAATCCCCGTCCGGGCATCCAGATTTGGGTTTTCCATGGTTTCCCCAAATCACTCCAGGTGAATGCCGGGATGCTTCCTTCAAAAGGCCATGGCCGAATTCCTTCCCATTCCTTGCCCCCCATCCTTTCCCGTCTCTAAAGACCTAGTTGTTATAGGAGACGTTAAGTAGTTAAAAAAAAAAAAAAAAAAAAAATGCATTCTGAGATGTTAAGACACTCTGATCAAATTGATGTGTTCTAATGTTTTAATTTTCCTTGAGAGATTCTTCTTATTGTATGTATCTTTAGTCAGGTGCAGCTTTTACCCGGACAGAATCCAGCTTGTTCAGGAATAAGCAAAAGATCAACTACAGGCAACAGCCAGTTTAAGATAATTCTTTCAAGCAATTTGTGGAAGTGACATAAAAGTGCGACTGGTCTAAAATTCTTTGGATTGTTTCCTTCTTTGCCAGGTTTAAGCAAGGCAATCACTCGACTCTTCTACTTGATCTTTGGAATTTGACATCTGCTCATACAGTTGTTAGTGCTGAAGGATCCACTTCTTTGTTGTTAGGCATAATATTATATAACAGGATAAACCAGGAATGATGTGGATATGATGATGTGCCCGAAAACACCAACCAACCAACCAACAGTGGATATGACATCTAGCTGGATAGGTCAACATGGGATGACATCAGCTAATTATGTATACAAATACCAACTAAAGGTTGGTTATGATAATAAGGTGGGAAATGTAAATACATTGTTATAAAATTTGATAACAAACTCACTTCATCAGCACACATTCAACTGGTGGTAAAAAAAAGGTTTCAAATCTTTCACTTGTTGGAGAGAGTGAAGGGGATGTATCTGAGAAGTAAGGAAATTGGGTTACAGAACTTTGATAAGACCATTGCTTGAAAATGGCGGTATAATGTGGGACCCAAATATAGGAGTTGGAGGGGCTACAAAGAAAGAGGGCTACTAGATGTGTCTGAAAATTGTTACAGAGCACTCTCAAAACAGATATGATATAGGAGCTGCAATGGGGGGATTCATTGGTAGACAGGAGGAGGGTGAAGAGAATCATGGGAGTGTACACGGTGATGAGGAATTGAAACATATTAGAGGAAGAATTGAGAGAGGGAAAAGATGACAACGACCACAGCTGGCACTCAATTTCAGACATAACTGTGTGGAAAAAATTTTCTTTTGAAGTTAAGGAGGTCAGGGATTGGAATAAATTATAAAGAGAAATGATGAATAATTTACCAAAAATTATTAAAGAATTTAAGGTTTAAATTCCTAGAGGGCAAAAGTATGCAGGAAATGGGTGTGTAAGAAAATTGCCACCAGAGCATGCACTCCATCATAAATAAATTATAATTTCCTTTTGAAAATATTGCGTATATTTAAATAAGAAGTCTGTCGGTTACAATGGAAGGAAAGAACTGCTGCAAGGCAATATTTATATGGAAAGGACAGATAAAATACACTCACCAAAGTTGAAGGGAGGAGGGCAGCAGCAAGACAAAACACACAAACACAGGAAATACAATATTTCAGGTTAAACCCTTTGTCAAGTTAAAAGAAGTAAGCAGCTGAGCTCGCGCAAGCCTTGCAGTTGACACGGCCACTCATAGAATGAAATTGACCTTCGGAGGTGGTGGGGGGAGCAACGATAATATAATCACAAGTATAAATCACAAGAAAGATTAAAATGGGAAATAACAATAATCATTGAAAAATTAAAATAATAAATAAATAAAATAAATATCAATTTTTTTGAAAAAGTTCTGTAAATGCGTATGAATCTATTTTGCTGGCTAGTGATGGGTGTACAGGGTGATCATTTTCCCGGCAACTTTTCCAATTTTTCTTTTTGTAAAAACTTATTCAGAACTATTACGAACATTTTAAAAAATAGCCAAATTGTTCCATGGAAAAAAGTATTATTTTTCTGAATTTTCCAGGAAACTTTTACAATTTTTCTTTCTCTAAAAACCTTTTTTGAACTATTATGAACATAAAAAAGAGTCAAATCACTCCAGCTGTTCTCAAGTGATGTGTTACCAAGGAACAGCATTTCATTTTTATTTATATAGATACATTAGACGGTTTGTTTTTGCTCTTGAAAGTTATCTACAAAAGGCATGTCTTCATTGGCTTTAGTACCACACAATATTGAATTAACCTTTTTCTCCTTTGAAATCGGATACTAAACTGACTTCTGACTTTGTCATTTGAAAGACTGCTAAAAGGCCTACTACATAAGCTATTTTTTTTTTAAACATCTTGGATAAAATTATATTGTAACCTATTGTTTATATCTATTTTGTGCTACCTGTAAAATATATTTTTGGTATAAAGAAACACTTCAGATTTTAAATTAGAATTGACAAATGGAATGATTTTGTTTCTAAATAGGGCACTGTGAATGGAGAAATTTATTTGAAGGTGGATTCTTCTTCTTCAGAATATCCTGATACGAAGGAAGTGGTTGCTCAGTCTGTTAAATTGGATGAAAAATCATATTGTTTTGGAGAATTCAACAAAGAACATCAGGTGGAGGTATCTAAAATAATAATATATGAACTTTTTCAGAGCACAATTACTTTGATGTAGTTTTGAATGTCGTATTATATTTTTATTTGTTACTAGCTGTTACCCGCGACTTCGTACGCGTGGACTTGGAGTTTCATTGCCAGAATTGGATATAGAAAACTGTTAGTAAGATTTGTCCCAAACAACACCGAGTCGACATAATATGATGGAAAGCCATCATTATATCATCCTATCGTCTAATATGTCTCATGAAGAGAATCAATTTACAACATATTTAAAAACAGAAAAGTAAGCGAAGGTGCGGGGATGTGTGTGTGTGTGTGGGGGGGGGGGGGGGTTAACTGATGGCAGCTTTATTTCAGCTTGGTTTTTTCTTCTTTATTCAACATGAGCATCTGAATCTTATAATCTAATAGCAGCACATTGTCTTCTAGACCTGCACCTTAGGCCAGGTTTACGTCCGCAAGGCATGTCAAAAAGGAAGACAAATTGGTGCCAGAAACTTTTATACAGACACAAATGAATAGTACAGTGCAGAGCAAATTGACTTCTATACTAAATAATAAGTTTTGTTTCTTATCGAAATTTATTAACAAATCAAACACTAACAGACTGCGCGACTGAGCAACCAACGTAACATTACAGACTAACACACGAATCTGTCTTTCATCATTCGATAAGTTCTTAAAATTTCGTGACTAAAACTGTTATTCATACCGAAAAAATGTCCTGTGTCCGTCCTACACTATTTCATTGTTAAATTCCATCAATATTGATATAGCCATTTAGTCGTCAAAACGTAACAAAAAGACAGAAACTTACTTCCATAATTATAATATAATAGTTGGTACCCACAAATTCGTTCGTGATTGTAAAGTATTCATATTGACAGCTGTAGACATCTAACCACCATAGTGCACAATGGGAGACTCGATACTATTACCACACACAAATACCAGTCTTCTGCGCTATATAGTTCCGGCAGCAAAGTAAAATTTACGGATACACACAAGTCTTTGGATGAAATACGAAAATATTCATGATCGACCAATTTCAAACACCATATCTCACACGCTCCCACAGTTACCGAATTTCGGCCAACGTTGAGATCGATGGGTGACTCTGTGTTACTACCACACAAAAACGCCGGTGATAGTTTTCACTCAAAAGTGATACACCGAGACACATGCGTCTTTGGCTGAAATATCAAATTGCCGCAGTTCGACCATTTTCATCCCCCATGTCTTCCACACCCCCATAGCTACAGACATCTAACAACCATAGTGCACGACAACAGACACGATTCTACCACCCCACATAAACACCAATGCTCTATGCTATGTAGTCGTGGCAGAAACGATAAATCTGCAGAGACACATGCCTTTCGTCGAAATACGAAAATATCCTTGGTCGGCCACTTACAACCACCATATCTAACACAGTACCAAAGTTTCTGAAATTCGGCCGCTGTTGTGATCGAAAGGTGACTCTGTGCTACTACTACACACAAACGCCAGTTATCTGTGATCTATAGTTTTCGCTGAAAAGTGATCCACCATGACACTTTTGTCTTTGGCAGAAGTATGAAATTGCCACAGGTCGACCACTTTCAACCCCCATATCTCCCACACCCCCATAGCTACCGACATCTAACAACCATAGTGCACTACATGAGATACGATTCTACTACCAAACACAAACACCAGTGTTCTATGCTATGTAGTTGTGGCAGAAAAGTGACATATGCGGAAACAGTCGAAATACGAAAATATCCTTGGTCGGCCACTTGCAACCACCATATCTTCCACAGTACCACAGTTTCTGAAAATCGGCCGCTGTTGTGATCGAAAGGTGACTTTCTGCTACTACTACACACAAACACCAGTTATCTGTGATTTATAGTTTTCGCTGAAAAGTGATACACCATGACACTTTTGTCCTTGGCAGAAGTATGAAATTACCACAGGTTGATCACTTTCAACCCCCATATCTCCCACACCCCCATAGCTACCGACATCTAAGAACCATAGTGCACTACATGAGATACGATTCTACTACCAAACACAAACACCAATGCTCTATGCTATGTAGTTGTGGCAGAAAAGTGACATATGCGGAAACAGTGGAAATACGAAAATATCCTTGGTCGGCCACTTACAACCACCATATCTACCACAGTACCACAGTTTCTGAAAATCAGCCGCTGTTGTGATCGAAAGGTGACTCTGTGCTACTACTACACACAAACGCCAGTTATCTGTGATCTATAGTTTTCGCTGAAAAGTGATACACCATGACACTTTTGTCTTTGGCAGAAGTAAGAAATTGCCACAGGTCGACCACTTTCAACCTCCGTTTCTCCCACACCCCCATAGCTACCGACATCTAAGAACCATAGTGCACTACGTGAGATACGATTCTACTACCAAACACAAACACCAATGCTCTATGCTATGTAGTTGTGGCAGAAAAGTGACATATGCGGAAACAGTCGAAATACGAAAATATCCTTGGTCGGCCACTTGCAACCACCATATCTACCACAGTACCACATTTTCTGAAAATCGGCCGCTGTTGTGATCGAAAGGTGACTTTCTGCTACTACTACACACAAACACCAGTTATCTGTGATCTATAGTTTTCGCTGAAAAGTGATACACCATGACACTTTTGTCTTTGGCAGAAGTATGAAATTGCCACAGGTCGACCACTTTCAACCCCCATATCTCCCACACCCCCATAGCTACCGACATCTAAGAACCATAGTGCACTACGTGAGATACGATTCTACTACCAAACACAAACACCAATGCTCTTTGCTATGTAGTTGTGGCAGAAAAGTGACATATGCGGAAACAGTCGAAATACGAAAATATCCTTGGTCGGCCACTTAAAACCACCATATCTACCACAGTAACACAGTTTCTGAAATTCGGCCGCTGTTGTGACCGAAAGGTGACTCTGTGCTACTACTACACACAAACGCCAGTTATCTGTGATCTATAGTTTTCGCTGAAAAGTGATACACAATGACACTTTTGTCTTTGGCAGAAGTATGAAATTGCCACAGGTCGATCACTTTCAACCCCCATATCTCCCATACCCCCATAGCTACCGACATCTAACAACCATAGTGCACTACATGCGATACGATTCTACTACCAAACACAAACACCAATGCTCTATGCTATGTAGTTGTGGCAGAAAAGTGACATATGCGGAGACAGTCGAAATACGAAAATATCCTTGGTCGGCCACTTACAACCACCATATCTACCACAGTACCACAGTTTCTGAAAATCGGCCGCTGTTGTGATCGAAAGGTGACTCTGTGCTACTACTACACACAAACACCAGTTATCTGTGATCTATAGTTTTCGCTGAAAAGTGATACACCATGACACTTTTGTCTTTGGCAGAAGTATGAAATTGCCACAGGTCGATCACTTTCAACCCCCATATCTCCCACACCCCCATAGCTACCGACATCTAACAACCATAGTGCACTACATGAGATACGATTCTACTACCATACACAAACACCAATGTTCTATGCTATGTAGTTGTGGCAGAAAAGTGACATATGCGGAGACAGTCGAAATTCGAAAATATCCTTGGTCGGCCACTTACAACCACCATATCTACCACAGTACCACAGTTTCTGAAAATCGGCCGCTGTTGTGATCGAAAGGTGACTCTGTGCTACTACTACACACAAACGCCAGTTATCTGTGATCTATAGTTTTCGCTGAAAAGTGATACACCATGACACTTTTGTCTTTGGCAGAAGTATGAAATTGCCACAGGTCGATCACTTTCAACCCCCATATCTCCCACACCCCCATAGCTACCGACATCTAACAACCATAGTGCACTACATGAGATACGATTCTACTACCATACACAAACACCAATGTTCTATGCTATGTAGTTGTGGCAGAAAAGTGACATATGCGGAGACAGTCGAAATTCGAAAATATCCTTGGTCGGCCACTTACAACCACCATATCTACCACAGTACCACAGTTTCTGAAAATCGGCCGCTGTTGTGACTGAAAGGTGACTTTCTGCTACTACTACACACAAACGCCAGTTATCTGTGATCTATAGTTTTCGCTGAAAAGTGATACACCATGACACTTTTGTCTTTGGCAGAAGTATGAAATTGCCACAGGTCGACCACTTTCAACCCCCATATCTCCCACACCCCCATAGCTACCGACATCTAACAACCATAGTGCACGACAGGAAAGACGATTCTACTACCACACACAAACACCAAAGCTCTATGTTATGTAGTTGTGGCAGGAAAGAGAAGTATACGGAGATTCGAATTTTTGGTCGAAATATGAAAACGCCCTGCACTGACCAACTTTAATCATTATATCTCCCACATCCCCACAGCTTTCGGCATTCGGCCAACGTTGTGCACGACAGGAAACTCCATGCTACTTCCACCCACAAACATCAGTGATCTGTGCTAGGTAGTGGTGGCTGAAAAGTGAAATATAGGAAAAAACATGTCTATTTTTATATATATATAAGATTTATGCAGTTCAATGACATAATACAGTTAAATTACATACATATGTCATAACTAACTTAGTCAACAACCCAAAGGTTGGTTGGATCCTCCTGAGGAAGGTGTACTTTGTGCCACAGGTAGGACATGCAGTTCCTTTCCTCCAGTACTTATGGTTTTGTGTAGAATCTGAACCATGGAATGTCCTAGCATGGGTCATACGATCAAAAATTACTCTTAAAAATTCCTGGCCCAGCCTCGATTGAACCTGAGAACTGACCCAAAACTTTTGAAAGCCACCAGACTGCTTGCTTTATAAATAGTTTTCATTATTAATTTGAATTCTATTTTATTAATATGCAATAGTTTGAAAATATAATGTATACATATATGCATAACCATTTCTACTATTTTATTCTAATGCTGTCTATTTACTAAATGACCACACATAATCATTTGCCATATATTCTGATAATAAAACTTCAAAATCATTGGTTTTAATGCTTTTCTTTATAGCAGTTATTTTGTTTTTCAGGAGAGCATTGAAACTCTTTCACCTACAGGAGATAAAGGAAATTCCAGAGAAATTAAACTATCAATAGACGTTGCATGTGCTGAGAGTGATAATTCCACTGTAACAAATACGATGAAATGTCGCAAAGAACTAGGATTGATGACACCAAAACGGCTTTTGGAAGGCTCACACTCTGGAAAGGTGAATTGTAACTCTCTGTGACAAAATTGTAATTTTATTATCATTTCTTTCTGCTATATTGTTGCCGTGTTTGCAGGAAAGTAGCTTATTTTATTACTAGTTGTTTCCCATAACTTTATTCACTTGACTTTTTCCTTACGAAGGGTTATGGGATCGTCTGGTCTTCTACTGAAGTTAGTCACAAGGGCAATCGGGAGGACGGCGTTTCGAATCCCCGTCCGGGCATCCAGATTTGGGTTTTCCATGGTTTCCCAAATCACTCCAGGCAAATGCCGTGCTGCTTCCTTCAAAAAGCCATGGCCAAATTCCTTCCCATTCCTTGCCCCCCATCTTGTCTCTAAAGACGTCACTGTTAGAGAGACATTAAGCAGATAAAAAAAACCCACAATGACAATTTCACCTCATTTGCAGACAGAAGGTTGCAGATACAGTGAGAAATCAAATGGGGCCATGACGCTTATTAATTGATAAATGTGTATGATTTGTAGTCACAGTAAAAAAGCACCATCTAACTCCATGTATAAATATTCCGCTCAATCCTTCTGTTATAGCCATCTGAACCAACCCAGTAATAATACCATGTAACTGGTAGCTACAGGGCGTTCGCCGGGAAACGCAACCCACTGTTAGCGCTACAAGGAAGAAACTGCTCCCGGCGAGCGAGCGCTCAGTTTCCGGCATTGTTCGACCGTCGGCCGCGGACTATTTCATAATAATTACGCTTCATAAACTTCAGAAACTTGTGCGCTAAGCATTTAAATGTGACATAATTCATTAGCTTACCTTATAAAAGATGCTGGAAGTGTTGACCCTCTTGTGTAATGCACATTTCACATCTTCTGAACATATTTCGAGACACACGCTGCCCTAACTGACTTAATGATTTTTTGGGTGACTGTTCTAGTCGAAAAGCGATATCGTCAATTTTCTCCTCTGTGAGAATACGGTTGACCGACAGTCTCTTTTTGTTAAAAAATGAACCCGTTTCTCTTACTTTTTTAACCAGACGCAGAATTGTTGATTTAGCTGGCAGTAAAGCGCCAGGAAATTCGCGACGAAATTTACTGCGACACTTTTTAAACGACTTCTTCTTCACATATGTATCGTAGAGAAATATTCTTTGTTGCAAACTGTAACGTACCATAATTTTACTCACACTCAAACACAGTACAGATTAATAAGAGTATGAATCCCCAAACCAGCCAAACCGCAAAGAAACGTTTATTCACAACACTGATTAATAAGAGACTGAAGTCACAAACTATCTACAATGCAAAGAAACCGTTCTTAACAATGTAAGGGTCACTGCCCTGCACTGTTGGGGCAGCGGAGGTGTTAAACAGTGCAGTGATTCACGGTGCCGTGTGGCGGAAACTGCTGGCTCGACTGACCGAGCAAGTTGCCGACGGCAACAGACTGGGAGGGTAGCGTTTTCCGGCGAACGCCCTGTATAATCTAATCTGAAAACCAACAATAGAGGATGTCAATGGTGGATATCAGTTTCAATCCCAAATGATGTAATAACCTTTAAATTGATATTAATTTATTGACATTCCAAACAGCAGTTGATGGAGCAATGTGTAGTCACTTCCTGCAGTGATCATAATCGTAATATTTAGTCAGTTCTACCCACAGTTATTTTAAGACAGAAAACTATTTTAGCATCTCCACCCTTTGCATTTGCTAGCAAAGAAGACAGTGAATGAACAAGTTCGACAATCACGAAAATTGGAAAACTACCATCCTGCATACAGACCAGCTGTAGATGATTGGGCTGGCTGGCAACAACAGCATGCTCTTCTTCTTCTCTCTCTCGAGCAAGTCCAATTTTCTCAATACAGAAATGGCACAGAAGCATAAAATTCACAAATTGTACTATTATTCCCAGAAAATAAAGAAAGGGTGTATGGTGTTGTTGGTTAGAAGATCCCAAAGGGTAGTTTGGCAGCCAGTTTCAATTTGCTCACTGTCATGCCTGTCGTAATCTGGCAATCCTACCAGGTATAGGGGACCTACAGGTTTGTGGGTAATCTGAACCATGGAGCATCCTTTCATACATCAAATGAAAATGCAAAGCTTTACCAGAAGTAAAGGTCAGTTTTTAAGGCCGTAAAAATTCCAGCCGAGTCCAGGATTTGAACTAGTGGACCTTCGTTCACCATTGATGCGCCTCAACCAACTAAGCCTCCAGACCGCTCATTCCCAGAAAAGGAAATTGAGAAATCATGTTGCAGAACTCGCCATTTATTTCATTACAACAACCAAACGTGGACTGCTATCAAGAACGAACTGATCGCTGCTTGGTGAGCAGCGAAGAGCCCTGGTCCATCTGACCTTCTCACCATATATCCACATCACAAACATTAGAAAGCAATGTCTCTTGCAGCTGTTGATACCAGTGCAGAACTAAACTCCAGGGATACAGAATTAAATAATGTGAATTTGAACCGTAGATCATCACCGAGATATGCAGGCTCACGTGCAAACACAATTACTACATAAATAAATAACTCAACCGTGCTTCCTTCTACCCCCCCCCCCTCCCCCTCTTGAGTGTTCTTAGGGCTTTCAAAGGAAAGTAATTGTTAGCAACCAACTATTTATAAGCAAAAATATGACACAAAAAAGTTAAGTTGATCTGTCTTGCTCGATTGTACCTGTACAAAGATAATCATCTAAAAAAGTTGTGTATTGAGAGTATGCTTGACTGAATTCATCAATTTAATCCTAATAATAATTTGATATAACAAAGAGAAATAAAGAAAAATAAATTATCTCGATTCGTGGCTGCCTGGGTGACGCCGAGTCGTGATGTGTGTGTGTTTTCTTCTAGATCAGAACTGTATCTTCAATTGGTAAGTGGTGCTGTTATATAGCCGAGACCTGTGACCCATCTAAAGAGTTCAGTTTACCCGGCCAAATAGGTCTGACCTGTCATGTATTTCATTGGTGGGGCGGCCCGGTCTGTTGGGGGCGACACATGTCCTGCTCCGTCTGCACGAGTGAGAGCCATGTGTCGTGTAGTTTAAGCCCATTGTCTTCATTTAAATTGCTGGGGCATTTGGCAATTTCCAACACCTCCTTGGTCCTCCTTGGCCATCATTTATCTTTGCACAGTATCAGGGTGGTGTTTTCGAAATTTATGGCATGATTAGTTTCGGCTGCATGTCATGGAATGGCGGACTTTTCAGTGTTATTGGCTCTATAATTGCAGATGTGCTCATACAGCCTGTCCCCTATAGTGTGCCCTGTCTCTCCTATGTTTACCTGGCCACAGTTGCATGGAATTTCATAGACCCCGCAACGTGTAGTGGAGGCAGCTTGTCCTTAACCTTGATGAGCTGGTTACTGACCTTGCTGTGCACTTTATAATCAGGTTTTATGTCAACCTTTTTACATAGCTTTCCATTTCTGTATGTAACGCCTCTTATATAGGCTAGAACAATTATTTTGCGTTCCTGAGAGATGGATTGATTTGATGCTCTGTTGGCGTCTCTCCCTGTCATGGCCGTATGCAATGCCCATTTAATACAAAGGTTGTGGTAGCCATTGGACCTGAATGTGTGTTGCAGTGCCTCTAACTCCGTCATCAAACTATTTGCATCACACCGAGCGTGGCGGTGTAACGGATAGCGTTCTCGCCTCGCATTCGGGAGGTCGGCGGTTCGATCCCCGTCCGGGCATCCAGATTTGGGTTTTCCATGGTTTCCCAAATCACTCCAGGCAAATGCTGGGATGCTTCCTTCAAAAGGCCATGGCCGAATTCCTTCCCATTCCTTGCCCCCATCCTTGCCCCCCATCCTTTCCCGTCTCTAAAGACCTCGCTGTTGAGAGACGTAAATACAAAAAAAAAAATATTTGCATCACACAAGGTTGTGAGGAAACCTATTTTTATTGCTGGATGGTGGTGCTGCACGGCATGTAAATATCTGTTTGTGTCGGCTTCCGATGAACTGAATGTCCAAAGTTCCCGTCTTCGCATTTGGCTACTAGCATGTCTAGGAACGGTAGCTTCCTTGTTCGCCTGTTTCCATAGTGAAATTAATTTTGGGATGGGCTTTGTTTATATAACGCAGGAACTTGTGAAGGATTCTTCTTCCATGGAGCCACAAAACGAAGTTGTCGTAAACATAGCATAGCCACAGACATGGATTGAGGAGTGCATTGTCCAACATTTCCTTCTCTAGTGCCCCCACAAAGATGTTTGCTACTATCTGGAAAAGTGGTAAGCCCATGTCTACTCCTTCCACTTGGGCATAAAATTTTCCGTCATATTGGAAGAACGTTGATGTGAGACCAAAACTTGGTCAAGTCCACCCATTCTTCTGAGATGTTAAGGGTCAATAGTTTGTGACGATCATGTATTTTATATGTTATTCCATTGTATGCAAACATCCTTATATACATAAAGATTCCTTGAGATTTTTTTAAGTTCGTTGTGTTGTTGTTTTAGAGTAGGTTGGTTGTTAAGAGTGATAAGGTTGAGTCATTATCTTAAGTTCGCAAATTTGATATACGAATCGGGAAGTATCAGTCCGATATAGAAGTAACGGTTGTTAGTTTCTGCTGGTGTTGGTGGAAGAATGTGATACAAGGTGCGGCAGCGTACTTCCTTTTTTAAAATGCGCGCCATTCAGTCGGTCGATATCATAGCGCAGCGCTAGTGGTCTCGTTCGAGAGGCGTGACTATAAAGTTTTGTCCTGTTACAGTTCAGTTGCCATCATGCGTTGGAACAGTGAGGAGTGTGCGTTTGCTGTTGAGGCCTAATTTTCAAGTGGATGTTCTGCGATCGAAACCCAGCACGCTTTTTGGAATCGCTTTAACTTAGCCCCGTTGTCCCCTGTCCCGGACCGGAAATCAATTGTTACGTGGGTCAGTAGGTTCAGAAAAATGCAAGTGCGACAAGACGAAGAACTGGAGGCCCTCGGCCCATTAGATCACCTGAGAACATTGAGAGCTTCAATGTTGCGATCACCACGTTGTTCTGCGCGCAAACATACGTCCGCCCTTGGAATTTCCGATCGTTCTGTGAGGAGAATTCTTCATGATAATCTTCATTTCCATCCATACAAGATGGTGACTGTGCACAAACTTTCTGAACGTGACTTCAATTCTTGGAGGAATGCGTGTGAGGTTCTTCTGGAAGATTTTCCTGAGGACGTTATTGTTTTTTGGGTGATAAAGCCCATTTTCATTTGTGTGGATCCGTCAACAAACAAAATATGCGCTACTGGCCTGACACCAATCCTCGACAATTGCATCAAAGGCCTTTGCATTCACCTAAAATCACAATTCCACAATTTCCTCAAGTGGAATTATTGGTCCTTGGTTCTTTGAAGAAAATGAAGTCACAGTGACAGTTAATTCGGACCGGTATGTAAACATATTACAGGATTCTTTTTTTTTTTTTTCCCACGGCTAGATGAGTTGGACTTAGGGGACACTTGGTTCCAACAAGACGGTGAAACGGCATGCACTTCAAAAGCATCGATGGCTGTTTTGTGGGAACACTTCCCACAGCGCCTCATCTCAAATGGGGGCGATTTGGAGTGGCCTGCCCGCTCTCTCGTTTTGCGCCGTTGTGATTTTTTTCTGTGTTTTTTTTTTTTTTTTTTTTTTTTTTTTTTTTTTAAATCCCATGTTTGTGTGAACCGTCCAAGGACCCTACAAGATTTGAAAACCAGCATCCAAGAAGAAATTGCCAACATAACGCCTGCTATGCTTGGGGGAGTCATGACAAACACCAGAAATCGGTTTACTCGGTGTGTGCAGAATGGGGGACGTCACCTATCTGATTTGATCTTCAAAACTTTATGTATGTGCCTACATTATAAAAAACAAATGAAAATTTTCTGATTCATAAAATGGGTTTTATTAAGTTTTGAAAAACGGAAGTTATGCTGCTGCACCCTGTATAATTAACTGATTGAATAAAAGTTATTACAAGAACAATTAATGGTTTGTGCATCTTTTCATAGTTAGATGCTTTCCATAAAATAAACTAAAGAAGAAAGGCGACCGTGCTCGAAGAGAATAAAGTTATTTTGCACAAGAAATTACGAAGTTACGTAAATCAAAGGCACGATATATGAGCTGACACAAGTTAGGTGTGTATTATTACCACTGCTTCTTTCGCAGGAATGTTGGTGTAGAGCAACATGACATCAGAGCTCACTAGGATGTCAGTTTTTTTAATTTCGAGTGAGGAAATAATTTCAATGAAGTGCGATCTATTTCTGACAGTAGAAGTGATGCCTTCTGACAAGGTTTTAATTTGTTAGCAACATAGCAGGCTAGTGGATGAGGTGTTGTTTCTCTTCTGTCTGGCCTTTGTTTCTTGTTCGATTTCTGAAGAGTTGTTGAGAAGAGATGCTACTTCAGACCTCAGGTTACGTAGAGGGTTCTTATCTAGTGGGTCATACATCTTGTGTTGTCTTCTAAGCAGACATATACAAACATATATTTACTTGCCGTGTCTCACCACCATCCAGCAACAAAAAGAGGTGTCCTCATGACCTTATGTACATTAGCAGAGAAAGTGTGTGACGAAAATAGTTTGACGACGGAGTTAGAGGCACTGCAACACACATTCAGGTCCGATGGCTACCACAACCTTTGTATTAAACGGGCATTGCATACGGCCATGACAGGGAGAGATGCCAATTCAGCATCAAACCAACCCACCTCTTAGGAACACAAAGTAGTTGTTCTACCCTATGTAAGAGGCATTACAGACAAAATTGGAAAGCTGTTTAAAAAAGTTGGCATAAAACCTGTCTATAAAGTGCACAGCAAGGTCAGTAACCAGCACATCAAGGTTAAGGACAAGCTTCCCTTGCTATAGGTTGCGGGATATATGAAATTCCGTGTACCTGTGGCCGGGAAAGACTGGGTGCACAATAGGGAACAGGCAGTGTGAGCATGTCCTCAATTATAGGTCCAATAACACCGAGAAGTCCGCCAGTGCAAGGCATGCAGCTGAAACTAATCGTGCCATAAATTTAGAAAACACCACCCTGATATTACACAAAGATAAAATGGTGGCCAAGGAGGCGTTGAAATTACCGAATGGCCAAACAACATAAATTAAGACAATGGGCTTAAACTATGATGCATGGCTCTCGCTATTGTGGATGGAGCAGGTCACTTGTCGCCCCACACCAGACCGCGCAACGTCCCACCAGGCCAATGAAACAGACCTTCTGATTGGCCGGGTAAACCGAACTCTCTATATGGGTCACAGGTCTCGGCTATATAACAGCACCACACACTGATTGTAGACACAGTTCTGCCGTAGAAGAAGACCACAGAAGGATGGTCAAAATGTTGGCTGTATACTTAATGATTACATAAATGATCTTGTTGGTTTTGAATAAAGCCTAACAACAGGACACACACAATTAACATTGCCAAAATTGAGGTATTTTGTGATAATTACCACTAAGGGCCAGTTTGGGGGAGAGGGGAAGGATCATCAAGCCCAGTTAGTACAATGGTGCTCACTTGGCAAGTGTTATCGGGTATTGACCATTTCATACCAAGATATACCGCCGGGGCACTGCCCCAGGGCCCCCAAGGCCGAGGGGCCCCAAACTGATGGTTAAAAAATTATTTTATTTTAATATCTAATCTAACTTCCTGTAAAATATCCAGCACGTAGCTAAAAATTAATAATAAAGAAAATCCATCAAAGTGTTACAGTAAATTTATTTGCGTGTCCTTTCATATACTCCATACGCTTCGCATGCAAAAGCAGCTCTAGAGCAGACAGCAGAATGTCGAGTCGAATGTGTCATGTCGCGCCAGGCCCCTGCTGAGTGATGACTCAAGTGCAAACTGTGACGTGCAGTGAGCTATTGCTATTCATGGACTAGTGATAGCTCAGGGGTTGAAATTCGACCCAATTCATTAATTTTTTTAGTGTCTTTTACTGTAAAATAATAATATTCGTTACATACATTTTTTGTTTTAAATTTCTTCTATTGCATTTGCTGCGAGCATAGGTATATTATATACTGTTTACATTGACATCTTTGGCTATGAGCGTGTACCAATACGTCATTAGATTTTAGCTTGTGTTTGCGGTTTGCCTTGATTCCCTGCAGTACTTATGAAATTAAAATGATACACTCCACATGTGACTGAGTTCGAATTTTAGCTTCTGAACTGAACATAGCAAATGATGAATTGTATTTACGAATATTTTAAAAATATTTTTTACTTTATTTTTTATCGATGGTTCATTTGAATTTAGTCCATCACACAAGGACTTAAAATATTCATTTTGACTTGAGGCCGGTAAAACTACTTTAACCTTATGACAACATGAAGTGAATGCACTCCTTTCACCTGAAGTGACTTCTGATTTCATTGCAAAACCTGCATTGTAAATTATAAACTATCAAAATTTCTTGGAATGGCATTTAGTGCCCATATAAGTGCAGCCATGAAAATAATTTCATTATTTTGTGTACTATGTTCACTATTTAAAATTTGGTCTATTTCATGCAAATTGGTATTCCTTCTTCTTTGTCCCTCACTCCGACCTGTCAATGTCCTATCTCGAGGCTTAATGGAAGCAGGTTCGAATGAATATCTGAAGAAGAAGAAAAAAGTCAATTCAAATTGTCCGTTAGGATGTCAAATTCTCTGTAATATAGAAAATATTCCTTTTGGAAATGCTCCTTTTATTAGTACAAAGATTACGCGACTGTTTTGTTTCACCAAAGACCACAAAATATCTCACTCTGGAAATACATATCAGATAGCTGGCTCCGATCCGATTTCACGCGCACTCATGCTCGCGAATTAATTTTTTACTTAATAATAAATTTGTGACACATATATTAAATATGCTTATTATATTTTTTCTTTACTGTTGACCAAAGACCACACACATTGGCAGACTCGTTAAGTGTTGTTGCCATTAAAAACAAACAATTGAAAGTAAAGAATAAAAAAATTTGGGTTACTGTGCAAAGTACGGCCAGTAAAAAAAACTGTTAATTCGGGTTGAAAATACGGCTAGCTCCTTCCTTGGTGCTTACTCTTTAAGGAAAAGTGTACCCGTAAGCCATAAAATGTGTAACAATGGTGTAATTCGCGCCGAAATATACGGTTACTCACATTACTGACTTTGCGTCAATAGACGGCTTGAGCCGTCTGTGACGTAATTATAGTTAGAATTTGGCGTGACCACTGTCTTCTTCACTCAAAATCCACTAAGCACCATGGGATATTAGTAGTCATTGTGGTCCAGGCTGCCATTCAACCTAAAGACGACACGGTTACATATATTACGGTACCGAATTAGTGGAAATAGACGTCTCGATCCACCTGTAACGTAATTGTAGTAAGAATTCGGCGTGGCGGCCACCTTATTCGCTCAAAAACCACGATACACCATGGAATATTAGTGGCAATTCTGATCCAGGCTGCATTTCAACCTAACCATACCGTCCACTAACACAACTCTTTGAAATTCAACATGTGTACAGCTTGAGGAAACGCACATTCGCAGCATAGATGGCTGCTACACATCGCCTAATACCGCACGTAACCTGGCGATTTTTGCTATATTACTTCTTTCCTATCTATTTTATCGGCTTCGCATACACTTTTTCAGGGAATCCGTTAATCACATTTTCATCGAGAAATAACAATTTTTTCTACTGACTGTACTTTGCACAGCATCCATTTTATATATATATATATATATATATATTGCTTAATTGAATGCTTCATGAACTGAAATACAACCGGAGTTCGAGACTGGAAGCATATTTCAGAACTCTTGTGTAATTTATGACCAGTGCCGGAAACATAGTACTTTAGAAGACGTTTTCGTCAAAAATTTGGAGAATGAAAGAAGCTTCTGGCGAAAAGTTCTTGAAAGAATCCTAAATGTGACCTTAACACTTGCAACACGTAATCTCACATTTTGTAGTTCTAGTGAAAAGTTAGAATGTAGCAACAAAGGAAACTTTCTCTCGATAGTTCAGCTCTTGTCAAACTATGATTGTCAAACTATGACCCAGTACTGCAAGAATTGATTTGGCGTCCGCAAGGGACTGTGAAATACCTCGGTCCAAAATTCAGAATGAACTTATAAACCTATTAGCCTTAGAAATCAAAAATGAAATTACCGTTGAGCTTAAAAACTGCTTGTTTTTTTCATTGATTTTAGATACCACTCCGGACATTGCTAAAGTTGATCAGTTAAGTGAAGTTTACAGGTATGTCAAAATAGTTAATGATGAAGAAGGGACACCTATTGATATCAAAATATGTGAAACTTTTGTATCCTTTAGAGAGGTAAAAGATCAGTCTGCTCAAGGTCTTGCAGAAGAAATTCTTACTTCATTGGAAGAGAAAAACTTGGATTTGACCAAATGTCGTGGACAAGGCTATGACGGGGCTGTAGTCATGAGTGGGGCATACAGTGAAGTGCAGCAGCGTATTAAAGAAAAAGGCCCACACGCATACTTTGTGCACTGCGCTGCACATAACCTTAATTTAGTATTAAAGGTTGCTGTGGAACAAAACGGAGAGGTCTGCCAGTTTTTTTGAAACCATTCAAAGTGTGTATTGCTTTTTTGGTCATAGTATTTTGCGCTGGCAAGACTTGAAGTCAGTGTACGACATCGAGGCTCAGACTGATTCACTGAATTCGAAAGTAACTGAAAACTCTTAATCCAACTCGCTGGTCTGGTAGGCATGAGGCAGTGTATGCATTGAAACACAGGTTTTTGAACGTGTTGAAAAGTCTTACCCGCATAACTTTGACTTCCAGGAAAAGCAAGGAAAGAAATGAAGCACAGCAGCTAAAGAACAAACTTGAAAGTTTTGAGTTGTGCAGTGTGAAGTTTTAGAGTCTCTCAACCTCGTATCAAAATACTTACAATCTGAAACCATGGACCTGTTGTATGCATATGAGTTATTGGGTGATTTATTGTTAAGGGTAACCGAAATAAGTGGAAAGTTTGAATAACTTGTTTCTGAAGCATCAGATCTTTGTAGTAGATGGGGAATAAACCAAGAATTTTGCCAGAACAGACTAAGGAAACTGAAAAAAAAAAAAAACACTTTGATGAGCTGAATGAAGACGAGAGATTAATAGACCCAAAATCTTGTTTCCGAGTCACTGTATTCTATCCAATTGTAGACACACTTTGTACTCAACTTGATCACCGTTTTGAAGGAATGAAAGCTATTCTTGATACTTATCAAGTAATACAACCTGATTTTTTTATCCAATGCAACTGAATGTGATATTCACAAAAAAGCAATTGATTTCGTTAATAAGTTTCCACCGAGCGTGGTGGTGTAACGGCTAGCATTCTGGCCTCGCATTCGGGAGGACGGCGGTTCGAATCCCCGTCCGGGCATCCAGATTTGGGTTTTCCATGGTTTCCCCAAATCACTCCAGGTGAATGCCGGGATGCTTCCTTCAACAGGCCATGGCCGAATTCCTTCCCCCCCATCCTTTCCCGTCGCTAAAGACCTAGTTGTTATAGGAGACGTTAAGCAGTAAAAAAAGTTTCCAAATGATGTGAGTCCAGCCTTTCCTTCACAATTATGTTCGGTGAAAAATTCGTTTCAAAAGAAACTGGAAAAAGTGTTAAGGAATTTGCTAATTATAAAATAGTCGACAACAGTTCGCTTTCATCAAGCTACCCAGATGTTTGCACAGCGTGTATCATGTATTTGACTGTTCCTGTGACCATATCTAAGGCTGAACGGTCCTTTTCTAAGCTTAAATTGGTAAAAAAAATACTTGAGAGGTACAATGGCTCAAGAAAGACTCAGCAGCTTAGATTTGCTTTCAATTGAGAGTGATCGAGCTCAACAAATCAACTTTCACAAAGTAGTTGATGAATTCGCTTCTTTGAAGATTAGGAAACAAATGTTTAAGAAATAATCAAATGTAGCTAATCTTCAATCTACACTACTTTCCATGCATCAGTTACTGATTCCTTGTATTTTAAGCAAAGTATGCATATTAACTAACTTAATTTACCTCTATTGTAAGTATATCTTTAATCTACCTAAAACTATTATTTAGAAAAGTCATATTTTAAATTATCAATTAAGTTTTCCGCTAGTTTAATTCTTATTAAAAGTTACTGTTTTACTTTTTTTATGTTTACAACAGTGTATCAAATATTTTACCATATATGTTAAATGTGAGTTTATAAATTTTTAATAACTTTTTTGGAAATTATACTTTTGTAAATATTTTGCTTTTGTCTTATTCACCTTATTCTTTTTACAACCTTGCGCACTGAGTTTTCAATTTACAAAACTTGCATAGTAAAATTAATCAATTTAATAATTTGTTAATTGTATAAGCTAGATAAATACTTGAATATGTAGCTCAGTTAACCTTTTGTAGCTAGGTTTGTTACCATTGCATGGACCGACAGATAATAACAAATTTTTGTCATTTGAATAAACTTCCATGCATATAAAAAGAAAGAAATATTGAGGGGCCTCACTTTGGAGTTTTGTCCCGGGGCCTCAAAGTTTATAGTTACGGCCCTGTATTCAAGACATCATCTTTGCCAGAAAGATTGTACTATCTGATCCATCCATTTCTTACATTGATTCAAATTTTAACCAGGTATGTCAACTGCTGATGAGTATTGTAGGAGAGTTGATATTTACAATACATTCAGCATGCATGAATCAAATTGCATTTCCTCATAAGTGAGGAACTGAGTTACAATGAACCTATACAAATGAGTCTCTAAATCCTAGTACCCACTGTGACTCTTTGACTCAACAAATTTCAATTCAGAATGTTCCGCGCTGCGTAGATTTACTGTTCGGATTCTGCTCCACAACAAGAACCATGTCCACACCAAAATTCTTGTTGCAATTAAGTCCTTTGCTAAAGAATGCAGAGAAAGTTGTTCTCTTGGAAATTTCACCAACTCTCTTTCTGTATAATTAATACTACTTCTTGTGTGTTCGTTGCAGTTGATGTCTTTCCTTTATCTTCAGATTTAGTGAAACCATTTCCCAGGTGTAGTGGTGGTATGCCTACATTGAAAAGAATATTCAACTATCACTCGAGTCATGTTCAATAAATTATTGAAAATTTGTTTGGGTATGGAGTTAAAAATTCAGAGTGATTTTGAAAGCTATACATTTGCCTCCTAACAAAGTAGAAACAGTGCCTCTTGCTTGTACCTACTTTCATAATTTCCTTCACAGAAATTCAGTTTCAAGGAACACGCATACTACTCCTGGCTCTTTGGATGCAGAAAATACTGATGGGAATATAATACTAGGATCATGACAATTAGAAATTTCACTATCTGAAGCTCTTTTCAGCGTACAAAATACTCGAAGGAAACCTTCAAACGATGTGAGGAAAATCCTAAATGAATTCTGCAATAACTTTGTCAGTTGAAGTTTCGTGCCATGGAAAAAGTGACATTGTATGAAAGAATGTACCAAGTTATTGTTTATATATAATAAAAATTATTTCATTTTATTTTTAAAATTCAACATACTTGATTTCCTTTGCATTTTTCCCATCAGAGATTCTACTTCCTCTCATTTCCATCAACTACAATTTACTGATGACATTCAACTTTTCATATATATATATATATTTATCTTTCTGTGTTTGCATTTAAATTGTCCTTTCAGTGTGTGAATATATTTTTCGTTTCCTCCAACAGCCATAGCCTTCAATATCTTCCTTTTTTAATTCTTGATTTCTATATTCCATTATGGACACATCCCACAAACAGCGGTGAGAATGCATCTCCTCTATAAATTATAAAGCTAAATCTGTACTTCACAACATAATCACAAAAAAACTAAAAAATAATCCCCAAAACAAACCGATGAGTGAGTGTGTGGCAGTGAGAGTCTCTAGCTTTTTCGTATTCATGTCCACATTGATCGATGCTGTGCAACGTGTCTGAGATCCCATATCGGATGGGACACAAAAGACTTGGAAAATAAAATACAACCTGCAACACACCAGATTCATTGTGACAATGAGTTGACGCAACCTGGACAAAAGCGAGACACATGTGAGACTCTCCACAGACGTGAGAATCGACTCAGTGTCACAGTGGTTATTAGGCTTAACCTTTTTATATTACACTCCCAGATAAAACCAAAATGTTGAACATGAGATGGGATCATTTTCAGCTCAATACGATTATTACACAAGTTAGATTGAAAAGGCTTATTAATCCCTTTACGTATAGCCTAAGAACCTACAAAATTGGTGCTGTTATCATAATACATACTAGCAGGCCCATGTCTAGCCATGAAATGCTTGAACTTGGCTGTCCTCATAGCTAAAATCCAAACACGTTGGCTCAGAATAGAGATTAACAAAGCAGCCCTTGCAATGCAATACAGAACGTAATTTTGTATGTTAAGATTCACAACATGGTCGTGTTTAGGAAGTAGCAATGGATGTTTGGCTTCAAAAGGTAAGTCCACTTAGACCTTCTTCACATAGAAAAGCTGATATTTCACAGCTTCTTCAGAGGTAAATTATTCCTTTTAGGAAGACCTAAATCGACTGAAATGTGCACCACTCGTACTGCACTAATTGAAGGCTTTGCTGCAAAAATCAAGTGTAAGTGGAGACTTTTCCAGTATATTGTTGAAATATAATCTTCACGGGTGTTCAGCCTAATGGTGATGTGAAAACACAGCATTTTGACATCTGGCTCTGCTATTGAAATGTGTTTTCATGACACTATTTGGCTGGACATCTATGGAGAATGTTTTTCAAAAATCACATTCTTTGTTACACAAGAAAGGGGAATCTTTTATAATTCTACAAATATTAATGACAGCCTTAAATACCTTGCCCCAAGAAGAAATGTACTGAGATAAACCATACAGCATGGAAGATTCAGACTTCCTGTAGTAGAAGTGAAAACATTCACTTTATGCTCTGGTAACTCATTATAATCAGATGGGGGGAAAAACCGAGCGTGGTGGTGTAGCGGCTAGCGTCCTGGCCTCGCATTCGAGAGGACAGCGGTTCGAATCCCCGTCCGGGCATCCAGATTTGGGTTTTCCATGGTTTCCCAAATCACTCCAGGCAAATGCCGGGATGCTTCCTTCAAAAGGCCATGGCCGAATTTAATTCCTTCCCATTCCTTGTCCCCCATCCTTTCCCGTCTTCAAAGACCTCGCTGTTAGAGAGACGTTAAGCAGATAAAAAAAAAAAAAAAAAAATGGGGAAAAAGTTCCAGTGTACCATTTGGAAATGGGATGATGCATCCATGATGGCACATGCCACCACTAATTGTGGTGGTAGCATAGCTCAAAAGAGCCAATTATGTATTTTTTTGCTCTGGTCTTGTGAAGGAAGTTCTGTGATACAAGGTTCTCTTGATATTGAGCAACCCTAATACTCACACAGGCAGATCCGTGATGTGGAGAAGAATGTATGCGAGGTAATGTTATAGTCGAATCTGGAAAGGCGTAAACCATCCTTTCAATTTATTTTGTGTTTCTAATAATTCGTCATCTAGTTAATGACTGACTAACATATATCACGTTAGAGGGAGTCTCACAAGGGAAATAAGTGCTTGGTTCAAACCCACCCTTTCTCTTTACTGACAAATGGTTTCATCCAGCAGTTTATTCTAGTGTTTCAATATGCCAACTATCTGATTCTGTGGAACTACCAATAGCTAAGAGTCAAATCCTAATGGGAATCTTGACTATTTTTGAAACAGTTTTCCATAAACATTCCTTTGCAAACCTACTCCTGCCCTTTCTTGTAATCAATTTCACTGACCTTGAAGTATATTCTTAGCTCTAAAATGGACAATAGAAAAGTAGGATTTAATTTGCAACTTACATGTATTTGGTAATTTATTTGCAGGAACTCTCGATTAATGAAATCAAGAACAAGTTGTCGAGAAGTTCAAGATTAGCTGAACTCAAGGAATCAATTTCAAGGCTAAATAATCATTCCTTCAAATTAAAGGAATTAGAAGCCAAGCGAAAAGCCTTATCTACTCCAGAAAAACCACAGCTTCAGAAGTTTGAAGAACTTGATGTGGAGGTACAACTTAGGTAAATATGGTAGTGCAAGATCATATATATTATTTCTATACAAGCCTGTATCTTTCTTCATACTTAACCGAAATCAATGAATGAGGTGTCATTTTAAAGCTTATGGTCTTCACTTCGGTTACATCATATTTTAAGAACGAAAGTTTTCGGAATTCGACCCTTAAAGGGCAAAAGTGTCAATTTTTATAAAATGGGTTTTTTGTGCCTCGAGCCATTTATTTCCCTGGATATCTAACCAAAATCGATAAATCAAGTACGATTATAAGGAGTAATGTCTCAGCTTTTGTGACGACATATTTTATGACAGATGTTTTTTTAGAATTCAACGCTTAAAGGGAAAAAGTAAAAAAGGTTCTACAACACATTTTTGTGTCACGAGCTATTTATCTCCCTTGATATCTAACCGATATAGATAAAGGAGGTATCATATTAAATACTAAGGTGTCCGCCTTGGTAACATTATATTTTAAGAATGGAATTTTTCGTAATTCGACCCTTAGAGGGCAAAAATGACAATTTTTCTAAAATGCGTTTTTTGTGTCTCGAGCCATTTATATCCCTGGATATGTAACCAAAATCGATAAATCAAGTAAGATTACGAGAATTAATGTCTCAACTTTGGTGACATCATATTTTAAGAAAGAAGTTTTTTGGAATTCAACCCTTAAAGGGAAAAAGTATAAATGTTTCTACAACTCGTTTTTGTGTTACGAGCTATTTATCTCCCTTGATATCTAACCGATATAGATAAATGAAATGTCATATTAAAGACTAAGGTCTCCGCCGTGGTAACATTATATTTTAAGAAAGGAATAATATTTTTCGTAATTCGACCCTTAAAGGGCAAAAATGTCAATGAAGTAGGTGTATGAAGAGTAATGACTCAGCTTTGGTGACATATATATTAAGAAAGATTTTTTTTTAATTTAACCCTTAATGGGAAATGTATAAATGGTTCTACAATGAATTTTTGTGTCATGAGCCATTTATCTCCATTAATATCTAACCAGAAATAGATAAATTCTGGTATCATTCTAAAAATTAAGGTTTCCGCTGTGGTAACATCACATTTTAATAAATGAATTGTTCTGAATTGAACTCTTAAAGGGCACAAATATCAGTATTTCTAAAATGCGTTTTTTGTGTCTCAAGTTATATGTCTCCCTTGATAATTAAACAAAATTGATAAACGATGTATCATTTTAAAGATTGAGGTCTTTGTAAGGTCTTGGGTTCTGTTACACCACATTTTGGAGGGAAATTTTTCAAAATTCTAACCTTAGAGAGAAAAAGTATTAATATTTCTAAAACGCATTTTTGTCACGAGCTATTTATTTCCCTTGATACCTAACCGCAATTAATAAATGAATATTTAAATATTAAATAATCCGCTTTGGTTACATCATATTTTAAGAAAAAACTTTCTCCAAATTCAACCCTTAAGGGGCAAAAAAATCATCATTTCTGGAACTTTTTATATTTTATCCCACTTGATAACTAACCGAAATCGATAAATGAGGTATCATTTTAAAGACCAAGGTGGCTGCTTTGGTCACACCATATTTTATAAATGAAATTTTTGAATTTGAACCTTAAAGGGCAAAAGTATCAATATTTTTACAGCGTGTTGTTTTTTTAATTACAAGCCATTTTTCTGTGATACCTAGCCGAAATCGATAAATATCGTATCGTTTTAGAGATTTAAGGTCTCCAGTTAGGTAAAATCATAAATTAAGAAAGACTTTTTCGGAATTTGGTGCTTAAAGTGGTAGCGTGTATCAGAAAGTTCAGAGTCAAGTCCCTAGATTGCAGCAGCAGATATCAGAGAGATGTCAGTAAACTGTTTTTTATATGATGAGTAGCATTCGGATATTTTTTTTTTCTGTTACGGAAACATTTTTTGTTTTGTTATACAATTCCAGTGTAAACATTTTATTCGCACAGTAACACATTTCACAGAGATGTTGATATGCTGTGTGTATTTTGTTCAGGTTGATTGTATTAGTTAAGGTCAGTGACAGTTTGTCGTACATACGGAGTGTTTTAAATTTTCCTAACTGTTTCGTAATATGCTGTAAGTATTTCGATGCGTACCTATTGTACTGAAAAAAAAAAAATGATTGCTATAAAAGTACGGTTCTAATTTTCATTATATTACAAGCCTTCAACTTCACTATTCATCACATTTTATTCGCGAAATTTTCGCACGGGTCGCCTAGTTGATAGAAATTGTATAATGGTTGCCGTAAATTTTATTTTCCAGCTTTTGTTAATTTTTATGTGGGGAGCATAGTGAACATTTAAAAAAATAGTTTCGAACATTATTTTATTTATGTGCTGGAATAATAAAATCAAGTTTTATAGAACCAAATACTGGATTAGATGAATAATATACAAGTTTTACTTATTTAATGCAGAAGGATCTGCAAGAATTACGCTGCAGAGGCCTAGTTTGCAAGTGCCAGGTATGGGTCTGGCACATGTTTCTCATGCCATAAATTCATTGAATGCTTCAGTGTCCACTGTAGGGTGTGATGGTGAAATATTATGTTTCTTCAAGTATGAAGATCTTGGCTTAGTTGCCTGGATTGCAAGACAAAAAATTAGAAAATAAGTTCCTCAGCACCATAGTGAGTAACGTGCCGAGGAGGTGAATGGGTAGTGAGGCAAACCACTTGCCACACCTTTGTTGTATTGAGCTTGGTGGTTCCGCCTTACTCGACCTATATTTCCTCTAAATTTGTTCAACCAACCTGAGCCTTATATCATTTCCATTACCTGCTGTATGGGTGGGCTGCAGGGTGTTCTAAACACCTATAGTAGCAACGAGTCAGGATTAATATTATTCCCATTTTTGTTAGTAAACAAGGTAACTTGAAGGCTTGTGCATTGGCGAACACCTTTGTTGTAATTCACAGAAAGGAAGGAATCGTTAAGAAGGTATCCCCCGATACATTTGAAAGGGTGAAGAGACTGAGGGATAGGACTCTGCTGCTGGAAATGTCTGCCAAGCTTACCTGCTCCTTAACTGTGGAAAGCTTGGTGATTTCACTGTTAAATTTGAACTCCACAAGTCCTTAAATAGCAGCAAAGTTATCACCTGCCCTGTCATTATCAACACAGAAACTAAGGAACTCGTTAAGGAATGAGAAAGTGATCAAGATGGGACAGATACTATAATTGGTAATGGCAGTATTCAGAAACTGCCACCTTCATACTGACATTTGACACTCAAACATCGCCCAAACCAAAGCAGTTTTCATGAATCTATGGTTTTATGTTTCGAATCTGGTGCAGCGCATGCAGTGCCTGAGATTCGTGCATACAATATCATTATGCAATCACAGTTGCACTTTTGGTAAGTGACATGGGTGTAGATGATCCAGTTAACTAGTTCACATTACCACAGGTTTGCATCAACTGCTTGTCGTGTAGATGTCTCTTGTTGTGTTCATGTATTTGGCTTGGGTTAATACCACCAGATTATGCATTCTATGACTGTGTTGGTATTTTTAAATGAAAATATCGGTGTAGTATGAAACATCAAACAAAGTAACAAAAAGTCTCTGAAGTTTCAAGTTCTTTCCCTTGAAGGCCGCTAATTCTGAGAGATTTAGTTTGATAGTGCAGTAAAGAATTGAAAGGTATTATTTAAAATAAAGGTTTACAAAGTTTCAAATACCACATTCTCTTTCTCACACATTCTCTCTTTTATTTATTTATTTATTTTTTTAAAAGATGCACTATTTCTAATCATACTATGATCCAACTTCTAAAAATATATTGTTTATCTTTTCCACAAGCCTCCACAAACACACAGTAACAATCACTCATATTGATTCAGCCTAACTTGCACAGGATTGTTTTCTATTTCCCTGCTGCTGTTTTAATTCTCCAGATGTTTTCTGACACACTAAATATGGATCTTCTCGTTATTTCTAAATCTTTAATGCTAATGCAAATCTTTTTCCCCCTTTTTTATTTGTTGTTTCAACTTTCATGTTAATTAAGAGCAATTAATTATTTATCCCACTTTTTTATGATACTGTAACATGATTTTTATTAATAAACTCTTCTTGGGCTTCCAGCCATGTATAAATGTCTCTGGGATGTTTTGAAGATGTCTATCTTTGCCCTCATTTTAAACCAACTGTGTTTTTTTTATGTGGTGCCACGGAAACAGCAGAGGACAATAGCTGACCCCAGCATGATGGAGTCTTCCATTCTTCTGCTCCTTACCAACGTGAAGCTATTTCAATATTTTGTTAACCTGGTTCGAGGCCACACTAAGTTGGTATCCGGTGTCCCTGTTAACTAAAGAATCAGCTGTTCTGATTTCAACCGTTTCTGTTACAATGCTGTACAATACCACTGCATTTCTCCAATATAAGCACGGCCACATTCACAAGGTATATAATAATCACCGGGGGTATGTAATCCCATGTCATCCTTAATGGTGCCAACCAAGTTTTTAATTTTTGTGGGCAGCCTGAAAATAGTCTTGGCTCCGTGTTGAGACAGCAGTCTTAACTAAGCCCACCCACAAACATAAGAAAGGCAAAGCCCTTGGTATCAATGCGATCTTTCTGTCAATCTTCCTAACTGATCTGCCCCTGATCGAATGTGGCTGTGCTTATATCGGCCAAACATGGCAGTGTGTCAAGCATGGCAGCATTATAACAGGAGCTGTTGAAATCAGAACAGCTAATTCTTTAGTTAACAGGGACACTGGATACCTGCTTAGTGTGGCCTGGAACATGGCTATTAGAATGTTGAAACAACTTCGCATCAGTAAGGAGCAGAAGAAAGGATGACATAACCACTCTGGGTTGAATCTTGTCTTCCGCAGCGCGACATAAACAAACAGTTGGTTGGAAATGAGGGCATAGATAGACACCTTCAAAATGTCCCAGAGTTGTGACATTTATACACGGCTGGAAGCTCGAAGAGTTTTTTGATTTACAGCGCTGTGAAAAGCTACATTTATACCTGATTTTTATTCTCGATAGACCCATTCAACTATCAACTCTCTTCTCTTTTTGCATTTTCAAAGATGCGAAATTCAAACGCTCAAACCTCCGTACAATGATTTTTTCCATCCGGGAGAAACCAATAATTATTATCTAGCAGTATCAAAGGTTCACAGAGCTACATGCTCCAGTTCACATCCAGCTTGGAGCAAGGAGTGTGGAGTGCATCTTCAATAAAACGAGACAAAAAGAGTTAAAAATCACAAAACAGATTGCATTCAAGGAAGATGTATACTCGCCCATTTTTGCTAGTAGTGTGCCAAAAATGATAACATCTGCCATCAGTAAGACAAGGTTTGCTATACAGAAGTCTTTGAGTGATGTGGCCACAAGTCTGCCAATACTATGGTTGCAGATACTATGGTATCTGCAACCATAGTATTGGTGACATCATCAGCAACATCATCTAGCAACGGAAAGCAAATTCAGGAGAAGGTCTGTGGTTTGAAATGCCACATATGGATCTGGTGAAATTTATAAAATCCCCCATGAGTGGTAAGGAAGGAAAAGAAGGGGAAGAGGCTGACGAAGAAGGAGCAACCACTACTCTTTGAGGCTTCCATAGAATCTGAGGTGTCTGTTGCATCTTTGGATCTTGGAGACTGTGAAATGCAAGTAGATAGAACTATATCTGTTCCTTACTAGTCAACAAATGAGAATGCACCTGAACTGAAATCAGGTTGAACATGTAGAATGGCTCACATACTCCACTGGTACAGTAATCATTTTCAGGCTCACAAAGAGCGCTTGTCTAACCAATGAACTGACTAACATCTTGTGATAACCATTCTGTCATTTCTCCTATGGGGAGGTTTCAATGCTTGCACTGCACTTCGGCGTTTGATGACCGATTGCCCTGGATGTTGAATAATTTGTAGTGTAATAGTGTGGGGAAATATGTTTCCTCATCACTGGTCAGATCAAGTATTTCACTACTGCTTTCAGTTAGTTCTCTGTTACTTTTCCTCGTTTTCATTGCAGACTGTATGGTGGGAAGTGGGTCATGACCTTCATGGGAGTAATTACTTTCACATGTGGGTGCTTGCTGATTTAGGAAATGGAGCAAGAAACACAAAGTTTAAATAGAACTAATAAAGCTTATTGGCTGTTCTCTTGCTGGTTAGTTGAGTTCCAGCAATGTGCAATATTGTGGAGAAGGTGAATCACTCTTCAGAAAAGATTCGGCAGGAAGCTATCATCTATTACAAGAATCTCGGGAACACTGTGATAATTCCCGTCCTGTATTGGACTGTCATTCTGCTTTTCAGGTACATTGATGGGCATTGTAATTTTAGGTTTCACAAAACAATTCTCAGCTTTGTAGTGTTACAAATTGAAAGTAAAAAGGCACTTCATATTATTAAGCAGAGCAAGCAACCATCATGGCAGAGCTTTTAGAGCACCATTAACTGTTTCTTGAGGCCTTTGAAAGTATGGGAGTCTATCCAACATATATCTGGAAGTTATTCTCTATTACCTGTGTCTGGATTACTGGAGTAGGTGTGCGTAGTCACTGACGAACAGAGCATTGCACAACTGATGACAGAGTCCTCACTGCCATCACTTCGACTGCCAGTTTGGATTTTGAGATACAGCAACAGAGAACTGCTGTGCAAAAAGATTTGTGCTTTGTTTTGTTTAATAAGGAACTATACAATGACCATTTTGGAGTATGGGAATTTGAAGCATCTTGGTAAATATGCTAAAGAGTATTTTTTGTTGTATTTAGACTGAAGGGTGCTATCGTGGCTCTTGGAAAGTAGCAATGCTAATCCCCCTCTCAAAACATGGCAATGACAAAATGCTAGCAGATAGATACCATTACATACCCTTAACGAGTTGTGTTGGGAAGACTGTAGAATGGATGGTGAACCACTGCCTAGTCTGGATGTCGAATCCTGAAATATGCTAAGCTGTTTTCATTATGTATTCATAAAATTCTGGAAGTGATGATATAGAATGAATTTGTCGTCATCCAACCTCTTGTGGATGTGTTTTTCAATATAGATATGGCCTGCAATACTCCTGGGTGCACTGGAATTTTAAAGCAGCTGTATGATCAGAGCTTTATGGGATATCTGCCCCTTTTTTTGCAATCGTTTTTAACCGGATTTTGCTGCTGGTGCCAAGTTGGTTGTGGTTTCTATCCAGGAGATCATTGTTCCTCAAAGTTCAGTTTCAGGTGTGATCCTTTTTGCTGTCACTGTCAACAGTGTTTCCTCAGTTATGAAGAGTCCTGTTTGATATTCACTATTTCAAGATGACCATGCAGGAATTTGAATTGTTGCATATTGTACCAGCACTGTTCCCAGCCTTTGTTTGCCATCGGATTGCAGTCTCATTTACGATACAGTGAGTCACCTCTATATTATCCATTGCCGAGCCATGAAACTATACATCTACCATATGAATTCTATTTTAAAAGTGTATTGTTATTCATTGCCCAGTGCTTACGAAGTAAATCTCCATCCTAGCTATCAAATAGGCCCAGAGTTTTTTTAAATCTATTCTGGCACAGCAAGTTGTTTACTGCTGGCAGTGTTTTTAGTGATCATTTAAATCTGTTTCAGGCTTATACCATTCATGTGTATCATGGATCAGCCATGTACTTCTGACTATAAAAAAATTCATTAGATAGACAGTATATTTCTCAGAATTGTAGAGCATTAAAAAATTACAACCACTTTTTAGAAGTATCTGCTTGTGTATCACCATGTTATTTGTAACACTGTTTAAGTACCTCTGATCTTGATGGAAACAAGGCTGTAGCATGATCTGTTTCCTGTAGTTGTAACTAACCATTTGAGAAAAGGGTAGTTGTTTCACTAAAGTGAATATTAATTTGGTTTCAGCCCGCAGAAGAACTTGTATGGCAGCCCTCGGAAATTGTGCAGTCCGTTGAAAAGTCCACTGAAGTCACCTGCTCACCAGCGGTATGCTGCACTCGCACGGGCTGAAAAGCCTGCACTGCCATTACCCTATTCGTACCGTTGCTTGGCAGAGGCTTTTCGCTGTCTTGACACAGTTGTGTCAATGCTTTATAATCGGAATGAGGCCATCACTTTTTCTAAAGTGAGTCCAGCCGTACGAGAAATGTTGCGGAAGTAAGTCTGAAGACACTTTAATGTTTTAAAATTTAAATAAATGTTCGTATTTTTCCAATGAAAATGTTTCATTGTTTTATCTGTCTATTACAAGCTGTAGTGCACTGGTTCAATTGGGCACCAAAAAATTTGTACCACCTTTTATTTTGGGACATGATCTACTCGAGTTTTTCGCTAGGTTTTTGTATATGGCATTGAATAGGTTTACGGATAATAGAATGGAAAATGGTTTATTTCAATCAGAAATATTGAAAGTACAGTAACAAAAAACTATTTAGCTTCTTGTTGTGAAGTGTTTAAAGGCAGCTGGCTATCTGACAGGTGCAAAATCTAAGCAATAATTTTGTTGAATCATTAATGTGAAGGCTTTATGAGGAATTGCATGTAAATCCAATTCACCCATATTTTAAATTAGGTTAAAGATAGTTCTATTTTTACTCCAATGTCTGAAACAAGTGAAGGCTATCTCACACAAACGCTGAAATGAATTACAAGGTTGGGGACAATGGATGAATTTTTTACAATGTGGATTTCCAGATAATTTTAAACTTTGTTTTTCTTGTTGGTTAGTACAACCATTATAAAGACATCTTATTAGATGTTGATAATGCTGAACAACAGATAAAAGCATTCTGGAGGACGGCGGTTCGAATCGCCGTCCGGGCATCCAGATTTGGATTTTCCATGGTTTCCCAAATCTCTCCAGGCAAATGCCGGGATGCTTCCTTCAAAAGGCCATGGCCAAATTTCTTCCCATTCCTTGCCCTCATCCTATCCCGTCTCTAAATGCCTTGCTGTTAGAGAGACATTAAGCAGATAAAAAAAAATAACACAAAATAAGATACAAATTTACATATGCTGTTGAAACCAAGGGGGATAAGACCTCAATCATACTTTGGGAAATTTGTTTATAGCCCGTTGGTAACAAAAAGGAAAAGGTTAATTTCAGATGAAATTGAAGTTATCAATTGCTTTTCAGAACAATTGTGGTTATATAGTAAAAATCAGAACTGGCACAAAGAAATATTTAATATAATGAATATGCTCTGGTAGAAATTTTTCTTCATGCTTATTTCCCCACTGTTTATGTATATGAGTGCAATTTCCCCACTTTTACACTTTATTAATTTTAATGTCTTTCAGTGATTATGATAAAGTATTCTGCACTTTCTTAGGTAATTTATCTCACTCTCTTACTCCAAACAAACTGGAATGGAACTTTTTTGTTGATTGGTTAAATGCATAGAGTATGATGAGACTTGGCATGGGAGTAAAATATTTAAGAATGAAATTGCAGAAGTTTCAGTGTAATCTTGATTGTAATTGAATGGTTGGTTGGCCTTCTTTGTTGCCAAATAAATTAGAATCCTTACTGTATAGTCACCAATTTCGCTCGGTATTATTTAAATCAAATATTTTAGTTGACTAAAAAGGAGGAAGAGGTAAAAAAAGACCAAAAAGTTGTTGGTGCATGACACTCTTAAGCTTACCATTTCTATGGGGTAATTTATATCTGTGTGTAAGTTGTGTTTGTTCCAGATCTGATATATACCTTTAGATACAGGATTTGACACTTATAACATTAAAGTGTAGCTTTATTTTCAAAGATATTGTGTTTGCAAACAGGATTTAGAGGGAGGAGAGGGAATAATAATATTAAAAAACAAGCTAGTACCCACGACTTCGTTCGTGATTGTAAAGAATTCATATTGACTGCTATAGACATCTAACCACCATAGTACACGATGGGAGACTCGATACTATTACCACACACAAATACCAGTCTTCTGCGCTATGTAGTTCCGACAGCAAAGTAAAATTTACGGATACACACAAGTCTTTGGATGAAATACGAAAATATTCATGATCGACCAATTTCAAACACCATATCTCACACACTCCCACAGTTACCGAATTTCGGCCAACGTTGTGATCGATGGGAGACTCTTTGTTACTACCACACACAAACGCCAGTGATCTGCGATTGATAGTTTTCACTTAAAAGTGATACACCGTGACACATGCGTCTTTGGCAGAAATATGAAATTGACGCAGGTCGACCATTTTCATCCCCCATATCTTCCACACCCCCATAGCTACAGACATCTAACAACCATAGTGCACGACAACAGACACGATTCTACTACCACACATAAACACCAATGCTCTATGCTATGTAGTCGTGGCAGAAAAGTGAAATCTGCGGAGACACATGCCTTTCGTCGAAATACGAAAATATCCTTGGTCGGCCACTTACAACCACCATATCTCCCACACAACCACAGTTTCTGAAATTCGGCCGCTGTTGTGATCGAAAGGTGACTCTGTGTTACTATCACACACAAACGCCAGAGATCTGTGATCGATAGTTTTTGCTGAAAAGTGATACACCATGACACTTTTGTCTTTGGCAGAAATATGAAATTGCCACAGGACGACCACTTTCAACCCCCATATCTCCCACACCCCCATAGCTACCGAAATCTGACAACCATAGTGCACTACATGAGATACGATTCTACTACCAAACACAAACACCAATGCTCTATGCTATGTAGTTGTGGCAGATAAGTGACATATACGAAGACAGTCGAAATACGAAAATATCCTTGGTCGGCCACTTACAACCACCACATCTACCACAGTTTCTGAAATTCGGCCTGTTGTGATCAAAAGGTGACTCTGTGCTACTACTACACACAAACGCCAGTTATCTGTGATCTATAGTTTTCGCTGAAAAGTGATACACCATGACACTTTTGTCTTTGGCAGAAGTATGAAATTGCCACAGGTCGACCACTTTCAACCCCCATTTCTCCCACACCCCCATAGCTACCGACATCTAACAACCATAGTGCACAACAGGAAAGACGATTCTACTACCACACACAAACACCAAAGGTCATTGAAAAAGTGAAATATAGGAAAAAACACGTCTATTTTTATATATATATATAAGATTATGGTACTGTGCAAAATGTGATATCAACCTGCAATGGTGTGGTGTACACTACACAACCAGCATGTGTTATGGGTGACTAGCAGACTTTATCTGCTCTCCATGTGAGGAGCATTCTTTAAACAACTTGTGAGCTATTATGATAACAGCCTAAGTTTGATGCAAGATATGGTGAAGTCTTATCTTCAGCTAGTTAGTATATGAGTTAATGCAAAACAAGGTTGGAAAAGATCACATTACACACATTCTATTGGAATACTTCCTGTGGGTACAAGTCATTTTTGTCAAAGAGGGAACTCCGAAATAAGTATTAAGAACTAATGTACAAATTGTTCTATGTCTCCATAGCGATTTATGAAATAGAAACCTGGTCTATGACAAAGATGGATGAGATTAAAATCCAAGCTAGTGAGGTGAAGTTTTAAAGAATTATGATTGGAAAAAATTAAGTAAGATAGAGTGAAAAATGAGTGACAGAAAGCAGATTGGAGTTGAGAGGCTGTATGAGGAAATTGAGAATGTCTTGTATGGAAAGAGGATGGATGAGGAGAGGATGCAGAAGTACAGATGATAGCAATTATAATTGAAGAAAAGAGGGAAAGTGGCAGAGCCAAAGCAACATACACTAATGAGCAGCTACAAAGAAGGAACCTATTTGAAACATGCTTTTGAAGAAGAATAATGAACAGAGAGAGGAAAAGTGTCGTAATATTGTAGAACACTACAATGTGGGGTGTACTGATTGATTGTTTGCAGCATTTTTGAAATAAAAAAGAAGGAAAGTTGCTTCAATAAATGAATGTAAAAAATCTAGTTCATCATCCACAGTTTACAGCCATGCACTGGATCTGCTTAGTACACAACCCTCTCTATTTTTCTTTCTCCTTCCATAAACTCTCTTTCACAGCTTCTCTTCTCTGCACACACTCCTCCTACTTCTCTCGGCTATCTATTTCTTAGTATTCCTGTGGATCATATACCTTATATTTTCATTTCTTGTATTATATGTTCCCCATTTTCTTAACATGTCTATAACAGTTATCTTTCCTAGCTTTTCTCCTGTCATTGTCAATCCCCTCATTAGTCTCTTTCTTTCCGGTTGTAATCACATACTCTCCTTCATATTAAATTTCTTGCAGTATACTTTCACAACATCTGGTTATATGCCTAATTACCGCAAAACTTCCTTCTCTCTCCTTCCCCAGATCATTAGAATATCCTCAACAACCATCAGTGTTTTTTTTTTTCAATTATTTTATTTCCACCACCTACTCCATTCTCACTCATCACAGTGGAGTAGAGGGGGTACTTCCTTGCATTCATCAATTTCTTGGCTCTGGCCATCTGTAAATTCTCCTCCTCCTGTAATATGGTTCACACTTGGTACATTTCCTTTACTCTTTTTACTGGACATCTTGGGACTCCTTTGCTTTTCAGCAACTTTATGATATAGCCTTTCAGTATCCCAGAGTACTATCAGCAGCTCTTGCGCATTCCTGTGATGTTTTTACTGCTGCTGCCTGGTGGCCAATATCACACCAACTGTCAATGTCCATAGTCTCTTGGTTCTTTTTTAACATTCTTCTTCTTCCTTCCAAGGCCTACACAACAGTTTTGGCACAGTGGCACATGCATGTGACTTCTCAATAATTCTTTCACACTTTGCCATTTTCTTTTTTGAATATAGATATAGGCATCCCTTTCTTCCAGTATTCTGATACATTACACTATATACTCGGTGGTTTTATATCACCACTACTGCTCGTAACCTTTCTACACTTTTCATTATTCACTTTAGTTCTTTTTCTGTTTCTTGGTTCCTGTTCTCCTTTAGCATTGTCTTTTCCATTTTCCAATTTGGGATCAGTGGGGCTTGAAGTACTCCTTCCATATCACTTATTGCTTTTTCCGATTTTATACTTCTCTCTGGCTTCTGCTGTTCACCACTTGAACCGTACTCTGAATGTTTTGTCCCTTCTTTCTGCTTGTTCTTTAACTCTTCCATTCTACTATAAAGTTTTTATCCATCTTTTCATTCAGCCAGTATTTCCACAAACTGTTTTTGCAGCTTCAAGCTGTGTCCTTTTAAAAAATTTCCACTCTTCTACTGTCCTTGTATCCCCTATGAATATCTTGCTCATTACAATCCTCTTACTCTTCTTTGTTCTCCACCTTTTCCTGTTCTTGGCTTCATGACCTTCAGCCAGTAATCACTTGCTAAGGCCTTTTATGTTATTACCTTCTGCATTATCAATAATCCTCTTCATTTCACTATTACATATCACTTATTCTAAATACGGGTTTTCTCTTCCAGTTATTGCCGTATCAATTTACTATATGGGTTTTTTTTTCTCTTTTTTTCTCTTTGATCAACAATTTTCTGTCCACCTATTTCTCTTGCAGATGTTAAATAGCCTTTTTCATTCCTCTTCGTTTCTTCCAAGCCTTTTGTTCGTAATTCCCCGTATGCTCTCTTCTTTCCATTCCCACATAGGCATTTGTGTCTACCAAAATTATTACATTTTGATCATTAAGTTGTCATTGTAACCCAACTACAAACTCGTCATTGTCATGGAATGAACAGCCTATCTGTTAGACATACACTTGGAAAAAGTGGCAATACTGAGTGTTGGCATTCAGGAGTATGGGAGATTAAATCCCTTACTGGCCATCCTGATCTTGATTTTCCATGGTTTCCCAAATTCACTCATGGTGAATGACAGGGGAGTTTCTTCCAAAGGACATGGGTTGAATTTATTCCTTGTCCTTGTCCCTAAACCTCCTCTGCCTCTAATAACATTAATAAAATGTGATGCCCTAAGCAAAAATCCTTATCTAGTTCCATGTCTTTTAAATGTGTCCTTTTTGTTGCTGTTTTCCTTTTTGAAAGCAATGGCCAGAGCCCATTTAGCCACCATTTTTCAAGATCACTGTAGGGTCATAACAGTTAACATAGTGTTTCCTGGGCACTCCCCCCCCCCCCCCCCCCCCCCCCCCCCCCCCCCCCCCCCCCCCCACAGTTAGTTGCTTTGTTTCCCATCTGAACAATTAACATTCCAAGTCTGGCATCTAGTTCTGTAGTTATGTAAAAATCTTGTGAAATGAAAACTTCAGTATTGTCTGTACTTAGAATCCAACAGAAATGCTAGTAAATAAATGATGTAAGTGCCATGTAATGCTTTCTGCACTTCAGTGTTGTTGTTACTTCATTATAGCAGTTTTATTTGATGTTGTCTTCAAAAATAGCCTTGTAACAAAATTTTATCAATCTCGTCTTAAATTTTTTTAAATCACTAACACACATTTTCAGAGAATTTACTGAAGCTGACTTGGGTCAGATAAAGAATGTGTATCCAGGGGCTTACAAATTTGCCCAAGAAAAATGTCATTCATTTGGGTGTGCTGTTAAACGAGAAAAATATGAATTGACTCTAACACCTATGCTTAGTTCAGTTCAGGAAGGTATGTGTATTGTGTGTGCAACGTGTGTATATTTTTTTTCCAATATTTTCTGTTTGAAATTTGAATATCTTTGAAAAATTCTTCCAGGTTCTGAAGTGGACAAATCACAAACTATGACACCTTCATACCTTCTTGAACGGAGGAATACCTTCCATAACAACTTATTGGAAATTGTGAAGGATCATCATGAGGTAATTAATATTATAGCCTTTGATAAATTTCAAATTCAGCTGCTGAAAGAAGTTTTGCTTTAGTATATGGAACATTGTTTGTTTTGAACACTTTCAGATTTAAAATGTTTCACTTTTTCAAGTGTGGCTGTAAACTAATTGAGAATAACTAACCAATTGTATTTTAACAGTTATTACTAAAGCGGACTATAATAGTAAATGTTCAAAAGAGAATTTGTGGTTTTACGTTCCATACATGAAGCAACGCCTTTTTAATTTGATTAATCATATGTTAGTGCTGTGTGAAAACCGCAAAAGAATTAAGAATTCGTACACTGACCAAATCCTCGGTCTCTATATTGCTTTGTGTTACACGATACACAATCCTCTAAAAAATGTGTTATTAATATTAAAAAATACCTTTGTCCTTCTATTGTAAATATTTTAAATTAATGTTTATTGAGCAGTATGGCATATTCATGTACCAATGTTTAATATGTAATATTGTTTCAGGAGTTTCTAAAGAGTCTGGATCCCCCAGTGACTGTAAATAGACTAAAGCTGATGCGTTGGCATCCAGAATTTGATGTTGACAAGTTACCAAGTATACAAATGGATTCCCTCCCGAAACCACCAAATGAAACAACTTACAGCACAGCTAAAGATGTATTAGGTAGGATGTTTAGATACTCATTTCAGGTCAAAGACTTAAAATCAACAATATTTTCCTTTAGAGATAGTTTGAGAAGCCATCACTTACCACTGCAGAATTCACGATAGCTTAGAAATGCACAGTACAACAAAACACAAAAAGTATATTTTTCTGGCTATTCTCTTCAGTATTAGTAAGGAGACTGTTTACATAGCTGGGGTGTTCTCTAGTATCCTCCTTGAATGTGAAGGACCTAACATGTACACCTACATTAGATTTTTGTTTCTATACTGCAATGGTATAAGATGACTTCTTTCCTTATCCGTAAAACAATCACACTAGCAAGCATCTTTTATTTTCTGTGTAATAAATTATAGAGTACATATTCACATGGATAGGAAAGATAAAATCACCCATCACTCACCAAAGTTGAAAGGAAAAGATTGTATGATATTTTTATTTGTTTATATTAATGTTTATTATATCCTTTCCTAATATATTGTAAAAATTGTGGTGAGTCTCAATGTGAACATATCTGAACCCCATGCTATATAACTCACCTCTTGCATGGTTAAAGATTTAACCAAAATATTGCAAAGTGTGTTCTTGTTTATGTGTTCATAATGGCTTTCATCTGGCTGCTTTCAACTGTAGTAGTTGACAGGTTTACTTTCCATATCCTTCCTTACTATTATATTATAATAGTGACAGTGTAAATGCTATTTGGAAAAAAAAATATTTTTATATAAACATGAATCATGTTTATAATTGAGATATTATTGCAAGAGGATAAGAAGTGCACATGCTTGAAACTCACCACATATTAGTATTTGTCTCTTTGTTTTTGCCCTCCTGCCCTGATCTGTGGAAAGTGGTGGGTTTACTTTATCTTTCCTCCCTACAAAGGAAAAAGGAAACTTCTTTAAACAATATAAATTACAATGAAAGGGAAAATGACTCATCACTCACCAAAGTCGAAGGCAGTGATGGGAAAAACACACATATCACGAACACAAAAATACACAATATTTCGGTCTTAAACCTTCTTCATGTTAAAGAGAATGAGTCATGTGGTTCGGGAGGTGTGCACACGCCAAAGTATCCTACATGACTGAGTGGATTATCAACATGGCGGTGGGACTAAGATGTTATATATAAATATGTATATCGCAGATGGTGATGAAAGTAGTAATATACCGAGAGGGTACAGAATGGAAAGATGAAAACAAAAATAAATATGGAAATATAAATATTTGGAAAAAAAATGTAGTTAGTTAAATGACAATAATGCTAATACTGATAATACTGAGTGGTGCGTCAAAGAAAGGAATTTTATCAGTGGTTGAGGCCAGGTGCGTGTCTGGTATCTAGGATATTTTGGTAAGCAAGTTCCCATCTCCAAAGTTCTGTGGCGGCGGTGGTTTCAGGGAAAACTGTGATTGCTCTGATGGTGAAACATTCATTGAAGTTGTTGGAATTGTGGTAGTTAGCATGTTCAGGTATTGGCAGATATAAATAGCGGGTGTGGACTGTTTGTCTGTGGCCATTCATTCTGGTCGAAAGTTGTTGTGCATTTAGGCCTATATAGGAACTTGTGCAGTGGCTGCAAGTTAGCTGGTATGTGATGTGAGTTGTGGAGCATGTGGCATATCCAGTTGTGGTGAAGGTTTTTCCTGTGACAGGGTTGCAATGTGTAGTAGTGGGAGGATGCATGTTGCAGGTTTTACAGCGAGGCCTATTGCACGGAAAAGATCCATAAGGTATTTTGGGAGTCAGATGGAGGGTATTAGTGAACCAAGATGTTTTTGAGGTTAGGTGGTCTGCTGAGACATGTACGGGAGACAGTTGGCAGAATTTTTGGCAAGAGTGTGCGCATCTCTGGAAAGGAGCGAAGGAAGTCATGCCCCTGTTGTAGGATCCGATTGATGGATTCAAGGCCAGGCAAGAACTGGGTGACAAAGACAGGGCTGTGGTCGGATTCTAGAGGTGTTGGGTGAGAGTTGTTTCATGGAGGGTGGGTGATTGCAAGCGTGATTTGTTTATGTACAAGGTCTGTTGGGTAGGAGTTGGAAATAAAGGCTTGGGATAGGTTCTGGGAGAGGGATTCAGAATCAGAATAGATACGTTTGCCACGGATAGCAAGGCTGTACGGAAGGGAACGTTTGGCGTGTAATGGGTGGCATCTATCGAAATGTAGATATTGCTATAGATTGTTTGGTTTGATGTGGACAGAGGTGTGAATGGCACCCTGCCTGAGCGTGATGTCCACATCGAGGAATGTGATGTGTGTACGGGAGTAGGTCCAGGTGAAATTAATGGAATGGTTATTGTTGAGGGAAGGAAGGAATTCTAGGAGTTGATTTTCACTGTGGGTCCAGATCATAAATATGTCATCTAAGTATCTGAACTACACAGTGGGTTTAAGTGGGGTGTGGTTGAGGAAATGTTCCTCCAGAAGAGCAAGGAACAAGCTAGCATAGGAAGGGGCCATGCGAGTGCCCATAGCAGTGCCACGTATCTGGTAATATACTGTGGAATTAAAGGTGAAGAAGTTTTTGGAGAAGATCAGGTGAGCCAAGGATGAAAGGAAACATGTACTAGGATGGTTGTGCGGGGGTCGCAGATCTAGGAAGTATTCCAGGGCACTGAGACCCTGACAGTGTGGAACGTTGGTTTAGAGGGAGGTTACATCAATAAGACTAGGAAGGTGTCTGGAGGTAGAGGCGTGTGGACTGTGGCTAAACGTCAAGGAAGTGTGGGGTATCTTTGACATAGGAGGGAAGATTCTGAACAAGGGTTGGAGATGCTGGTCCACCAAGGCTGAAATCCGTTCAGTGGGTGGCCCATATGCCGTGACTATAGGCTGCCCTGGATTGCCAACATTTTGGATCTAGGGAAGGAGGTACAGGGTGGGAATACGGAGCAAGAAGGACTGGGGAGAGAGACCTTGTAAGGGGCCCTGCAAGTCCAGGAATGTTTTTATTTCCTGACAGATGGAGGTGGTGGGATCTGTAGGGTGTGGTAGATAGGTGTTTGTGTTAGACAGTTGCCTCAGGGCCCGAGTTTCCATGTTGTTGAGTGTGGAATGGACTTTAGGAAAGAGGCTGAGGACAGAGTGAAGGTGAGGAACTCTTGGAACAGAATAAGTGGATGATTTTGTGGGAGTTGGGGTGGATCCAGTGGAGATGAAGGTTTAATTTGTTGTAGGCTGGACTCAATTTCATTCTGCTGGATGTTGTTTGCTCCTGTGGTGGCAAAATGATATCACCAATGCAAGGAGCGGCAGAACCTCGATGAATCCCGGACCAAGGCAGCATGATCAAACTTGGGGGTTGGAGAGAAAGAAAGTCCCTTGGATAGAACTGATATCTGGGGTTCTGACGGGGGAGTGGAGGAAAGATTAATCACTGACTGCTGGGGTTTAGCTGTGGAAGGCGCAGGGGCTTTTGGGACAGGTGGTAGAGGTTCTGGGTGGGGAAGATTGAGGAGGTGAGCCAAACAAGGAGTTCTGGCAATTAGGGGTGCAGTGGGTGTGTGTTGTCTGGGAGTGGGGTGTTGATAGGGGAGCCACAAGCCTAGAACTAAATAGCTCCTGATAAGCACTGATAGTCTGCACTGGTGTTTTTGTGCACGTTGGGCTTGCAACTGTCTGCAGTGTGACAGGATTTGTTTCATACAATGAATGAGATGAGGCAATGAAAGGCATAGGAATTTGTGGAGGGAGACAAGGTGTATGGAATGTTTATGAGCCAAGTGTACTTACTGTTGGAGAACCAGGTGAGTGAGGGTAAGGGATTGTGTGAAACAGAAAACGTGAAGGGATGGGTGCATTTGTGGGTGGCAACCTGAAACTGGGAGTTTAATGGTTAAACAATTGGGTGGAATATTTAAAGAGAGGCAAAACTGAAGAAAATGTGAAAGTTTAGTCTGGCGAGATGTGAGGCATGGAAATGGTTTTGAGACAGATAGTTATCTGAAAGCGACATATTGGGAGAAGCTGGTGAGGATATTGTAGCTACTCATTTGCTGAGATACATGGTTGGGTGAAATAACAATTACTGAAGAGTAAAAAAGAATGAAAAAAAGTTGACAATAATAATAATAATTAACGAAAAACCCTTGAAATGCCATAAAAGGTGGGTGCAAACAAGACAAAATGAAAATATTTAAATGAAAGTCGCAAAGCTGAAAATATCTCAAATCAAGAACGAACAAGTGTTATGAAACAAAAATATTTATAAGTTAATTTCGGAAAGAAAAAGGAAATATCAGAACATGAAAGATACGAGTGATTAGGCTGTAATCAGAGTGTGATCTGGCAGTAGAAGAAAACAGGCAGTTTTCAGTCAAAAAACTGCAATTAAAGTGTGGGGCGGAAATATGTGAACAAAAAAAAACCAGCTCTGGGAAAGAAATTACTTGTACATAGAATTTAAGTGGCCACAAACAAGGGTTATTGAGAGGCAAACCGTTCTCGCCTCGCATTCGGGAGGACGGCGGTTTGAATCCCCGTCCGGGCATCCAGATTTGGGTTTTCCATGGTTTCCCCAAATCACTCCAGGCAAATGCCGGGATGCTTCCTTCAAAAGGCCATGGCCGAATTCCTTCCCATTCCTTGCCCCCCATCCTTTCCCGTCTCTAAAGACCTCGATGTTAAAGAGAGACATAAAGCAGTTAAAAAAAAAAAAGAGGCAAACATTTGTAAGCTAATCATGAAATATTCTGAAAACAGCAGGGAAACAGGGACTTGTGTATAGATAAACATGGGACATGGGGTGGTTGTTGTTATAACCCGGCGCCGCGAGTAAACAACGGAACGGCGGGAATATCGAAAAAAATCAAAGTTTCTTGAAAACAGTTGATGAAACGTATAAAACACTGGACAAAAAGAAAAAGGTGGAAGGAAAAAGTAATAGAACACGAGATAGGAACATACAGGACAAACACATAGGATGGCCGCTAGGCAACTGTAATTAAACAAAGGAAAAAGGAAACTGTTTGAGGCAATATAAATTACAAGGAAAGGGAAAATTACTCATCACTCACCAAAGTCGAAGGCAGTGACGGGAGAAACACATATATCATGAACACAAAAATGCACAATATTTCGGTCTTAAACCTTCTTCATGTTAAAGAGAATGAGTCATGTGGTTCGGGAGGTGTGCACACGCCAAAGTATCCTACATGACTGAGTGGATTATCAATATGGCGGTGGGACTAAGATGTCATATATAAATATGTATATCACAGATGGTGATGGAAGTAGTAATATACCAAAAGGGTACAGAATGGAAAGAAAAAACAAAATTAAGTATGGATATATAAATCTTTGAAAATAAAATGTAATTAGTTACATGACAATAATGCTAATACTGATTTTTTGGTACATTATTCTTATTAAAAGGGCTAAGATTTCACATTTCTTTAAGTTAAAGGAACATAAAGTATTAATTTAGTTAATATCAGAAAAAACTATAAATCTTTGTGTGAAGCTCTAATATATTCTTAGCCGTATCACTTTTTCCCAAAACATTGTGTTCTATTTTTGGTTTGTGACCTGGGTGGTGGGGAGAACTTGAGAGAACAAATTATTTGTTTTTTCTGAAGTTCATGACACTTGTGGTACTATTATGTACTTATATTTGGCACATGCCTACGGTGACATAAGTTTGAAGAATATGCTATTTTATTGTGGATTAGTTCTGACTGCAATGAGAAAGACAATGCATTTAGGCAATGGAAACAAGGAGTGATAGCGACAGTATGTCAATTACTTGCCGCATGAAGGTAGGATGGTTGTGATAAATACACAAACATAAACGCGCTTTACAGTGTTTTGTTATGAAAGTTTGATCGTTTATGGAGATAAGACACATAGTAAAGGGATCAGATAAAATACAAATTAATTATATCAGTTGTTAAGATACACAGTGTATTTAGGAGTGGATAAAAAGATATGTTCCTTAGACAAATAATGTGATATAGTGATTTTTACAGCCAAGAAAAATGACAATATTATCTTTAAGAAAACTGTTATGGAAAAAAAAAAAAAAAAAAAAAAAAAAAAGGAATTGTTTCTGCAATTGTTTGCAGTCTAATATTGTTAGTTCTTTTATACAGGCCACAGAAATTTTTCCTTTTGTAATGTAGAAAGTTTAATTAAATAAGTAAAAGATGCTTGACAGCATTACAATGTTAAGGAAGAGAAAGTACCCATGATAATAATAGCTTTAGTGTTGTTATTTTCTGTAAGGCTGTTTGTTATTTAATATATTTTCAGCTGAACACACTATTAGATTTTTTCGTTCCTAACTTATACTTTACACCAGTGGTGGCCAACCCAAATGATCTTGCGGGCCACTTTGAAAGTGCATCATAACTCCGTGGGCCACATACAAAATTATATATCCCCACTACAGACAATTTTTGGAGTGAAATATTGAAACATATGTTATTATTGTATTTACTATTATTCTTACATGTAAACATATAAAGTATAATACTAATGATACTAAACGCACATTGTAAAGAAATATAGAACACTAAAATCGGAATATAAAAAATATTTTCTAAAAGTCTGATGAATCTCGCGGGCCGGAAAAATGTTCAAGGCGGGCCCGCATGCGGGCCGCGGGTTGGCCACCCCTGCTTTACACTTTTGTCTTTCTCAACTCTCCTCCAGTTTCACTCTATCTCTTTTTTTTTGTTCATTGCTGCTGCCATATAAAGAACATAAAGAGTATGCATGTATTTTTTTTTTTTTGCACTGTTATCTGTTGTGGTATGTGTTGACTTCTTTCACTATACTTAAAATGAACTTTAATTACATTGAAGTGCAGAATGAAGTGCCAAAACTTATTCTTGAAAGTCTATCGGAATCTTAAATTCTTGTGTGGTTTGTTGAATTGACTTAAATATCTCAATGTTTAGTCTATTTGAAGTGTGAGTGTAGTTGTTAGTGTTTTTTGTTCATATATATATATATATATATTATGTTCCTTAATGTCCCTTAATGTTCTCTTGTTGACGAAGGGTTTTTTTTTTCCCGAAAATTTCTTTATTATTTGTGTTTTTAGCATCTTTTTTTCATTGTTATTGTATGTAATAACAATGAAAAAAAGACGCTAAGTAGCGGAAAGGAATCAAATAGTGTTCTCTTGTTGACGAAGGGGTTTTTTTTCCCGAAAATTTCTTTATTATTTGTGTTTGTGTCTTTTCTGTGAGTTCGCGCCCCACATCCACCATCTAAAGGTAAGTGGTGGCAAATTTGATATATATATATGAAATTGTTTTCCTTGTCAACTAAAATTCAAATTAAGATACAAAAAAGTGTTAAATTAATTTTTATACACCCAAATTTTTTATTATACCATAACCCAAATTCAGATTTTCTTTTGATAGTCTCCCTGGTTTTCATGTTTTGGACATTAAATAATTTTGCTATTGTCTGAAATTTCAGAACGTGCAAAGGACATTTTCCATTGCAACAAAAGAATGGAAACTGCCTTAAAGGTTGTGAGTGACAAGAAATCAAAAATTCACTGTGGTAATGAAGAAGAAAAAACAAGAACTATAGTTACTGGAAGTGATAGTGGAACTAAAACCTTAACTGAAACTTTTGTTTCAGGATTATTTAAAGGCATTCCAAAATCTATTCTTGAAAAGGTGTGTGTTAATTATGTAGAATAAAGGTTACTACTCTCCTGATTCAAAATATACAATAGTAGCAGAGTACCCATTGTTACCTGATATGGTTGAAGTTAATTTGCATATACAGTCATTTTAGTTACACAATTGGAAACATATGTATCAAATTCTCCCCAACCTTTCCAGAAAAATAACAAACTTTTCAGAAAGTTTAGCAAGGAGAGGTTGGGGAGAGTTGTCATTCTGAATATTAGAAAATATTTTAAAATTTTTAACCCTAATTTTTTTTTTTTTTTTCATGAACAAAATTCTTCAAAGATCATTAGAATAAGAAATGTGAGGTATTATAATGTTTCCATGTCCGCATTGTAGATGTCTCATTGTGAACTTTTAGAAATGAGTGAAATATGACAAAAATTGAGTTCACATACATATTTTAATTTTCTGCTCCACAGGCATGTCACCTAGCAGAGTCTATGTCATACCATAAGCTTTCAAATTTACTAAATCAGAATATAAGGTTTGTAACTGTGAAAATGCAGTCAAAATTGTTTCAACAGTTGTGAATTTCATGTCAGTCACTTTATTTGGTATATGTTTTTCAGTGACTAACCTCCATTGTAGCCTTGAGGATATGGGTTGGGGTTGATTTATTCCTACAGAATTTTTAGTGACAGACAAGGGGACCAATTGGGAGACTCATACCTCTCTACTTTTATCACCATATATAGTAGGTACAAAATCTCAAACATGAGTGATCTGGCAAAGTCTTCCTACTCGAACATAGAGAGCGGCAGTGGAACCTTTGTGCAGGGCTCTTGCATTTGGCTGACCTTGGTGACCCAGCTGATGTCGAGGAGCTTCTCTTTAATACTGTTAAGGGGAGGGTGGGTGGTGGTGGCATCGTAGGATGTATTCCTGTGACTGATATAACTGTGTCCTTTCAGTTTCCGGCATAAAAGTGTGATGTTCAATTTTATCCCCTATAAGGTACGTGAGGAGTTTTCTGTAATCTTATTGTGTTGGGATGTAAAGGGCTGTGTACTGCCTTGTAAGTTTGGTGTGGTACTATGTAGGGTTGTATTTTTTTTAATGAAAGTAGATTTTATACAACTGAGATTGTCATGTTTGACAGGTGTGGGGAGGGGGGATGCTCGTTCATGTTGGTGTTGTATCTGATTGCACAGTATTTTATTTTGTGGTGGTATTTGCTGGTTCAAGGGGAGTCACTTCTGTGCTCTCATTGACTGCTGCTTGTTTTGGGCTGATGGGTCGGTCTGAATTGTGGGACTGGGGATTGCTCCTCTTGAATTTCTAGTTGAGAAGACTGGCTTCCTGGCTGTTATGTGCAGCAATAGTTATGCAGCTCTGTGTTCTCACATCCCGGGGTGCTTATGTGTGGGCCACCAGGCCTGGCTGGTCTGCCATCCTGGCTGAAGAAACAACTGTCTGCATCTGATGACTTTTGCTCTTCATCTGACGAACAATTTGCATTTTTGTTTTCAAAAAGCAGGTAGTCGTAAGAAGTTGCCCTAAGATCCTACTTACTCTCAGCCCAAGAGAGCACGGATGAGCATTAGTCCTAGAGTATGAGCAGTTATCCCATATGGAGGGGCTGCTGGCACTTGATTTACCCCATGACAAATGGGAGATTCCTACTGGGCATCCAAGGTCCATGCAGTGACCTGAGAGTATATTGATCTGCCCTTTTATTATCACTGCAAGGTAGCCAGGCCAGATGTAATTCAACAACCACTAGTGAATGCTGTAGAAGTAGTCCACTTCGCTAGGGAGTACAGGCGGGAATCCGACTGCTAGTGCTTCCAATTAGAGGATGTCCGCACCGGCTGTCCGCTGAGCTGCGATGGGCTTGGAAGCTAGTTGCACATAATAGTTACTCACAATAAGTAATAATACTGCAAGATAGAATTGCATGAGAAGAGTAGAATAAAAAATGTATCAAAACACTTGGCATTTATCCACCTAGCCACTGGGCTGTGATTGGATTGGAAGCTAGTTGCATATAATATTTACTCACAGTAAGTAATAATACTTCAAATTAGAAATGCATGTGAGAAGTAAATTAAAAAATGTATTAAAACACTTGCCATCTATCTACTTATATAAAAGGCTGCTTTGGTCACTGTGTAATCCAGTCTGTAGCACTGATGTTATGCGCCTGACCTACGTTGTCAGATTAAATTGTAGCCAGAAATGTTACTTCAAAATTGAGGTTATGGGCATTATTAAATAACAATTCTGTTTTGCTGTAACAAACGCTGTCCTGAATCCTGAAGTGATCTGTGGTTACGGTTTGCAGTTTTAATGACTTTGGCTTGTAAGTGAATAAAAAAATAATTTTAAAAACTATTGGTACTATGGAGTACAACAGTTTTGGAATAAAAGTACATTTCATTCCCATCAAGCCCAACTTGAAAAAATTAAGTAATTATAGAACAAATAGCAGTTACCACACGTTACAGCATAATTTTGCAGATTTATGACAGAGGACTATTAAAAATAATGGAAATGTTTGTCTCCTTCAAGGAATTTTAGTTGTTTTCGACCACAAAAAATTTGTTTTTGTTGTTTCACGTTTTGTAAATTTCTGCGGTACTTTTGCTATCTGTGTTAAATGTTAGTGCCTTTTAATCCTTCGTTAGATCTGTATGAAATTCTTCAGAAATAAATTTAAATTCTTTCGTATTTTCTACTTGATTATTTCAAAGGATAAATACTACCATGTCAACTTATGTGTTTGTGAATTAATTTTAATTATAAAGGAAGCTTTGAAAAATACTTTACAACTTGGAAAGCATATAGAAAATTATTCAGATGGATTACAGAATTGGTTGAAGTGTCATTTTGTTGCAAAACACCCAAGTTTTACTCACATACCAACAAATTCAGTTACCTCAAGGTGAGAGTGCTATGTGCATTTATAATGATTATTTCAACTGGTGTGGAATGTCATAGCAGTTTGACTTGAAATGACTTCATACACTATGTGACAACATTTCAACATAATTTTTACACCGAGTGTGGCGAAGATCCTCTTGGCACTAGCGCTTTGTCCAGAATGGTCATTCAGCTGGTAAGCTATAGTTCCACAGAAATTGCTGTATCTTGTGAAACTAATATTCCAAGATCAAGCACTTGGCTTTGCTGCATAAGCAATTGCAACTGAAATCATACAGACAGTGATGTAAATAATGACTGATGCAGAGTATATTGCTCATAGATACTTCTGTATAGAATTAATGGCTCTGACAGATGAAGATGACAGGTTTGTGAACACTGTAATCTTCAGCGATGAGACAACATTTTATATCAGTGACAATGTTAATTCCTGCAGCTTCAAGATTCAGTACAGAGAAAATCCACATCAATCCTTGCAACATGTTCTTAAACTTCTTTCATGCTCTGAGCAAAGCTTTTACTAGAGAACACATTAAATGTGGGCATACTAAAGAAATTCTTGACTTCACAGTTAAATGAAGATTGAACCCTTTCTTTACCTCATTGCTCCCAACAGTTTAGGATTTCTTTGATATAGTTGGAATGGTGGTGCAAGGTGAATTGCATAATCACTTCTCTAACCAGACAACTTGGAATTTTATGGTAGCATTAAAGATTGAGCATTTTTTCTGGCTTTAGCTGCATTTAACGATAATCCTAGGACCACCGAGATCTACACTTGGTTGCAGAAAGGATGCATTCTGAATTTAGTTTGGGAAGAAATTAATTTCTGGTAGTATGTATGCCTCCAGCTGCAATCTTATAAAAGGAAACTGATCATTTAATGTAAAACTTGGGGTTTTGCTACAAAATAACACTTTAACCTAAATTATAAGTTATTTCAATAAACTTCTGTATTTGAAGCAGCTAGTATTATTAATGTGGTGGCAAGTGATTTTTCTATGTTTTGCTGTCCTGTTTTTTGCTCTACAGATATAATGATAGAAATTAGAAATAAACTTTGGGTTAGTGAAGGAGTTTCTGAAATATGATTAGCGAAATGTTTATGCCAAACATCTTGGTCTTGAGAGTGCATAGGTAGAATGACTGTGGAAGATGGTGGATAGTAAAATTTTTAAGCTGCACCAATATCGTGGTTAAGGAAACCTGAATTTTGCAAATCTGAAATCAATAGTGTTGACATTTCCAAACTTGTAATGAGTGATCACTTAATCATATGAGAAAGTAAATAAATAATACAGCATGGTATTGCCATATGTTTCACATACTCTCACATGATTAAAAAAATAAAATATTGTCAATGTCAATGAGGTTTCTTTTCTTATCACAGCTCTGTTGCCTCCATCTTTAGTATATATATATGCTATGATTTCTTACAAACATGCCCTGAAATGATCCATTCTTCCTGAAATCCTCCCTGCCCCTCCTAGAACTTGTTTCAGCAGACCACCTAACCTCAGCAAACTTCTAGTCCACAAACACAGTCTTCCTCTTCCTAACAGTCAACCCCAAAGCTCTTTCCCATGTAATAGACCACGCTGCAAGATGTGTGACATACACCATGCTTCCACCACTTTCATCAACCTGGTCACAGGGGAAAGCTTCCCTATCATAGGACACGCCACCTGTGAAACCACGCATGTAATATACCAGTTAACATGCAACCACTGCCTGGCTTCATATATAGGTTTGACCACAAATGCACTCTCCATAAGAATGAATGGCCACCGTCAGACGGTGTTCACACAGAACCCAAAGCACCCAGTTGCTGCCCATGCCATAACCCACGAATTGAATAATTTCACCTCTTGTTACACAGTCCGTGCTATCAGAGTTCTCCCTAATAGCAGCAGTTTCTCTGAACTCAGAAGGTGGGAACTTGCCTACCAGTATAAACTTGGCACAAGGCAACCACCTGGTCTCAACTTAAGATAATACCCGGTCATTATTATTAGTAGTACATATGTTTAACCTTTTTTTTTATTCCTCTCCTTTCCATTACCTATATTGAACCACCACTAACCTGAGGTGATGTTTACTTCATAAATATTATTATTATTTGTACAATATTTTATATAATAATTTTTTCCCATGTATATTTAGTTCTAATTATATTTTGAACTTCCCACCGACCAGAAATTAGTTTGGATATTTATTTTTGCTCGGGTATGAGCTCTGATTCACTGCCCCTCTACTTTTCCTGTGTTTGAATTTACCCCCACCATTTTCTCGACCGGCGGTCTTTCTGTGAGGCAATCTCCAGCTGCACCCACCTCTCAAAATGTTCTCTCGTTGACGAAGGGTTTTTTTCCCAAAAATTTCTTTATTATTTGTGTTTGTGTCTTTTCTGTGTGTTCGCGCCCCACATCCATCATCTAAAGGTAAGGGGTGGCTCATTTCCCTATCCTAATTTGATTCCTTTCCACTACTTAGCGTCTTTTTTTTCATTGTTATTATATATTGTAATGAGCGACCACCTAAATAGATTTTTGTTGTAATTTTATAAAGTACGCAAGATTCCAAGTGAGGACTGTAATGAAATGATGAAATTATACAGTGTATCTTGGTAAAGCGAATATTCAAGAATTATTGAGCTATGTAGGCTTGAAGCTAATCTTGGTGTTCCCGAGCCTTGGCGACAAGAAGTCGCGGATTTGGGATTTGCCAGACCACACACTCTGCTCCCTAGGGATAGGCGGTCAACAAGGTTACTCACCGGGCGGGAAAGGCCAGCCGCCAGAACAGAGTCGTCCCCGAACGTAGCCGAATATGTCCGACCTCTGTTAGATACTCTAGCCAAATCACATATCGAGGATATCACGTGACATTAGGTGCCGACCTGAAGATCCAATCAAAATGAGCGTATAACTCAAAATCCTGGGAATTTTTGTTGTATGTGAGCTTCGAGACTACAAATGGGCGGAGTGAGAAGTTTCCTCGTGGACCGAAAAGCGAGGAGCTGGACATTCTAACTTCGATCGCACCAGTCTGAGGTTGACTTGGAAAGTTGACTTCTTTCGCTAACTGCAGCTTGCCTTGCTGGAGCGAGCGTATCACCGCAACACAGCCGGTAATGCGATGATGCGCATTGCCAGACCAGAGATGCCTATAGCCGACTTGTGAGATAATCTCACATATCGTGGGTCCGCTACACTCATCACAGACATCAGACGCAGAACTACAATGGTAATTGATTACGACCAAGCCATGTGATTGTGCATTCCGTGAAACAGAACCCGTAAGCGACTTTGAGAGGATAGGTCCATGTTCTCACTTTGTAATTGTAAAAACCCCTGAGCTAGCGGCATAATTTGCCAGAACTAGTTATTTTCGAATGATATATTGTTCATTCTGGCGCCCATGATTTTCTTTTTAACTGTAAAGTCACAGTATTATGATGCCTTCGTCTGAGGTAGTCATAACTTGTATTTTTCATTGTTTCCAGTTGTCATTATTTCTTGCATTTTGATTCTGAGATATTTAAAAGTAAATATACAATTGTTTGCTTGCTCATGACGGCTAATTGTAACTCTGAGCGTTGCTTTTTATGATTTTGCCAATTTGTGTTAATGTTAACGGTAAATTCGCTCAGACTTGTAATCGCCAGTGATAAGAAAATAAATGTCATATTGTGACAATTTTTCCTAAATTCCAACTAACGTCGAGATTCTTGCAAAATTAACTAATTTTCACTCCTTCATAAAAAAATTAAAATTAAAATCCACAATTATTAATCATAAAGGAATGAAAGATAATTGTAACGTGGTTTGCCCACCAAGGGCCACGTTGGGCGCCATTATGTGGTGGGTGCCTTGGTGGGCAAACCACGTTACAATTATCTTTCATTCCTTTATGATTAATAATTGTGGATTTTTAATCTTAATTTTTATGAAGGAGTGGGAATTTATTAATTTTGCAAGAATCTCGACGTTAGTTGGAATTTAGGAAAAATTGTCACAATATGACATTTATTTTTTTATCACTGGCGATTACAAGTCTGAGCGAATTTACCGTTAACATTAACACAAATTGGCAAAATCATAAAAGCAACGCTCAGAGTTACAATTAGCCGTCATGGGCAAGCAAACAATTATATATTTACTTTTAAATATCTCAGAATCAAAATGCAAGAAATAATGACAACTGGAAACAATGAAAAATACAAGTTATGACGACCTCAGACAAAGGCATCATAATACTGTGACTTTACAGTAAAAAAGAAAATCATGGGCGCCAGAATGAACAATATATCATTCGAAAATAACTAGTTCTGGCAAATTATGCCGCTAGCTCAGGGGTTTTTACAATTACAAAGTGAGAACATGGACCTATCCTCTCAAAGTCGCTTACGGGTTCTGTTTCACGGAATGCACAATCACATGGCTTGGTCGTAATCAATTACCATTGTAGTTCTGCGTCTGATGTCTGTGATGAGTGTAGCGGACCCACGATATGTGAGATTATCTCACAAGTCGGCTATAGGCATCTCTGGTCTGGCAATGCGCATCATCGCATTACCGGCTGTGTTGCGGTGATACGCTCGCTCCAGCAAGGCAAGCTGCAGTTAGCGAAAGAAGTCAACTTTCCAAGTCAACCTCAGACTGGTGCGATCGAAGTTAGAATGTCCAGCTCCTCGCTCCTCGGTCCACGAGGAAACTTCTCGCTCCGCCCATTTGTAGTCTCGAAGCTCACATACAACAAAAATTCCCAGGATTTTGAGTTATACGCTCATTTTGATTGGATCTTCAGGTCGGCACCTAATGTCACGTGATATCCTCGATATGTGATTTGGCTAGAGTATCTAACAGAGGTCGGACATATTCGGCTAAGTTCGGGGACGACTCTGTTCTGGCGGCCGGCCTTTCCCGCCCGGTGAGTAACCTTGTTGACCGCCTATCCCTAGGGAGCAGAGTGTGTGGTCTGGCAAATCCCAAATCCGCGACTTCTTGTCGCCAAGGCTCGGGAACACCAAGATTAGCTTCAAGCCTACATAGCTCAATAATTCTTGAATGTTCGCTTTACCAAGATACACTGTATGTTCATCATTTCATTACAGTCCTCACTTGGAATCTTGCATACTTTATAAAATTACAACAAAAAATCTATTTAGGTGGTCGCCCAAGATTTATGTAAATTACTCTTATATTATTACATATATAATAAAAAATGCACCTTGTAACGTGGCGACAGCGCGGCTCGTTACAATATATAGTTAAGATAATTTCTTTATTAATGATATAGAGTTGAAGATACACCAGTATTTTGTTTGTTATCTTTGCTTGTTATGATGGATTGATGTATTTCCTGTGGTTTATATGTAGAGTTCAGAAATGCTAATCTTATATTGTAATAGTGTGGTGCCTGGATCTTAAAATTCTGCTTTGTCATCATCAGTAAAGACATGCCAAAGCACACAAAAAAAGGTTACATACAATTGACAGTTGTATGCGCATTATTATCTGTGAATAGCATACCACCTTATTAGTACATCATAGATGTTCCATTAATTCATGATTATTGTTTCCCTGACTGATTTAGCCTAGAGTATTAATGGTTACAATTATAAGATGATGTTGCAGAAGTTGTTCATTCTGGCTATGAACAATATGTATAAAAATTCATTCCAGGTTACAATATTATTAGTTGGTTAGTTTTGGGATTTTATGATGTTTATAAATATATCTGTGGAAATTTTATTCACTGAAGTCATAACTACAGTTCAAAATGAGTAAAATCCTTTGTGTTAACTTTACAAAATAATATTTGGACCTACAGACAGTTTTTAAGTATTTAGTGTAATAGTTTCCTTTTAACTTTTAGGTTATTTATCTTGTTTGAATTAGGTTCGTGCCAAACAGGCTGCAAAGGCTATAAAGGAAATGACAATGAAACCAGAAGAGGAAAAGGAAATGATTCGTTATACTAGACTGCCAGAAATGGCACGTATACTGCGTATCTTGTTTGTGGGAGAGCGCAAAAGGGTACTTCCCCTTGAGACAGTGTTAGAGAAATTAAGAAACAGCTCCAGGGAAAACCTTTCAACAGGTATACAAACATGAGTACTTATTTTTTTTTTTTACAATTTATTCTTCCTTATCATTAATTTCTCTGTTATTAATTCTGCAAAAATGAACAGGTGCTTCTTAGTATAATTAGCCTAATGGTTTAGGAAGAAGTCGTAACTCTAGAAGATTAAGTTTCTGCTGCCCTGGTCATTTATCACTATGGAATGGCCACACTTGTTAAATGTGCTTTTTGTGTCATATATTCTTTATCTCTCCAGTGTTGTGATTTCTAGTACAGTGATGTCTTTTTTTCTCTACTCTTAATTTACAATTAGAATTTAACATTTAAAATATAATTTTTAGTACCTTTCAAACTTTTGATTTGAACTACATCCTATTGTAAACTTCACATCATACTAGTGACAACGATACAAAGCAAATGCTATTGGATTAGAGAAACTATGCTTTTCGTATTTACATCACATCAAATATAAAAACAAACCTTAACATCTTCGTGATTTACAAATGATACTTTGAAATGGATATAACTTTTCTCAAATGTTTATAGCTATTTTAATTGTTATAACTGGCAAGGAAAAATGAATTTGACTCAAACTTACTGAGTTCTTATGTTTTTGTTGCTATGACTGAAACGGTGCATTTCACTCACAATATTCCCCGTTTCTAGTTATATAACTTTTTAATTTGCTATTGTCAGATCTTGATGCTGGATTTTAAACCAGTTTTTGTTATACCATCCATTTTCTTAAAGCACCAGGTTAAAAAATTGTTTGAAAGCTTCTAGAACTTTTGAAGATTTTGTTTGCTGTGAATATAGTGAAATTTTCTAATTCAGTGGAGATTGTAACAGTTATCAAGGATAATTATATTTCTAATATTTGTTGTATTTATTATTATTACCTGGACATTTAATTTGATGTTGTGCAGGACATACTTGAGAGACGGTTCAGTAAGGTTTCAATCGTGCATCTGCTAGTGACTCATGTGGGAGTAAAAAAATGGCTATCAAAACTTGGTTAGACCCTTGGCTGACTATTGTAGGACATTGGTTCCTGTAATGTGGGTTCCGCAAAGACAGCGATTGAAGGGCACAGAAGAGGGAAGCTAGATTTCTCAGGAAGTTAATGTAGAATACACTCAAACTGATATGTTAAAGGTGATATTGACTGAATGGATGTGAGGTGAGGAATTGAGTTGTGAGATTGTTAAACACATACTATAATAATAAATTGTAATTTGTTTTTAGACTTAAGGGAGAGGGAATGCTTACGTTTCTAGGTAAGAGAGAAATTGAAAAACCAGAGGGAGGTGTCATACAACATAGCTCAATCAGCAAGTATCTTAAAATATCTACATGCATATTTAATAAAATTGCCATTGGGGCATACGTTCCATTAAAATAATAATAATAATTCTTCTTGTTTTCACTTACGATGGTGTAAAGAAAGTATTGTAGACTTTTGGGTTTGGGAGTCTTCTAAATCTATTTCAACCATTTTCAGCATAATATCTGTCAAATTTGACATTTCCTTGACCTTTAGGCATTAGTAATGATAGTTTCTTTTTTTTTCTTTTTTTTTTTTAATAAAAAAAACGATATTTAATCTCACAAATTAGGTTCATGGCAAGTTCTTTATTTGATTAAATTTTGCTTTTCCTACTTTATAGCCCTTAACTTGTGCCATTATACCTCAGAATTCTTTGATAATTTATGTGCTCAACTCTTCTGTAACATAAAATTATCATCATCATCATCCTTAACAGTTTCCGGCCTCTGGCCGGGTCTGCATTATGCACAAGCCTCTCCATTTCCTTCTTTCTTCCCACCACCTCTCTGTCACCACTTTGTTCCAGTCCTCTCCTCTCTTCCGTACACCCTCCTCCACTCCTTTCAGCCATCCATCTCTTGTTCTTCCTCTGGGTCGTTTACATTGCATCTTAATTTCATGGATCTTTCTCGGGATTCTCTGAGCCCCCATTCTCTTGACATGCCCATACCATCTCAGTCTGGTCCTCTCTACCCTTTCCTGTAGGGGTTCCTCTTTCATGGTGCGTCTAATCACTTCATTCTTTATTCTGTCAATTTTAGTGACTCCCATTCTACCTCTTAAAAACTTCATTTCACTTGCTTGTACTCTGCTGCTGTCCCGCTTTTTCATTGTCCACGTTTCAGCAGCATAAGTTAAGATAGGCACATAGTACGTATGATAGATTACTCTCTTGGTTCTCTGTGGCACCTCTTTATTCCATATCAGGCTTCTAATGCTCCTTAGGAACGCCTCTGCTTGTCTTCCTCTTTCACTTATCTCGCCATCATTTCCTCCACATTCCTCTAATACACTCCCCAAGTACTTGAACCTGTTTACCTTCTTTAGTTGTTCCCCTACCATCACAATTCCTTGGGCTACGCTATTCTTTTGCCTGGTTGTTACCATGTACTCGCATTTCTTTACATTAAATTTCAGGCCATATTCCTCCACACTGTCTGTCCACACATCCAACTGCCGCTGCACTTCCTCTTCTTCACCTCCCCAGATCATCAGATCATCCGCAAAAGCCATCACCTTCATGTTTTCCTCTCCCATCCTCGCTGCCACCTTCTGCATTATTTCATCCATGATTACAATGAAGAGTAGTGGTGATAGGGCACTTCCTTGTTTTAGTCCATTCCTTTGTTCCAGCCAATCTGATCTTCCTTCCCCTATTTTCACATAGCTCACACTTCCTTGGTACAGTTCCGCCACTCTATTGATGGTTTCTTTGGGAACTCCTCTCTTCTCCAAGGCCTTCCATACCTTACTCCTGTGTACACAATCATATGCTTTCTCGATATCGAGGAATACCAACAGTAGATCCTTTCCATACTCATAATGTTTTTCCTGCAGCTGTCTCATGGCAAATATCAAATCTACCGTCGATCTCCCTGATCTGAAGCCATACTGCTCTTCCCTTAGCCCCTTTTCCACCCTGTCACGTATTCTTTTTTCAATTATCTTCTCATACACTTTGGCACAGTGGCACATCAATGTAATACCTCTATAGTTTTTAAACTCCTTCCTGCTCCCTTTTTTGAATATAGGTACAATTATTCCTTTTTTCCAGTCTTCCGGAGTTGTGCCCTGATTCCATACCTTTCTCATCACACGGTATAGCCACTGCTTTCCTACTACTCCCGCTGCCCTTATCATTTCCACGCTCACTTCATCAATGCCTGGTGCCTTTCCACCCTTCTCTTAGATCCTTCTCTTTCTCTCCTACATGGTTGCTATTTTCCTTCTTCTCCTGAACAACTGTATCATCCTGTGACCAATTTGGGTTCAGTAAGGCTTCAAAATACTCCTTCCACATCCTTTTTAGTTTTTCTGAGTTGTTTATTTCATTTCCATCTTCGTCCAGCATGTTGACATAAAATTAATAACAAAATTAAATCAAGACTTCCTTTTATTTTCAGTAACAAATAGTAGCACCCTCTAAAAATTAGAACTTTAGGTGAATCCAATATTACAGACACTGTGTAAATCTCTAAATTTAATTGCAATGGAGTTCATGCTCTGGAGGCAATTTCCCTGCACACCCATTTTTTCCCCATTTCCTGTACCCACCTACTTTTGCCCTTTACAGATTTCAACTTTAAATTCTTTCAAAGTTTTTGGTAAATTATTCATCATTTCTCTTGGTAAATTATTCCATTCACTGACCCCCTTACCTATGAAACAAATCTTCCCACTCCCTTGTGCCTGAAATAAAATGACAGATTGTGTTCATGGTCATTTTCTCCCTTCCATGAATTACTTCTCATTCTTACACCAATCTTCCCATGCCCATGCCTCATCACCAATATACACCTTGTACACTTATTTATAAGTATCTTTTACATCATTGTTTCAAAAATATTTAGCATTCTTTTTTCATTACACTTATTATTATTAATTATTGCTTTACTGTATTTTCGCAAGTACTAAATCGATAATGCTGAAGGTATATTATATCTTTGGATGTGGGAGAAAAAAATCAACCTAATTACTTAGTGAGGATATAGATATTAGAAAATATATTTTGAAAACTTTAAGTAGGAAAAATAAAATATATGCAATATAAATTGTAGTGATAATATGTGCTGGGTCTAGTAGGAGGGGCTTATTGGAGATTGAGGCGTGGGAGATATCTGGTTTCAAGGATATTCTGGTACGCTAGTTCCCATCTGCGCAGTTCAGTGGAGATTGTGGTATCGGGGTAAACTCTGACCGCCCTAACTGAGAAACAGTTGTTAAAATTGTTGAGGTAGTGGGAATTGACTTGTTTTGCTACCTGACGGGTTTCATTACTAGTACACACTTTTCGCCTGTGCCCATTCATTCTGATGGCAAGTGGGTTACTAGTGAGGCCTATGTATGAACTGTGCAATGGGGGCAATTGAGTTGATATATGAGGTGTGTTGTTTTGCAATTAGCATGCCCAGTGATGGGGAATGTTTCGCCTGTGGTTGGATTGGAGTAGATGGTGGTGGCTGGGTGCATGCTGCATATTTTACAGCAGAGTCTGTTGAATGGAAATGATCCTTATGGTAATTTGAAGGAATTACAGGGCAAGTAATCTGAAGTTGGGTAGTCTGCTAAAACCATGCGTGGGGCAGTGGGTAGGATTTTATGGAAAACTAGCTCGTACCCGCGACTTCGTACGTGCGGATTAAGAATATTTTTGCCAGAATTATCATAGAACGTTGTTGGTAACGAAGGATTGGTCCCAAACAATATCGAGTCAGAATAATATGACAGGAAAGCTATCACTATATCATTCAACCGTCGAACCTGTCTCTTGAAGAGAATCAATTTCCAGCATATTTCTGTCACCATTCGATAAGGTCTCAAAATTTCGTGACTACAACTGTTAATCATACTGGAAAAAATATCCTGTGCCCATCATACAGATTTTCTTATCAAATTCCATCAATTTCGATATAGCCATTTAGTCGTCAAAATGTAACAAAAAGACAGAGACTTGCTTTCGTATTTATAATACTATTACTGCGGTTCACACACACACACACACACACACACACACTCTCTGACTGCGAACAACACCTGAGGGATCATTATAACGAAAAAAAGTGTACACCCACAGCATTGCAAGACTACCTACGATTTGCCTCGCATTGCACCCCTAACTTTCTAATATCTACAGTTTAACATTCAATCCAAATAACCTACGGCCCAGGCATGATCAAAAACGATTTTTTAAAATCTTAACCTCCACGGAGATTTGAACCGGAGACCACGACATTTGTATGCAAGCGCTTTAACCACTGAGCTGCCTGACTGCTGCATGGAAAAACAGTACAGAGACGTCCATATCCAACGCGTCTGTCAATCGCTGTCCAGTAGTAGTTCGAAATTATGAGACAACATGTGTTATTAATACAGATAATTTTTCAACCAAATGTAGACTGTATTTTTCTCTTTGTTTCAAAGGATAAGTTTGCAAAGTTTCATGGAGATGGGATGAAAACTGTGGATTTGTATGAAGAACAAACATACATACATACATACATCCTTACATCCATACATCCATCCATACATACATACATACATTCATGGTTCACATCCCACGGAGGGATCATAGGAAGTCATGCCCATGACAAAGGATTAGGTTAATTGCCTCAAGACCAGGAAAGAACTGAATGATGAAAGCGGGGCTGCGGTTAGTTTTAAGGGTTACGGCCTTGGAATGGTTGTGCAGCGGAAGGGCTGTAGTACAAAAGATATATTTGTGTACTAGGTCAGGGAGTAGCTGCAGGAGATGAGAGCTCCAGACTGGTTTTGGGCGTATTGGAAGAATGATTTTTCATCTGAGCAGATGTGTCTGTCACGGATGGCTAGACTGTATGGAAGGGAACGTTTTGTGTGAGAAGGATGTCAACTGTTGAAATGTAGATACTGTTGTGGACTTGATGTCAACTGAGGTATGTAGGCACCCATTATGTATCGATACGTCTATGTCAAGAAGGTGACATGGCTGTGGGAGTATGTCCATGTAATTTGATGGAGTGGTTATTTAGAGAGTTGAGAAAGTCTAGTAGAGGATTCTCTTTGTGAGTCCAGATCATAAAAATATCATGTGTATGTCTGAACCACACAAGAGGTTTGATTGAAAGATTGTTTAGCCATTATTGTTCCAGACGGCCCAGGAACAGGTTTGCATAGAGTGGGGCAATGTGAGTGCACATAGAAGTGTTGCGTATCTGGTGGTTAATTTGAGAGTTGAAGGAGAAGTAGTTGTTTGACAGAATCTTTTTTTTTTTTAACTGCTTAACGTCTCTTAACAGCGAGATCTTTAGAGACGGGAAAGGATGGGGACAAGGAATGGCCTTTTGAAGGAAGTATCCCATCATTTGCCTGGAGTGATTTGGAAAACCCAAATCTGGATTTGAACCGGCGTCCTCCCGAATGCGAGGCCAGAACGCTAACCGTTACACCACCTCGCTCGGTTTGACAGAAAGAGTTTTGCCAAGGAAATGAGGAAGGATGTTGTGGGGAGGCTGTTGGGAAGTTGCATTTGCATGGAGTGTTCCATGACACTGAGGTACTGACAATGGGGGATGTTGGTGTAAAGGGAAGAGACATTTATGGAGATAAGGAAGGAGTCTGGTGGTAGAGGTATGCGGACTGTGGAAAGATGTTCAAGGAAGTGTGTGGATTCTTTTATGAATAAAGGGTGGTTCTGTACAAAAGGCTGGAGATGCTGACTGACGAGAACTGAAATCCGTTCAGTAGGTGACCCATATGCCGCAACTATAGGTCACGCTGGATTTCCAGTCTTGTGGATCTTAGGAAGAAGGTACAAGATGGAGGCACAGGGATTCTGCAGAGTAGGAGTGACAAAGAGTTGGGATGCCTTGTAAGGGGGCTTGGAGGTCAAGGAGAGAGTGTTCTTCTGGGGATATCTAAGTAGTAGGATCTGTGGAAGGTATGCAGTGGTGTCAGAGCTGTCTCAGAGCTTTGGCCTCATAAGCCACAGTGGTCCATGACTGTGGTCATACAATCTTTGTTGACTGGGAGAATGATGTCCTTATTCTTAGACAGTTCTCTTATGGCACTGGAGTTAATAGAACTGAGGTTACTGGAGGGGGAAATGAAGTTTAGGAAAGAATTTTGCGGATAGGTTTGGATGTGAGGAATTCTTGGAAAATAAGGAGGCGATGATGTTGAGGAAGGAGAGATGGGTCTAGTTTTGATGAAGGTTTGAACCGCTCTAGACAGGGCTCAGTCATATCATGCCAAATATTACTAACTTTCATGGTGGGAAAGTGGTAACGCCACTGGAGTGTGCAGCAGAATGCCCAGGCCAAAGTGGCATGGTTAGACTTTGGGGTTGGGTAAAATGATAGTCCCTTCGAGAGAACAGAGAGTTGGTGTTCTGATAAATGAGAAGATGAAAGGTTAACCACAGACTGCTGTGGTATAGCAAGAGGTAGGGTGAAGGCTTTTGGAGTGTGTGGTAGGGGGGTTGGGTGGGTGAGACTAAAAATGTGGGCATGACAATGGGTTTTGGAAATCAAGGGAGCTGTAGGAGTGTATTGAGTATGATTGGAATGTTGGTGAGGTAGGGGCAGATCTATAGCCAGATAGCTTTTTATAAGTGAAGAAAGCTTGCACAGATGTTTCTGTGTATGTTGCATGTTTTGCTTGGATCTGTTTACATCTGTTAGAATCTGTACCTGATTGATTACATGAGGGACAGACAAAGTATTTTGTGTAAGGAGATGAAGAATCTCTCTCCTGATGCACCCAAAACCTGTCTGAAGCTCTCATCTCCCACAGCTACCCCCTTGACCTAGTACACAAACAAATCTTTCATGCTACAGCCCTTCCTCTGCACTACCACTCCAAGGCTGGATACCTTTAAAGTAACCACAGCCCCACTTTCATCACCCAGTTCTTCCCTGATCTGTTCCCTAACCCATTGTCGTGTGCATGACTTCCTAAGTTCCTTCCCCGGGATGTGCACCATTTTCCATAAAATCCTTACCACTGCCCCATGCACATGTTTTAGCAGACCACCCAACTTCAGAAATATCTTGGTTCATAAGTGCTTGCCGTGTACTTTTTTCAAACTACCATAGGGATCATTCCCCTGTAACAGACACTGCTGGAAAACATGCAGCATGCACCCAGCTACCACCACCTACTACAATCCAACCACAGGTGAAACATTGCCCATCACTGGACATGTGACTTGCACCACAACACACCTCATATATCAACTCACATGCCTCCATTGCACCTGCTCATTTATAAACCTTACTACTAACCCACTTGCCATCAGAATGAATGACCACAGGCAGACAGTTTATACTAGTAATGAAGTCCGTCTGGTGGAAAAACATGCCAATTTTCACCATCTCAACAATTTCAGTAACTGTTTCTCAGTTTTCCCTGACGTCACAACCTCCTCCTGAACTGTGCAGATAGGAACTAGCATACCAGAATATCCTCGACACCAGACATCTCCCAGGTCTTAATCTCCAATAAGTCCCTCCCTCTAGACCCAGCCCTTATTATCACTAATATTTATATTTCTTATATTATACTTTCTTTTCCTGCTTAAAGTTTAAAAAAAAAAAATATGCTATAATATCTATATCTTCACTCAATAATTAGTTTGATTTTTTTCTCCAACTTCGAATGATAATATATCTTCAGCCTTATCGATTTAGTACTTGCAGTTCCCCTCTACCCCCCCCCCCCCCCCCCAACTCCTAACCTTCCTTAGTTTGCAGTATATATAAATTACCATACTTGTGTAAAGTATATGAACTTATATTTACAACTGAAGCCAGGTATAAAATTGAAATTTTATACTGTGGGTTAGTCTTTTGTTATTAATAAATATAAAGAGTATTTTCTCCTGGGAAAATCCATGATAAGGTAATTGCACTAGTCACGTCCATTAGTGTATTAATAATTATACCATGTAAGTGCTATTTCAATCAAGTTCTAAATTTAAAATTCTAAATCAAATGATGTTAAAGATAGCTGGATGTGACATTGTACCTTATCTTGAAATATTATTTAAATTGAGTCTAGACACTTGCTGCTTACCACAGGACTGGAAAAGTGCAATAGTAGTAACGGTACATAAAGGAAGGGTGAGAAATAGAGTTGAGAATTACAGGCCAATCAGTTTGACATCAGAGGTAGTTTAATTAATGGAAAGATTGATATGCAACCACATCAGAAATATATGTGAGGAACGTAAGTGGTTTTCAAGCAGGCAACATGGTTTCAGGCAAGGATATTCATGTGAATCTCAGTTGGTGGGATATATGCAAGATATTTCAGATGAAATGGACAAGGGAGGCCAATTTGATAGTGTAGCACTAGATCAGACAGAGTAAGCCATAAAATGGTAGTAAATAAGGTAAAAACCATTGGAGTGGATGAGAAAGTGATTTGCTGGGTAGAAGAATTTTTAAAAGGTAGAAAACAGAAAGTTAGGATAGGAAATGTAGTATCAAAAGAACTGGAAGTAAAAATGGGTGTGCCACAGGGTAACGTATTGGGACCATTGCTATTCATTATTCTAATGAATAATTGTGTTGATTGTTACTATCTGAAATGAGATTGTTTGTAGATGACATAATGCTGTATAAAAGAATCAAAACGATAGAGGATTGTAAACAGTTGCAGGGTAATCTGGACATGATATCTAGTTGGGTTGGTAAACATGGAATGAAGATAAATGCAAAGAAGAGTCAGCTAATTAGATACACAAATAAAAAACAAAAGGTTAATTATGAATATAAGGTGGGGAAAAAATTGCTTGCTGAAGACTTGAAATGTAAATATCTTGGCATTACTTTTGATAACAAGCTTAACTGGGCAGGACACATAGGACAGGTGGTAGGAAAAGGTTTCAAAGTTCTGCACTTGTTGGAGAGAGTGATGAGGGGATGTACGAGAGAAGTCAAGGAATTGGGTTACAAAACTTTGGTCAGACCATTGCTCAAATATGGTAGTGTAGTATGGGACCCTCAGTTTACATATCAAATACAGGAGCCTGAGAGGGTGCAAAAAAGGGCTGCTAGATTTGTTTCTGGAAATTATCGCAGAATGCAATCAGTGACGGATATGATAAAGGAGCTGGAATGGGATTCATTGCAAGACAGGAGGAGGATGAGGAGGGTCATGGGAGTGTACAAGGCATATACTGGCGATGAGGCATGGAAAGATATTGCAGTATGTATGAAAAGTAGTGCATGGAAGGGAAAAGATGACCATGACCACAAGCTGGCACTCGATTTCAGGCACAAGGGTGTGGGAAGATTCTCTTTTTTAGGTGATGGTGTCAGGGATTGGAATGAGTTACCAAGAGAAATGATGATTAATTTACCGAAAACTTTGAAAGAATTTAAAGATAAAATTTGTAGAGGGCAAATGTAGGTTGGTGCAGAATAGGGGGAAATTGCCATCGGAGCCTGTGCTCCATTGCAATTAAATTAAATGTGAGGATTTTTTTTGGGGGGGGGGGAGTGAAAACAATGACTTTTGTGATGTAATTTATGGATGGCCCCTTATAATCATTTCTTACATTGATAACATTCGGCTCAGTATTTTTATGTTGTTGAGGATGAAAATAATGTTTTAACATTTCAAATATGTTCATGCATTATTGTCATTGAATTGTTTGAATCAAAAATAAGAATATGATCTGATATCTTTCAAAAAACATTCTCTTTGTTATTTTAAGTTGCCGTATTAACAGCATGCATATCCATGTTGTTTAATTTGTGCTCAAAATTTGATTATGTATGTTTGGATTATTGATAGCAGTCTATAATAAAGGTAAATTGTTTCAGATGAACTAATGATGCATATTCAGCTACTTATTAAAAGTGTGCCAGGTTGGTTGGAACTGCAAACAGTAAGAACAACTAAGTACGTGAGATTGTCATTAAATGGAGATATGGTGAAAGTGATGACTCGTCTAGAAGAATTAGCTGAAAAGAAATATACATTATAGGAAAATTATTTGATTTGAATTTTGTGTTTCAATATCCAAGTACAACTCGCCCTTGGAATTTCTTAGTGTGAATTTTATTCTACCACAAAGCAGAAGAGTGTTGGTGTTGAATGTCTTTTAGTGGCTTCCAACAAGAAGACTGCCTTCCATGTTAGATTATATATTTGATAATGGAAGCTTAATTTTATATTGAAAGCTGCCTGTGATTCTGGTATTGTATTAGATAATCTTTCGCACAATACTGAAATTCGCATATTCTGTGGTTGTAATATAACATGAAGTTTTATTTTTGTACTACACATTTTTTTCATCAGTTGTTTGTAAAGTATCAAAAATCGGTAACAACTGCTTCTTTGAGTGGTTTATTTAGTTTTGTCGTTTGGATTTTAACATGGACTTCATAAGTAATACAAGATCAAATTCTTTGTCACTCCTTTATATGATTTTATAGTAGCAATATTTGTATTTAGATTTTTTACGAGGAATGAACCTTTATTTGTGATTTATGAAGTTTGTGTTATAAAATATTTTCATTATCTCCATTTTTATTCTAATATTCTTTTTATATGAGTATTTATGTGTAATTTTGTATTACTTTTGAATACAAATTAATTATGAAATTAAAGTTCTATGTATTTTAAGATGCTATAGTTTTCATTGTACTGTGAAAATATTTTTGTAGAGGCTGGAATATTTTTTCATGACTTTGTAATTCTTGAAAATTTTAGACAGTGCAAGGGTGTCAGAATATCACATGTTAGGTACATCAAGAATTATTGCACTCTAGATTTATGTGATTTGTAATTTTTTTCTACTAATGTTTGTAAGTGATATCAGTTGTAATTTTTCTGGGTCTGCGAGAAATTTAGCAGTGGATACTTTTAGTAAAAATGGTGCTATTAATAGTCTGATTTGTCATGAACATATTAATTTAGTGAGCAAGAAACTGCACATTTTCTAGCTAGCTACTCTACACATGTCAAGGGTTAACAGATGGTGGTATGTCATTTTTATGATATTTGGACACAGGGACTGTGATACAAATATTACTTACACTTTACAGTGACTCGTGTATACACTTAATATCATCCACGAAGTGCCAAGTATGTTCGGGTATAGCATACCCACAATGGTGGCTGAACCCATCATGAACAATAATGAAAGGGGCTAGAGCAATCGTAGGATTCTTGCAAAATTACCAGAAGCCTGCTAACAACCCCCAGAGATTCATTCATAAAAAAATGCTAAAACATTTTTGGATGTAAGTGGGCCTTGGGAGATTAGTCAGGCTTAAGAAAGACAGCTGATTTGAAATATTGAATGTAATTAAATCAAGATAACTATGGGGTTGAAAGTTGATCTGTATGCATCTGTTTGTGAAACAGAAAATAATGCGGGAGCTAGTGGCCAATGAGAGAGTGAGGGGTATATATATATATATATATATATATATATATATATTGAACATTGGATAGGATAAAAAACCACCGCTTACCAAAGAAGGGGATTCCAGCGTCGTTAGTACACGAAAAAAAAAACATGAACACACAAAGAATAAAATTTTCGAGCATGGCTCTTCCTCAGTAGAAGTGAGATGGCTGCACGCAAGCACTGCTGGCAGCCAACGGCGTGAGCCACAATTTCGGTGGCTCATGGTGGGGGAAATACATCATGGCAGGAAGTGAGGGAGGGGGTAGAAGAGTACAGGCTGGAAAACGGTGATGAATGGCAAGTATAAACCAAAACTGTACATGGTCCTGACGCGGAAGGGTAGTATACCTCAGTTAATCAAGTAATGAACACAAGTGGGGGGGGGGGGAATTTATTCTTTGTGTGTTCGTGTTTTTTTTCGTGTACTAGCGCCGCTGGAATCCCCTTCTTTGGTAAGCGGTGGTTTTTTTATCCTATCCAATGTTGAATATATCCGCTTTTAGTGCCTTTGTTTCCTAACAATATATATATATATATATATATATAAAACCTTAGATGATGGTTTGTGGGGTGAACACATAAACAAACACAAGAACTGGAAAAACAATGAATATTTCGGGTCTTGACCCTTCGTCAACAGGAGAACATCATGGAATATCATCAAATGACTGCTACATTGTGCAACAGGCAAGAAGAGACCCACATCAATCAGCAGGTGCAATTGAAACCACCTTTAACAGGACTCAAGACATGCAATCTCTCACTCGAAGTTGGCACAGCAACAGCATTGGGCTGTTCTCTCTGCTTAATAACCATTTCATTGTGTTTCATTGACGCCTGCATATTTGCGACACCATTTGCGATGATGTGGAAAACGTCAGGACTGGACCGACGAGGAGTGGAGTCGTGCTCGTTCTCACACGAGCAGATTCAGTCTTGAGTAGCGATTCTGCATGTACACCCATCAGGCGTGAGGTGAGACTGCAAATGTGCCCAGGAACATTGTCAGACATGATCATTTAGTGGTCCAAGTGTTACGGTGTGGGGAGGTATAATGCTGAATCGGCATACCAACCTCCAAAACTTCGATTGTGGTACACTTGCCAGTTAACATTATTGTGACACTGTACTCCTTCCCAATGTGCCTCTTTTCAGGTGTGTGTTCGGCCCTGACTTCTTTTTTATGGATGACTATATTCAGTCTCATCAAACATTGCAGATGGATAAGCTCTTGGAACGAGAGGATATTCGCCTGGCTTAAATCCCAGGGAAAACTTGTTAGATGCGTTGGGTAACATTATGGAAGCACGTCCACATCCATCAACAATCATCGGACATTTGTCAATCTCACTGGTGGAGGAATAGGACACCTGACCATAAGAACTCCTCATCAAACTTGTAGCTAGCATGGGAGCACATTGTAGAGCATGCATCGGCGAACGTAGTGATCACACCCTTTTAAGAACCATGTCCCTCTTTTTTTGTAATGTTCAGAAGACCATCCTGAGTTGCAGTGAGTTTAGTGTAGCTTCTTGTCTATCTATAAAACTGTCTTCTTGTTGCCTCGTCATGTATTTTTTTCAGTTGCCTTCTGCACCATGATATAGTAGTTCCTTCTGTCTATAGTTCATTTTTGTTGAGCTGTGTTACTTGGCAGTTAAGTTTAGCACACCAGTGTATCTCACCGATACAAACTTAACTTTGTTGTGTCGTGATGGCTGCCAAATCGAACCCTTTCAAGTGGCCCTAACTGACTTTTTGCTGTCGTTTCTCACACAAGCATGAGCGTTCCTGCTGTAGCAACTTTTCCAATAGAACTGCTTATTGTTAACACTCAAGGTCCTATATAGACAACCATTGCTCTCCTCATATGACTAGTCACTGCATTTGATGTCGGTCACAAATAGTAATTAAACTCATTCTCACACATTTGGATTCCAATTTTCTAACCTATGCTTACTTAACATAACTTATTATGCTTTCTCCCATATTTCAAACAAAGATGACAATATTACAAAAGTTATTTTCCTCCATAACCTTAATGTATGAAAATTGCTGCCAGTGTACTCAAAATAATGCCCTTCTTCCTGGTGCTATTTTGTGTAAAGATTGGCAGGAGCATTGTGCTGACCACTCACATTCTTTCTAGTTCTCTGAAAATGTTGTAATCATAATGCGGAGCTTTACCTCCCAAAATCCTGTCGGAATCAACAGTAACCAGCTGTAGAGGACAACCCCCATCCTTTTCATCTCTTCCTATCTTCCCCTCTTTCAACATACCCCTTACAATCTATTTCCTCAATTATCTGCTTCATATGCTCCAATCTGTCTTCCTCTACAGTTCTTACCTTCGATTGTTCCTTCCACTAAAGAATTAACCAATTCTGCATGTCTTAAAATATAACCCACTATCTTATCACTTATTTTTGTAAGACTCCTCCACAAACTTCTTTCCTCACCCATCATTTCCAAAATACATTCATTTTGTACTTTATCCTTCCACTTAATGTTAATCCTTCTGTTGCACCACTTTTCAAATGCTTCAGTTTTCCTTCTTTCTGATATTCCTAAAGTCCTTGCTTCATTACCATAGTGTTGTGCTACACACATAGAGTTTTTGAAAGTTCCTTTTTTAGTCTTAGATCAATATTTGAAACCAAAAGATTTCTTCATTTTTAACAGGCTTTTTGCTAGTGCTATTCTGCTTTTAAAATTATCTGTACTTCGGCCATCAGTTTTAATTTTACTTCCTAAGTAACAGAATTTACTTACCTGTTGCAACTGATCCTATTTTTATATTTAATCTACTCTTATCCCTATTAGTTCTGCTTCATTTAATTTATTTGCAATGGAGTGCATGCTCTGGTGGCAATTTCCCTACACATCCATTTCCCCCTCTTTCCTGTACCCACTGACTTTACCCCTCTACAAATTTCAACTTTAAATTCTTTCAACATTTCTGTTAAATTATTCATCATTTCTCTTAGTTACTTTTGTCTTGCTTTGGTTTACATTTAGCCCATTATTTTATTCATACCATTCAGCAACTTCCCAAGAGCCTCAGGACAATATCATTAGCACATTGTAACATACTGATTTTTTTTCTCCTTTAGCACTTATGCCATATTCAAATTTTTCTTTTATTTCCTTTATTACTTCCTCTACATAAAAGTTGAATATTAATGGCGATATACCGCAACCTTGTCTCATGCCCTTTTTAACTGTTGCATGAGTCTCTACTTTTATTATAGCCGTTTGATTTTATATAGATTATATCTGGCTTTTCTAATACTGCAGTTTTTCCTAAACCCCAAATGTTCATCTCCTACCTCTTCAACCTTTTCTAATCTTATGTCTGTTATCCTGGTCAATAATTTTGAAGCATGTGATGTTGGACTTATAGTGTGATAATTCTCACATTTTTCAGCTACCGATTTCTTTGGAAGTTTGTAGATAATACTATTACTTTTAACACTTAAAATAATAATGGATTTAATGAGAAAGAAAATTAATAAAAACTTACCAAACAGACTCATAAAAAAAAAACTGAAACTAGACCCAGGAGTGCTAGGGTTTAGTTCTTCATGAAAATGTGACAACAGATAATGTTTTTTTAATGACTAGCTGTCGAGTCTGAGTAAAATAAAAAGATTTGTTAAAGTTTTCTGTTGGCTTACAAATGAGCTCAGCTATCTTTATGCTCAATTTATTCATTAATTATAAAAAAATAACTGATAGAGATTGAACTCTGATATATTGTTTGCATTATTTTATTTTAAATATGCAATATTTAATTCTGACAACTTGCATTTGGAAACAGTTCAGGTAACATGAAAAATACTAAATTAATTAAAAATATGATCATTTTACACAAGTAATAATTGGAACTATCAGTGAAGTTAGAAATATTTGGAATGTAAATTGAATGTTAGAAATTAAAAATCTCTCAATCATCCACATTCTAAACTAAGCATTTGTATGAAGAGGATCAAGATAATTTTCTATGAAGAGAAATTATATTGTTTTGAATGATTTCTAATAAATTTCCTATAAGCAATTAGAGTTCAGCTCATGATAACAAAGCCTGCTTTGGATTGAAAATGTCCTCCTTTAAAATGTATTTAAAAGGTCTACAGTTCTGTCAAACTAAGCCGTTATGACCTGTTGGGGAAGAAGGGACTTGTGACCAGATATGCTGTCTTCTACAGTCAGCAATCTTATCATAGCCTATATTGTAGTTGCTCAACTCTGTTATATTTGCCAATGGTTGTGAAGCTGATCAAACAACCAGCTGAATATTCCATTGATGGTCCCTAACATTTTATCTGAAAGGCATCACTCATTTCCTGTTTATTCCAAAACTTGCATACTGCCGTAGGAACACAAAGTAACACTGATAACATTCTGCTTGTAAGAAATTTTATCCTCAGAGAAACGCATCCCTGTCTAAGACATTTTGCATCTCAACTAACGTAGTATAAAGCCTCCTGCGCACTTCTTGAGAGGTCGCTACCCTCGGAAGTCCATTGGTAATGTGCTCTGGGTTGGCACAAATTCGCAGCAGAGCAGCTAATGACGAAGGTGTGTGTTGAGACATTAACAAGCCCGGCAGTACTACCGTATTTGACAATGTCCATCCTAGGAAGATCTTCTCGCAGACAACCTGCAGGTTATTGTTGGTAACAGGTGAGTCACAACGCAGGGTCTTCAAGTTACACCTCGAGCGGCAGTCGAAGAAGTCGCAGTCCTCGTGCCTTCTGCATGATCTCCCATCTCCAGTGATTCTCCCCACAATCGTACGTGGCATCACAGAATCCAGGTCGAGGAATTTGATCTTCTGCCCACCCTTGGTCAACCCGAAGTGGCTCATTTTTACATCGCAAAGATGGAACGGCTCCGCCAAGTTAGTGTCAAGCTCGTCGAGTAGGTCCATGATCATGATGGCTAGCTTTACTCTCTCTGTCCAGTCGTCCCGGTCGTCGGACAGCGACAGAACTGACGGCGCCGCTCTGATCGGATCTACGTATTCCACGGCGAAAAAACTGCCGCATGTCCCTATCAGCTGCGGGAAAATATCTCTGTCGGCGAACAGAACTGAACAGAGATATTCGTTGTCCTGGAGTAGCTGCCAAATGTTATTCATCTCAATTTGACGGCCGGAAGGGTGCGGGGACTTTGAGAATCCAAGGCGACCAAGTCGCTTCAACTGGTCGTTAGAAATAGAGAAGTTGAGTCTGGAGGAGACCAGGTCGCGGATCATCTTCTCGAACTCTTCGTCGTTGGGAAAGTTCTCGGTGTCTTGAACACCTAGCCAGCTCGCGGAATTACTGCTGTCGCCGTTCGTTTTGCGAGAGGCCTTGAATATCAGGTGTGTTCCTTCCCATTCGGCTGAGAAAACTGCTTCCTTGCCGGCGTGAAAAGCGTAGCACATAAGTGATCGTATCTGCTTGTCGGTGCATAGTGGCTTGCAGATGTTTCCAACAGCTTCTCCTTTTCTGTGAAGTCGACACTGAAAGAATTGATTCGTATAGACAATTGATATTACAGTAATAGTTAACATCATTTAAATTTATCATGCATCATTCTTAAAAGTAATATAGATATTTTTCTGCTATTAAGTTTCGTTAATGACAAGAAGTAACACGTAGATTTAGCTCTTGGAATTATTACATAGCCACAGTAGACTCGTAGCGAAGAAACATGTCTAGCTATTCTTTTCCCCTCTAACTAGGAACTTTACCGCTTCAAACAGAGTCTAAATTGTTGGAAAGGAAGACCAGTAAAAGTCTTAACCGTCTGTCAAAGTATTATACAATACTGCTTTTTTTTTCTTCTTCTTCTTCTTCTTCTTCCCCCCTACCCTGTTTGAGAAATTCATTTAGGGCGAGATATTACATTTTTAGATCTTCCGTTGTATTGATGTAAGCAAAATTACTTAAAAAACACACCAGATAGCAGGACGTCAGACTTTACCACGACAAATTCCAGTCCGAGAGCATCATATCCAAAACGTTGAAAAGGAGAGACATAGAAGTAATTTTTTATTGTTCTAATGTACTGAACAGTGTATTCTTGACACATGTATAAGGCTGGACTTGATGCTAAAACAGAAACTATTTTTTATTCACAACTAGTTACATTCTGCTCCAAATCGATGTGCTGCTTGACAGAAATGAAAATGCCGGTTGGTTCTGTAGTCACAAATTAAAACTACATTCATTTTGCTGATATTTTACTACATTGGTTCGCGTTCAGATTCAAAATTATTTTAGTTTCCAAAGGAATTTCTCTTGCAGGGATGGTACTTTAGTGCAACCTGCACAGGATGCTTTTTTTAGGTAATGTTCTGAATGGTTGATATCAATCTAATTTCCGAATAGTAAAGACTAGCAAAATAAAAACATTATTAGTTTCACTTACCAATTTACTAACGTGTTGCCATGTCTCAATATTTGTACACATTATACCCCAATGTATTAGGTAGTATAACGTAATTACAGATATAATCATACACGCGATGGCTCTGTACCGACGACTGTAAATGATACCCGGCAGTCTTTTAAAGTGTAGCATTATTTACACACGCGTATTTCACATTTTTGCATTCGAAATCATTTACCACTACAGGTTTTCTGCTTTAGAGGCACAGCCCACTTGTTTACAAAACATCACAGATACAAGTATCCATCGTAATGTCAGCTGATACTGGCGTTGCTTCAGTTGTCAGCTTTAAATATGTTGGTTCGACCTATATACAAGCAATACTAGCGATCATGAGTTTCTCTCCAGAGTTAGTAGTTCCAGTTCTGTCCACTGACTGTGCCTCGGCGCTGCAGTAAGCTCGATGCCGCGTCGTCTGCTCCTGTCAAACTACTACACTCGCGATTTTGGAGAGAAGTGGCGCAGGAGCGAACTCGGTGTTACGTCATCAGTAGCCGCCTGAGCGAGGGGCGAGATGCGTCGCGGCGGTGGACCTGCATACGTCACGGATACAAGTTCCCGCCACGGCGCGGCGCGTCGTCTGCTGCCCGCCTCGACCTTGCTTTGTCCTTGCCGTAGTAGGGGTGGCAGCCTTACTGCGCGCATTTCTGCTCTCCCAATCAGAGTGTACTTTCTTCAGTGAGCCCTCTTTACTCAGCGAGAAAGGGGTCGCCTGAAAGGTTTGTCTTTCCTTCTGTAGATGTTTCTGGTAAAACGAAAAGGATAATTCCTGAATTTTGACACCCATTTCATATCCTTCCTTCCATATATTGGCAAAGCTTCAACATAGTGCTGCAATTTATTCAGTGTTTACCTGTTTTCAGTTCTATTCGTTGTTTAACAGTTTCATCAATGGTTACTATTCATATACTTATCAATACAAAACGCTGGCAGCTTGTCCTTCAATTAAATTCAAATTTACTCGTAGTATACATTTTTTTTATATATATATTTACTCCTATCAAAAATTTAAACACCTTTTTTGCTAAAATTATGATAGCGATCTTTTTAATTGTTCAATTATCTCGTCCTTTATTCTTTTAATGAAATTCTGCCAAAAAGCAAAACAAGTACTTAGGTCAATAAAACTTATTTGATCTGTTAGCAAAAGTTGAAATTTTTTCATAGTTATTTATTTAGGACTTGCGGACTTCCAATAGTTACACGCATTGTAGGACGTAATATTTGCTATCGAATACAGCAGAGTTTAAACTACTATTACGATTTCATCTTTTCGCCCTTGAACAATTGGAAATTTTGATCTTAAATCGTCTATACAATCTATTTTTTTTACGACTACAGGTAGCTTAGCTGTTTAACTGATACAAAATAGGCAGAAGGGATCTAGGACTATCGACATCGAGATTAATAAGAACGAACTAATCTAATCGAATGGTGCATAATGAATGTGTCCATCTGTCAGCGAATTCTGCAATTTTTATGCAGTTTTGAGACAGAGAATGGAGATCTTCAAGGGACACCTAGATAATTATGGAAAACTGTTTGAAACACCAGTCACGAAGGAAAACTTTCAAGTTGTGATTCTAATAAAAAACATTTTATGAATCAGGAACTTAAAAAAACTAAATTGTTTCATTTTTAGCTAAGGTACGAAAAGTTAAAACCGTTGAAACAGTTTCTGGATAAAATCTCATAGTTTAGTACTCGTGCACTGCTGCTTCAAAAATACGTGAATAAACATATGAAGGTAATTTCGGGCAAACAATGAACAACACTATTATTTAGAGAAAAGTTAAGCTATATCATTTTATAGACTACACAACTTGTCTCTTCACAGGGGCTTTTCCATTAGATTTTGGCGGTAACGGCGTATGGTTGGTTGTATTTCGTGGGGACTCTTTGAGCTGCTGGTTGCGTTTATGAAGCAGTAATAACAGTTCATACGAAGTAAAGTGTTCTACTAAAAACCACTCTGTTGGTTAGCACACGCGGGAAACTTACTTCTTCCTACTAGCGTCAACTTCTGCAACGTCAGTTGCCTGCTGGTTTTCGTCCATGTGGCACCATTCTGCGTTCACCGGTGTGATGGTTCTGGCGCCGCCCGGTCATCCTAATGGGTATAACGGGTTTCAATACAATAGCCTAAGAATGTTTACATGTAGAATTGTCTAATTCTTCAGCAGTTCCGCATTAATCCTGGAGGAAGTTCTTTAGATCACTTAATTTTAACGCTTCCTTATTTCCGTTAAGGACGCTGACAATTGCAAATCCTGTTGAACACTTTAACTCTCAGTTTTGAGAGGTTTCCATCGTGGTACGAATCTTTATGCTATACGCCATAACAGTAGCATATTACGGTTTACTGGTATTTTATACCGTAGATTATTTATGCGTTTGAATGACTGGAAAATGTCTTGTATGCTGAAATGCTTCCTTATATACTAGCTTATCAAGCTTGTAAGACCGTGCCTAGTGGGTGTCCGGTTAACGTTTGAATATGTCATCCCTTAGGACGCGGGTTCGATCCCCCGTCTGGTAACGTAGATTTAAGTGTTCCAGAAATCTCTGTAAGCGAATGCATGCATGGTTCCTTCCTAGCCTCCTATCCTCTTCCTATTGTAATACCCTCGACGTTGATGAGCTACAAAATCCTGATTAAAAAATCGTTAAAACTCATGGAAGGAATGTTTTTTTTTTTTTGTTTTTTTTTTGTCGTCAGTCTTTCGACTGGTTTGATGCAATCCTCCATCCTTTCCTGTCCTGTGCTAACCTCTTCATTTCTACATACCCCTTACAGCCCACGTCATCAATTATCTGTTTCATATATTCTAATCTCTGTCTTCCTCTACAGTTCTTACCTTCGACTGTTCCCTCCACTAACAAGTTAACCAATCCAGCATGTCTCAAAATATGACCTACCAGCCTGTCTCTTCTTTCTGTAAGCTTCTTCCATAAACTTCTTTTCTCACCCATCATTTCCAAAACTCGTTCATTTCTTACTTTGTCTGTCCACTTAATTTTCAGCATTCTTCTGTAACACCACATTTCAAATGCTTCAATTTTCTTTCTTTCCGGTATTCCTAAAGTCCACGTTTCGCTACCATAAAGTGCTGTGCTCCACACATAGAGTTTCAAAAAGTTCTTTCTAATTCCTAGATCAATATTTGAAACTAAAAGGTTTCTCTTTTTCATGAAAGCTCTTTTTGCTAGTGCTATTCTGCTTTTGACATCATTCTTGCTTCGGCCATCGGTTGTAATTTTACTTTCCAAGTAACAGAATTCGCTTACTTCTCCTATTGCATCCGATCCTATTTTTATATTTAATCTAGTATTGGTATCATTTCTGCTACATTTCATCACTTTTGTCTTACTTTGATTTATATTCAGTCCAAAATCTTCCTTCAGTATTTCGTTCATGCCATTCAGTAACTTCTCAATATCCCCAGCCCTCTCTGCTAACAAGACAATGTCATCAGCAAAACGTAGCATACTGATTTTTTCTCCCAGAAAACTTATGCCACATGGAAATTTTTCTTTGACTTTCTTCATTGCTGCCTCTACATACAAGCTGAATATTAACGGGGATAGACTACAATCTTGTCTCACACCCTTTTTAACTGATGCATGTCTCTCGTGATTCTCTACTTTTATTACCGCTACTTGATTCTTATATAGTTTATAGAGTATTCTTCTATCTCGATACTTTAGACCTGACTTATTTAAAATTTTGAACATCTTGTCCCACCTAACATTATCAAACGCTTTTTCTAAATCAACAAATGCCATAAAAGTATCTTTGTTTTTCTTGAGCCGCCCTTCAAGTATTAATCTTAAAGACAGAATTGCTTCCCTTGTACCACGATTTTTCCTAAACCCAAACTGATCTTCACCTACTATCTCTTCTACTACCCTTTCCATCCTTCTGTATATTATTCTGGTCAGTAATTTTGAAGCATGTGATGTTAGACTAATGGTGCGATAATTCTCACATTTGTCGGCTTGTGCTTTCTTTGGAAGTGTGAACATGATATTTTTATTAAAATCAGTTGGAATTTCTCCTGTTTCATAACTTTTGGATATCAGCTTGAATAATCTTTCGATTCCTTCCTCTCCTAGGGATTTAAGAAGTTCTGCAGGGATTTCATCAATTCCAACTGCCTTATTTGCTTTTAAGTCATTCAGGGCTTTATTAAATTCTGTCCTCAAAACAGGATCCCCTAAGTCATCAATGTCAACATCATCTTCCTTTTCCATTACACTATTGTTCAAGTCGTCCCCATCATAAAGTTTCTCAATGTATTCTTTCCATCGGTTAGCTCTATCTTCTGAGCTTAAAAGAGGTTTCCCATCGGCAGCTTTAATGTTCATACCTCTTTTCTTCATTTCTCCAAAATTCCGTTTGATCTTTCTGTAGGCAACATCTACTTTACCTACGACCATTTCCTTTTCTACTTCTTCACACTTTTGTTGTAGCCATTTTTCTTTTGCTATTTTGCATTTCCTATTTATTTGATTTCTAAATTGCCTGTACTGCTCTCTTCCTGCTTCATCCTGAGCATTTTTGTACCTTCTCCTCTTCTGTGATCCAAGGTTTTCGGGCAGATTGTTCCCTAAAGCCTAATGTTTCTTTACCAGCTTTCATTATTTCGGTCTTTAATGCATTCCATTCATCCTCGGTTGAGCTCCTTTCAGAGATACTTCTTAGACCCAAGTCTACTATTAGTGCAAATTTTTCTCTAGTGCTAGATTGTTTCAGTTTATTCACTTCCAGTCTGTTCTGCTTATACTGCTTCCTTATTCGCTTAAATTTCAGCCTGCACTCCATTATTATCAAATTATGGCCAGAGTCTATGTCTGCTCCTGGGTACGCTTTACAATCTAGAACTTGATTCCTGAATCTCTGTTTGACCATGATATAATCTAGCTGATATCTGCCTGTATCCCCAGGACGTTTCCACGTGTAAATTCTTCTTGCATGGTTCTTAAACAGTGTGTTAGCCACTACTAGCTTATATCTTTCACAAAATTCTAGCAACCTGCTTCCTCGTTCATTTCTTTCTCCTAGACCAAAACTTCCTACAGTATTCCCATCTTTTCCTTCTCCTACTATTGCATTCCAATCACCCATGACTATTAGATTTTCCTCCCCCTTCACATATTGAATTAATTCTTCAATTTCAGCGTATATTTTTTCTATTTCTTCGTCATCTTCCTGTGATGTTGGCATATACACTTGTACTAATGTGGTTGGGACGGGCTTAGTTTCTAACCTCATCAAAATAATCCTGTCACTAAACTGTTCATAATAACTCACCCGTTTCCCTACTTTCTTGTTCATTACAAATCCTACACCAGTGACTCCACTGACAGCATGTGTGCTAATTATCCTGTGTTCCCCAGACCAGAAATCCTGTGCGTCCTTCCATTTAATCTCACTAATCCCAACAACATCTAACTTAAGTTGTTCCATCTCCCTTTTTAAGTTTTCTAACCTACCTGCCCTATTCAGACTTCTAACATTCCACGCTCCGACTCGTAGAATGTTTCTATCCATTCTGATGACTCCTCCCTGAGCAGTCCCCACCCGGAGATCCGATTGGGGGACTATTTTACCTCCGGAATATTTTACCCAGGAAGAAGCCATCATGATATATGTAATTTGAGAGGATGTTTATCATAAATAAATAATTTGTTCAGAAAATGTCATTAAATGTGCGGGAGTCGGTATTAAGGCTTATAAAATTTTAGTAACTCGAGATTCACGCAGAAATATCTACACAATTTTATTTGTAACTACGTAATAGTTTTATTAAAACTAGACCGCGGTTGTTATGTTGTTGCAGGAGACAATTTGGAAAAGGTAAAAGAGGTATACGTTCTTAAGCTTATATTGGGATACATACTAAAAATTATCTGGAGTGATCTAGGAAAGTCATAAAATTGACTTTTGCTCCTTGGTTTCCTGTTATAATTTTCTCTGGCAATCTTATAGAATAATATCTAAAATATCTTCGAAAGATCGTATTTCAGTAATATGTTAGTTTGCAGGCAATATGAATTATTCGTGGTGTTTATTCATCAGTTAATAGGAGTCCGTACATTTTTTTCATTAAAAGTCTACAAAAATTCTTTGAACACGCCGAGAACAACAAAATACCCATCTCTGGAAGGCTCCTTTTTTAAAAAAAAAAAAAAAAAATTATTACTGAAGACGATACGAAGTTGAGATTTGCAGATTACGTTCTTCACTTGTATTACCTGTGATGCAGCAGCAGTCTTCACGAGTTTGAAAACAATTAAGCTGTAATACTTCTGGGACTTATATGTCAGCTCTCTACAGGGCAGTTTTTATCGCTCACTGCTGATGCAAAATTTTGCAAGGACCTCCTCAAAAACAAAACAAATGCTTAAACAAATGAATAGTTTGTCCTCATTTCTCTTATGGCACGTGACGTCTTGTACGAAAGAGACTGTGGTCGAAAATTCCGTCGCCAAAGAAAGATACCTAAGAGCACATTTCTATGCTCTTGAAAGCATATCATCTCTTTTCTGCCTAGAAGATTTTAAAGTTTTCTTCTAGTTATTGTTTCATAGGCAGTATCATATTGTATTGATAACACAATTTTTAACATATTTCAAGCTGTGGCTCAAGAAATTTATCTATGGTTGTTATTTTCTCAGCGCTACTTCTTAGGGATCCGCAGTGGATCAGTACAGATTGCAGGGGATACGCGGCAACCCAGCGGCATGGTACGTTGGAGTGGTTGCATACGTACAGGTTATTCGCGGTTAAACTTCCGCACCATGTGGCAGCCTTACAAAGAACTTCAGGACTGCGATTGATGTATGGTTTAAATATTCTTTCGGGACACACTTATGTTTCGGTAATATGAAGCTCGATTGAACAGTTATTTCACCTGCCCTAGATACGTCAGTTTGAAATCAGCTTCCGCCAATGAGTGATCCAAATTATAAGCTGATACCGGAGAAGTTTGGTTCTACTAGATATTTTTAAAATGTCAATTATAGGTTTACCTCTCGAAATTTGTTATGGTATATGAAGTTTCTACATTTTTTCCTCCGATTCGGCTAACAAGGACACTTGGAAACTGGCTCCTAAGCTGGCCAGTGTGAATCATTGGAGATGGAGGGAGCGAAGGGGGGAGAAAGGAACTGAGTACCTTCTTGAAGTCTAACTGGGCCTGTTAGGCCCTGCGTACCTGGTCTACTGGAGGAGTGTCTGCGAATCGTGTAATTTTGTGTTTTCTGTATGATAAATGTATTTTTTGTTCGTGAAATGTGTAGTTTATGATGCAGAGATTGGTAATCATTCCAGCCTTGATTTCGCCAAACGGCGTACAACCGCAATCAGGACGGTCGGTACGCGAAGGCCTGTGCTCGTGCCCGGTCCCGTTGTGCCCCAGTAAATCATCTTATTACCCTTCGTAATAGATTCTGGACTTATAACGTTAGTGTTAAAACTCCGACCATGCAAGCAAGGAGTGGCAAACTGTTTTGGTACAAGCAGCAATCGAGTGGAGAGAACACCAAACTACAAGTTATAAAAATACAAATTGGTGCTATACAGAAAATAAGCTAAAGAGTGAAGAAACTGAGGTAGAAAAGAATCTTTGGGGGCATCCATAAATTACGTGAGGTGAAATAGGGGAGGGGGGGGTCAGGCGAAATCTCACCAGATCTCACCAAGGGGGAGGGGGGGGGGTCTACGGAAATCTCACGTGAGATTTTGCGAAAAATTTGGGGACAGTAGAGCAAAACAAAAAGGTCCACAATTTGCGGCAAAGTCGATTTTAAGAGGGTATTTCGTCAAAAAAGTTAAGGTGTGACCTAAAACAAAGAAGAAAAAAAAAAAAGGTCTACAAAAGTTTCCAGGGCGATATTTCTAGGGGGGGGGGGTCTCACGAACCAGATCTCACCAGAGGGGGGGGGGGTCCGGCCAGATCTCACGAAATCTCACCAGGGGGGAGGGGGGGTCCAGAAATCCGGAAAAACACCTCACGTAATTTGTGGATGCCCCCTTTGTCGTGCAAGTTGAAGTATAAATTCCTGATAGGATAGGAAGGAGCAGGTGACTGCTAGAGACGATTATGATTGGTTGAAGGACCAAAAAGCGATTCGGCCTTGTTTGAGCGAGTCAGTATTTTTCAGCTTGTCGATTGGTGCGGAAGTGCCTTACCGCCGGTAGTGCAATCGGAGTCGTGGCCATGTGTTTAGCTCACCGGGTCGTATCCGTTCATAATGTGTTAATGTGTACGCGGAGTGTTGAATCGGGGCTGAATGTCTTCACAAACTGACTGTGGCTAAACGTGTGTGTGGCGGCGAACTTGAGCTAATAAGATACTGTTCCCAATTACAAACTTGCGATCTTGTTAGGAGCGAAGTCCATTGTTGATTGAGAACTGTAATTACATGCTTGGTACCGACCTGAAGACTTTTAAATATTACATAAAATTAGTTATATGCCGAGTTGGTATTAGTTATTTCTATATTCCGGAGTTCCCTGAAAGACGGATCATTTGAGTGGAATTACTGTGAACTTTTCCCGCAAGGGATGGTGGCCATGATTATTATTTTCTGAACATGTGTAGTCATAATCGTTTAGTGACTCGGTATCACACGAATATAATTCACGGTCTAAGTCTATGTTCGCCAACTGAGTGTAGAACTACAGTTGATTTTTAAAACTATTACTTATCCTCCGGCAGCTTTCAGATTCGAAATAGTGATGGCCGAAAGACTACGACGTAGTAGCGATATAGTGCATGCTGATTAAAATCTCAACAATAATTTGAGAACAAAAATTATAACGCTACAGACTGATCTTAGAAAATTGTGAAAAGTCTGGATTCTATCCTGCGTTACCCAGAGTGCCAAAGACGGAATATTACAGTTTATCTATGAGGCTCGCTTGCAATCATTTTAATCGAGTGGGGACTTTTTGTGATTAAAATACAGTATTCGTATACTTGGTTTTAAATCCAGGTTGAATACGAACCGATCCTTATTACTTTTGTATGGAGTTTCAGTGTAAATTAAATCAGATGCGAAGTATGCGGAAACGATTTAGAGTTCTACAAGTAATGGAGTAACTACAAGGCTACAAAGCTGTACTAGTTTATTACATATAAAAGAGAATCTCTTCAGTACATAATTTTAATATAATAGTTCTATATTTTATTCAGTAAAGAGTTCTTATGTCATATTTTTTCTGCTGCTAAAGGTTTGCAATGAATGCGTCAAATAAAACAGGTATATTGTGTGATATGACAGCATTTTTTGTGACTGTGAGCAGTACAATTGTCTTTGGAGTGAGACGTCGAACAGGCGATGCGCCCGGGGGCTCCTGTCGTTATTATTTCAGATGACAAACTGCCTCGACAAGGCACGAAGCTCATTGTACAGTAGTAGTTCAGAGAGACATTTAAATCCTCGTTGGTCGTTGACAGCTGCTACTTTTTCAGGAGATCAGATGCAAAATAAAAACTAGAGTGTTTGTCGTGGAACGAACGATAGGCTGAAAACATTGTCTCTCTTTTCTCCAGGGATGCCCCGATTGTACTTGTAATTAACTTTTGTTCCATGATTTATCTGCGAAAAGCTCGCTGTCATTACTCAATTTGTGTGCCACCGACTCTGATGATACGTTTCATCGCGAGTGTATGCTATTCAAAACAACAGTGTAATGTGAAAACAAATGTAATTAATAATAGCAAATACCCACATGTAGTATTCTGCACACAATTATAACATATGAAAAATATATTTTGAAGATTTTTGCACTGTTTCGTGAAACATTGTGTTCGAGTAACATCTGATGCTGTCATAATGACTTGTATCCATTCTTGTGCATTACTGTACACTAGCTTGTCTTGAAAACTGGTGGAACCCCAAAATAGCAACGGCCACTGAGATAAAAGAGAGTCTGCTAGAGCCGGCTGCGTATGGATAATTGCGTTTCAACAGCAGGCTAAAACATACCGCACGCGCATGTGCATGCGCCATTGCACGTCGTCCCATCGTATTCATATTTCAACTCAGGCGCCACCACATAAGGTCCCACGTCAATAGTTCCAACTACGGTCGAGAATTGTTAAGACAATGCTTTATAGGCCGCGTCCTACCTACACTAAAAAAACGAGCGACAGCGCGCGACAGCTTCAGGCAACAAAACACAAACGCAGGTATAGTTATGGTTCTGTCCTACATGAGCTTCATTAGTAGCGCTGCATGCCTGACGCTACAACGGGCGACGTTTGAATTTCAAACCTGTTTGTATTTTGTCGCTGTAGCACACGCGACAGGCGTTGGCTAGAAGCTTCTGTTACTACGAGCATAGGCGCCACCACATAAGGTGAAGAAACTGAGGTAGAAAAGAATCTTTGTCGTGCAAGTTGAAATATAAATTCCTGATTTGTTTATGTTCCAACTGCTGTATCAGGGTTTCATTATGATATTGTTGACACTACAATGAGGACAGCACAAGACGAACACAACACTTAATTAAAACCACCCATGCCCGAGGCCGGACTCGAACCGGCAGCCCTTGCAATGCGAGGCCAGCGCGCTAGCCCCTACACTGCCAGGACCGGCACGAGCATAGGTTAGATTGCAAGAAATATTCCTTCGTTGGTTGTGGCATTTGTAATGGCTGAAAACGTGTCCACAACGCCCTTGAAATTTCACTCACTATATTTGCAACTGTTGTTTTTGCAACTCTAAATGAAAATGAGAGCTGGCGGAACAATGCTCCTGTAGCAAAATACCTGAAGAAGAAGTAGAAAAAATTACGTTGTATGAGGAAATTTTTGGATTTGCAAGAACGACATGTTTTAATTTGGAAAACGTAATCTGCATTAACCACTTTTAGCTCCATGGCAACCAATTCTGATGTTTATGGAGGCCAAAAATTGAAGTTTTCGACAGTAAGTACATTAGCTATTCGCTTTATGAATTTATTTAGCGCATAATCTATATTTACAACCAATCACGCGTGGAAAATTGTTCATTGATACTGACGCAACTGCATACTACTCTATCACTGACATGAAACAGCAAATTATAAAGGGGGCACGGAAAATAATTATAATGTTGGTCAAATTGCGAGTTTTAAAATTGAAATGCACACACGCGGAAAAGATGTAGCAGTAATCAGCCTTTCTTTAAGGCTTATTGGCTGCTGAAAGTTAGTGGATGCATACGAAACAAGTCTCTGCAATCCATTTATCAGATAGTCGATTGTATCTGTAGTCATTCTCGTATATTCCAAGAATTTTGGTGGTGAACTTAGCTGTAAATATAAGTGGTGTAATTCTCCATAAATGTGCATCTCTCGATACATTTGATTTAATGCACACCTCTTTCTCCTAATTTTCCTAATTAAGGCTGGTTTAGTTAATGCACTATCCAGCAACAACATTTTACGGATTCTCGACGAAATTTTTATTCAGCTGACAGGCTCAACTTGAAGCGCGAATCTGTCGCTTGCACGCAGGACACCCAAGCGTTCCGACTGCTGTCGCTTGCTGCTTTTAGCTGAAAGTAGTAAAGCCAGAGATCGGGCTCTGTCGGTCGCTTTAGTAGCGTGTGTAGGATGCGGCCTTAGGCTGGTGTCGCTAAAAAAAAATTATTTGCTATAGTGTATTGAGGTGAACTAGCAGGACTCTTCCCTTGTTGATGTGACCAGAATAAGATGCTGAATAGACCCAAAGGAGCATATTTTCATTCATATTTGGTTTTTCTCTTTATAAATAAAAATTCCCTTAAAAAAACGCCTTCGCATTTTACATGAAAGTATTGAAGGAAAACAAGTTCTATCATAAAAAGTCGTTTGACTTTATTTTATTTAAAATCTTGTCCTCTCAGATTATCAAAGTAGGAAATTTTCCTCTTTTTACGGTGTTTTTAAGATGCTAAAAATATTTCTTTTGAAGTTAAAGTTTGAATTCAAGTGGATTGCATGGAGTTACGAATAATTCTAATTCACGAATATTTTGATAAATTATAGTTTTCCATAGGACCGATGTACTTCAGCCATAATACAACTTAGAAATGTTAGGAACTCATTTTTTCTGAACAGGTAATCAGATTTGGTTCGTTCTACAAAAATGGAAGCAAATTCCAGTTTTTTTTTTCGCTCAGTTATATTAGGATTTTATATTTACTGCTACGTTCTCTCATTGTGGTTACACTATGTTAAAATATAAGGTACGAAGCTTTAGGTTGTTTATTTTTATCTAAAAAAGCTGATGTTACTAAGCAAAATTTTTTAACATATACTAAGCTGATATGGAAAGTTTACTAGTAGCATGATTCTAATTAGATAAAAGATATTTATCTTGGAAAGAAGAAAACTGATCTAGATTCTTACCAAAATTTACTTGGGTAATTCTTAGAATATTTGGTCAGGGAACCGGCTACGTAAAGTACAAATAAATTTATCTGAAGACTAATCATTTGAAAAGTTTCAAATCTGGTCTAAAAGAATCGCATGTAATGATTAACACCAAATAAAGATATCTTTGTTTTATATCATCTTATCTTTGAGCTATTTGCAGGTACTAGGAGAGAGAAATATTGGACTGCAAAATCTGTCGTGTGCTTAGTTTGTGTCTTAATAATGTGAGACGACAAAGCAAAATGTTTGTGTCTAAGAATAAGTACATTAAAAACTATAGTCATGTGTCCTTATGTAATGACCATACCTGTCGAACAAATAAAACTGTACTGAAATAGGTTTATTCTTTAGACAGTGCTGTCAGCATCAACATATCATGTTTTCTTTGTTTTCCGTGTGAAGCAGAAGAACCGAGAAAACATCAATAACTACCGTGGAAGTCTACACAATCGTAAACATTTATGTTTCATCTTAAATTCGAATTGCAGTTTTGAAAATTGGATTTTTTGTTGTTGTTCGGACGTTTATAAGATGAAGGTGACTAAGTTAGAACACAGAAACTCAGCAAAATTTTGATTAGGAGTGATGATTAATGACTTTATTACAAAAAATATACGTGCAGTGCACATAAAACACTGATTTTAAGGAAATTGGCAATGCATAAAGATAAACTTTTTTTACTTATGGCTTTACGCCTCGTTGACGGCTAAGGTCATTAGAGGCGGGATGGGACTGTGGACAAGGAACAGGAAGGAATTCGGCCATGGCCTTTTTGAAGGAAGCATTCCGGCATTCACCTGGAGTGATTTGGGGGAACCATAGAAAATCCAAATCTGGATGCCAGGACGAGTAAACTTTGGTGATCTTACGGAGGCTGACCTTCTAACTACTGGGCTTCGCTCATAGGTGGCAGTAGTGTCAGCGAAACTATTGTGTTTCTGAGTCAAACAACAGAGAATACCAAGTCATTATGTCAATATTTAATAGTTTCACACAGCTGTTTAAAACGTGACTGTTTTATGTACTGAATATAACTCAGCGATTAGGTAATTGTTTCTGAAAATGGGTCGGAGGTTAATGCTCAGGTCAGATATTCGGGAGGACGCAGAGAGATCCCCGTCCTGCCTTCAGATTTTGGTTTTATATGGTTTCCCGAAACTACTCCAGGTGAATGCCGGCAATGTTCATTTAAAATGACGTTGCCGAATTCCTTCTAGTTCATTGTCCTAATGACCTTGACGTTGACGAAACCTGAACCCCGGAAATATTGTTTGTGGACTACGGTATAATCATTGCGATTGATGAAGGTGAGAGTGTGACATCTGTTCCTTAACTTTCAACAAAAGCGCAGCCTCAACCTTATGCTCAAAAAGGATGTTCAGGAAATACTAACCTGGAAGATTTTTTTCAGAGAATGATACTTTAAGTAAAACGAATAAAATACTTGTTATGGAGCATAAAACTGAAAAGAAGGATGAGACAGATCTTAAATGAAGTCAAATTTGGATGTGTTAGAAGAAATGATCAGGAATGGTTAGTATAGGTGTGGCACAGATGGATGAACAGTTAAATGGACGTGGGAGTGGTTAACACGTGTATTCAATGAGCTGCTGGTAGCTCAGTGGTTAAAAAGCACGTGCGGGTGCCAATTCTGCTGCGGCAAGGAATTTTTAAGATGTGTTCCGTGGTTCAGATTTTACCTTAAACTGTAGGTCCAGCCACGACATAGGCGGAATACGCGACAAATCGAAACTGTGTCATCAGTTGGTAAGACCACTCGAATTTATATTTGGTTTGTCTATTTAATATTTTTTGTGAGTGTTTGTATGCTATTACGCGAAAGTTCTTTACCGCAAATCATACAAAATCGGTTACAATAAAACCTATTATTTTTTTTATCAGGACTAAATAATGACACCAGAATGTCAGAATATATAGACGTCATAATTCAAAAAATCTATATAGAATATTATAAATATTTAAAACTGCAATTATTGCTATAAGTTTTTAATAATTTCGTAATAAATATTGCTTTGGGTGCAGATACTGGTGACAAATTCATATTATTCCTTTTTCCCTTAAAATTTTTTTGAATGTGGTTTGATTGTTGAGTAATTGAAGTCCATTTTATGAACTGAGGTAAGTAATGAAGGCTATTTTTTTTCTCTTATCGATCGAAAATATTTGAATTAAGTGACATACTACTTGTGACAATATCTTAGGGTTACCGATTACAGGAAAGTGTAAAACTTCGCTTCTAGTAATATTCTTACTAAAACGCTCTTCCTTACAGCCGACTCCATACAGTTACTCAGGAAATATAATTGAGTTGTGACTGAGTGTCAACGGATGGCTTGCTGCTGATGTGTGTGGGTGTGCCTTGTCTTCTCGCTGTCTCGGAGATTAATGTCTTGCCGCAACTTGCTTCATGGCTTCCAGGTCCTACTTCCTAGAGGGTTAAGAAACGAGCATTTAAAACATCATCCAGCTGCTTTTTCTGGCACAACCAACCAGAATCCTACTGCTAATTACTAAAATACATTGTTTTCATTTTTAGCGTGCTGTCATCATGAAACGAAGTCTAAGCATTTGATCATCAAGCTTTTTAATCGACAATTTTTTTATATATGTAATTACAGTCGTTATGCCTTCTTTCTGATATTTTTTTTAACGGTTCGAAACATCGTCCTGTAACACATGGGCTGATTGGAGAATGACAGCTCTGGTTCGAAATACAGTAATACTGTTACCCTAGTCCAAGCACACAAGTTTTTCTGGCAGATGTCGTCTCCCTCCGTTATTAAAGCTCCATCTTTAATTAACCTACCGTTCAGGAAATCTAAAAAAAATGCCACACTGGGCTAAAGTTTTAGTAGTTGAGTAACGGCTGAGAGACGTGAACTCTCAATTCTGTACTGTGTTGTCCGCTGATGCCTAATAGACATCTATACTTATAATACGCAAGTTTTGGTAATCTATGACGTCATCTGTCACGCCATGATGTCACTCTATGACTTCGCGCTACGACGTCACGCTTTTCGCCAGATGATGTTCTAGGTTTTGCACGATATTTTATAACAGTTCTACTTATCTAAGTATCCGCGAGTAAACTAATAGTCAGAACACTGAAAAAAGTACGTATTACGTTTAAATCGACATAATAATTATCAGTTGCTTATATTTATTTTAATATTCGTTTTATGTAAAAGTATTCGTTAAAATCTTTGGCCATAGATATGTAAAATAAACGCTTTAATTTTCGCAATGTTAGTGGCAATTTTGATAGATTGTTATTAGAACTGTCACTTGACATTACAACAGAGGGCATGAGTAATTTAATTTTTTTGAAAATAATTTTAATTTGTTTTCTTGAGTGTTCTGCTACTTAAATCGTTTTAACGAAAGTAGTTCCACACTGATCGTGATCTATACAGCATATACTACAATTAAAACTAATATTACGTGGAATGACGTAAGTTGTTAAGATTTTTTAATTTCCTTTGCTTTTACTGATGACGTACTTCAGCCGTATGTCACTGCGTTAGCCATTCAACCGTTGTAATATCGATCTGAATCATGGATAACATGAAAGGCGGATGTAAAAACCAGTGAAGATTTTTGATTTACTTTATATCGCGTTTCATTATTGGCACTAAAATGTGTTACAGTACATGTATTAATATACGTGATATTGAAGTATTGTTTCTCTGGCGGCAAGTTTAGCGTAGTATGTGGTTAGAATGAAATCCAACCTGGACCGGGATAGTAATAGAAACCTTTTGTTACAGCGCAAGGCCCTAGGAATTACATTGTACTTTATTTTATTTCTATTTATTTAAGCAATTGCTAAGAAATGATTTGCCAGACCACTGAAAGAAAAGTACGTATTTATTTTAAATTGGCATATTAATTATCACTTTTTTTACTGAAATCATTACTTGATTTTAATGAAAGAAGTACCCAATTGATCGCGATCTATGCGGGCTAAACCACAATTAAAACTAATATTACATGGCATAACGTAAGTTGTTAAGATTTATTTTAAGCATCCATCGTTTCCACTGGGGTCATTTCAATCTCATGTAAGCTGTGTCATCCATTAAAACATCGTTCTTCATCACAGATAATAAAAAAGAAAGATATAAGAACACGTGAAGATATTGGATCAAATTTATATCGCGATGCATGATGACATTGAAATGCAATACAGTGAATATATTAATTCGCATGTGATTGAAGCTTTGATTTTCTAGCGGCAACATTAGCGGAGATTGTGGTTAGGCTGAAATGCAACCTGGACCAAGTTGACAACTGAAACTTTTTGCTACATCACAAGGGACGAAAAATTATAGCACATTGAGCTTTATTTTATATCAATTTTATTTAGGTAAGCAACTAAAAAGAAATTAATTGCCAGAACACTATTAAATCCATCATTTTTTGACGGCCTTTGTGGCTAGTCCATAATAAAACTTAATAATCCGAAATAATGAATAGTCTTATATAGAATGGTTGTAATACCAGAGGAGCAGCTGAATGTATAAGTTAGAATTTTAAATGTTGGTGACATTCCATTAGAAAATCAATTTTTAGAATCAATAACCTCATTTGCCTACTACCCGTTGTAATCTGTAGAAGTATATGCGCCTAGTTTTTTTTTTAAAAAATAGTTATTAACAAACAGTGTTGGTTCACAAGATATCACATTATAAGAACGGCTTGGTGGCTCAGTGGTTAAGGCGTTTGACTGGACTACGAAAAGTCTCCGATTCGAATCCCTGTCTTGGCGAAGAGTTTCAAAGAGCCTTAACCCGACTTTCACCTGTGACACAGCCTACTGTGTAATGTGAAGTACCAGCAGAATACTTCCGTGGTTCGTATTCCACGTTAAAATGAAAGTCCCCTATATCCGGCAAGATCACTGGGCGGCTGGAAATCTGTAGCTGATAAGAAACCCTGTCGCCAAGTCATTACGACCACAGGAATTTTTTGCCTAGTAAGGAATATGATCATGCTAGGCAAACTGGTGCAAATGCTTAACATCTTTTGTGGTCGGAGGACACGAATCAAATAAATGCATTTAGAGAAAAGGGTTATGTGAAAAATTTTCGGTCTCTGCTGGTTCGCCATCTATAGTTGATGATGATAACTATTAGGCTCACCATCAGTGACTTTTCAACAGAATTTAAGTAGCAGCATGTAACTCATTTTCAGCTGATTATTCCCTACAGCATAAGATCGAAACGAATCTAGTAAAACAAAAGCGAATTGATACAACTCTTGTCAGTTCAGTTGATTCTTCTGTATGAATGGAGCTGGATGCGCCATCAAGGTCCAATATCATACTGACCATACTTTTATTTTTAGAATTCCATACCCAAAGGGAAACAGAGTACTATTACTGTAGCTCCGCTGTGTGGCCTTAACAAGCCTCAAGCTCTTAAACGGAATAAGCTTCAAACCGAATTTTGCCGTGTTATGCGTTTAGTTTACCCAAAATAAAAATGTCATGGTGAAAATGTTAAAAAAAAATTTTTTTTCACTACTTTTTGCTTATTTATGTTCTGTCCGACCCAACGTTCCTCAACTTTTTTTTTGATCAGAGAACCAGTGATATGTTAAAAATAAATCTACGAACCACTAACCTTTACCACTTACAGTGTTGGCCCGATGGGCACAATTCCCTCCTTGTATGCTGGCTGATTTTTGCAATTTTACAGTAAATTCATCTGAGCATAAAATAAAATTGTTGGAAGCTAGGCAAACAAATAAATCTGTATTTTATTTGTCTGAGAGTAGTCAATTTTTATGTCAGTTTTGAGAGTTGTGTCTTTCTTTTCCACAGGTTATATTGATTTATGATGTGGCATGTTTTCCAGGGAAAAATTAAACCAAAAAATTGTACCAAATAATTAACTTTTTGCATTATGCCATTTATTATTAGATATATAAAACATACGTATTCTAAAGCGTTTTGCTTAAGATGATAAATATAAATATTTATTTCTCATTGTGTAGAAGTGTATGTTAGAGTCTAAAACATGGTTCGATACGAAGCCCTACTTCACGGTCACCACACTGGTAGGAAGAGTCCTTTCTTGCGGGTTTTTGCCAGTGGAATACTTTGCTTTATCACTGCACACAATGCACCTTCTTTGGGCCTTTTTCTTTTTAGCTACCATAGGCACTCTTTCTGGAAAGTGCTTCTGTGGCAATCATGAAAGTTTTTTAGTGCCACTAGTCACATCATTGGTGTCACCATCAGAGAGCACCAAGGCCGACATATCTCCTGAATGAAGTGTGTTGTTATGATCTTCTTTTTTGAGATTGTGTTGTGCAAAATGCATGCATTTGATAAACTCGTAATTATCAAGTGAAAAGCAAGTTTCTTCCACCACTTCACTGTCTGTAGGACAAACGCTTTGTCTGAGAGTAGTCAATTTTTATGTCAGTTTTGAGAGTTGCTGTCTTTCTTTTCCACAGGTTATATTGATTTATGATTTGGCATGTTTTCCAGGGAAAAAATAAACCAAAAAAATTGTAAAATAGATTAACTTTTTGCATTATGCCATTTATTATTAGATATATAAAACATACGTATTCTAAAGCGTTGTGCTTGTTGTAATCTATTCCCAGATATTCGAAGGTTTCAAGAAGGTGGTGAACTCTGGTCGCGGCCTGATGAACTAAAATACATGGAGAAGCCATCTGAGGCATGCTACGAACGCACCGTTACGTTCTTAGCTAAAGAAAATCGTGACATGTTAAGGAAAGTAATATTACGTTTGCCGCATTTTCACGAGAATTTGTGGAACGTAATATTACGTTCACAGAACTCCAAGTGTTAAGGGATTAATTTTTTACTTATGTGTATATTATTAACATTTGAGACAGATTGTATTGTACCATTATAAAGCTAATTTGGTACACGCCCCGAAGGTTGGTTGGATCCTCCCAAGAAGACGTACTAAGCCAATGTGTCAGTGGTCGGGCGGCAAATTCCTTTCATCTGGGACCTACACTTTATGAAATAAAAATATCGTAACTCGACATTCACAGTTGAAGGACAGATGTTCATTCCCGCACCAGGGGACGGGACGGTCGAAACGAGACGCCGTTGGTTTTTCCACAGCAAAGGACATTTTAAAAACTTATTATATGAATAATTTTTGAAAGTGATTACCGGGAATTTATCCATATGCATATTTGAATAAATAAATAACGAAAATTTCCTGATTTGATGCGGCGACGTCGGGCTTATGAAGCAGAGAGCTTGCTCGCTGCGACACGCGACCCTTTGAATTTCTCTCATGCAGAAAATACAGGGCGTTCGCCGGGAAACGCAACCCACTGTTAGCGCTACAAGGAAGAAACTGCTCCCGGCGAGCGAGCGGTCAGCTTCGGGCATTGTTCGACCGTCGGCCGCGGACTATTTCACAATAATTACGCTTCATAAACTTCATAAACTTGTATGTGCTAAGCATTTTAAATGTGTCGTAATTCATTAGCTTACCTTATAAAAGATGCCGGAAGTGTTGACCCTCTTGTGTAATGCACATTTCACATCTTCTGAACATATTTCGAGACACACGCTGCCCTAACTGACTTAATGATTTTTTGGGTGACTGTTCTAGTCGAAAAGCGATATCGTCAATTTTCTCCTCTGTGAGAATACGGTTGACCGACAGTCTCTTTTTGTTAAAAAATGAACCCGTTTCTCTTACTTTTTTAACCAGACGCAGAATTGTTGATTTAGCTGGCAGTAAAGCGCCAGGAAATCGCGACGAAATTTACTGCGACACTTTTTAAACAACTTCTTCTTCACATATGTATCGTAGAGAAATATTCTTTGTTGCAAACTGTAACGTACCATAATTTTACTCACACTCAAACACGGTACAGATTAGTAAGAGTATGAAGCCCCAAACCAGCCAAACCGCAAAGAAACGTTTATTCACAACACTTATTAATAAGAGACTGAAGTCACAAACTAGCTACAATGCAAAGAAACCGTTCTTAACAATGTAAGGGTCCCATTATTCTGCGTCACTGCACTGTTGGGGCAGCGGAGGTGTTAAACAGTGCGGTGATTCACGGTGCCGTGTGGCCGGAGCTGCTGGCACGACTGACCGAGCAAGTTGCCGAAGGCAACAGACTGGGAGGGTAGCATTTCCCGGCGAACGCCCTGTATTTGAATGCAACGGAATATTTCAACGCCGATTTTCTCGACAACGGCGAGGAAGCACATGTTACTGCTCTGGCCATGAGCTTTTATTTCACACAGTACGAATTGAATGTGAATTTCATAATTGGCGGCCTCCCCTTGTAAGACCTTTTGAACAAACCATCCTAAAATTTCCGAGAAGTTATTTCGCAAGACCGAAATGAAGATAGCACCCAGGTCAACCCGAACAAAAGGTCCGGATATTTACCGCTGACCCACCAGACTCGTTTAAATAAGAAGCAATAAGATGAAAAAGAAAGCTTCAGTCTCTGCAATCATTTAGCCAGCTCCAATAGCCTCTAAGCATGTCAAGAATTACGGGTGGTAGGAATGTTCTATTAATTAATTTCTTTTCGATTGCCTAAATAAATAGAATTGTTATTATGTAATGTTCATAACATTATTTTGTAATGTTGTACATATTTCGGTTGTAGTTTTCACAGCGATACGGTTGGAACTCCCACTGAACTATTGATGTCAGAATTAGGAAACCAATTAAATTAAAAATAAATGAGGAATCTAAAACCTTATGCCACATTGCGTGATATTGGTTTTAGTGCTGGTGCAGCTCTCGTTCAGCGCAGAAACTACTTCCATCTGTACGAAATAATACTAAATTCATTGTGAATTATTCTGTAAAAAAAAAGTGTCATTTGTCATGCTGGTCCTGCCTGTATTTCGACATAACCACAACTTCCACTAACACAGCTGGCCCTATTTGCACATGACGTAATGAAAGTTATCAATACAGGTTCACAAGTAGATGCAATTTTTTTAGATTTCCAGAAAGCCTTTGACTCTGTGCCACACAACCGCCTTTTAGCGAAGCTTCGAGCGTACGGTATATCGGATCAGCTTTGTGAATGGATAAAGGATTTTTTAACTGGTCGGTCGCAGTATGTTGTCGTTGAAGGAGAAGTTCTTCTAATCTAGATGTTACATCGGGTGTACCTCAAGGAAGTGTAATAGGACCAATTCTTTTCTTAATTTTTATAAACGATCTCGGAGACAAAGTGAAAAGCCTTTTTAGATTGTTTGCTGATGATGCGGTTATTTATAGGGAAGTAAGAACTTTGGCCGATTGCTTAGAAATTCAGCGCGATCTGGATGTTATTTTGGCTTGGTGCGCTGAGTGGCAACTTACTCTAAACTGTAAAAAGTGCAAGACAATGAGCATAACTAACAAAAAGAATCCGATTGTTCAGAAATACGAGTTAAACAATACAGTTATTGATATGGTCGATTCTATTAAATATTTGGGAGTAACAGTACAAAGGAACATGAAATGGGACATACACATTAATTCTTTAGTAGGTAGAGCAAATTCTAGGCTGCGATTCATAGGTAGAATCTTGATAAATTGTAATGAACAAACAAAGGAGATAGCGTACAAATCTCTTGTGCGTCCACATTTGGATTATTGTTGTGCCATTTGGGACCAGTTTCGTAAGGGATTGATCGAAAGTATAGAGAAAGTACAGAGAAGAGCCGCTCGATTCGTGACCGCTTGCTACAGTCCTTATGAAAGCGTCACAGAACTGATTAGTAGATTAGGTTGGGAGTCTCTGGTAGATAGACGACACACGTTTCGTTTAAACTTATTGGAAAACATGCGTACTCCAACTTTCACTCATGAGTGTAGTGAAATGCTTCTTCCACCAACCTATTTGAGTTGGAAGGACAGGAAAGATAAAATTAGAGAAATAAGGTGCCGGACTGATTCTTATATGAATTCTTTTTTCCCTCGTACCATTAGGGATTGGAATGCACAGCAAAGAGATTAGCTTTGGTGCTGAGCACCCTCTGCCACCCACAATTTTGTGAATTGCAGAGTATATATGTAGATGTAGATGTAGATGAACATTGCTGCTCAAAAATCGCTTCTACTACCTGTGAACGAATATATTTACTGTATCACAATCTGAATTTGACAAACTGGATATATTTACTTGTGTAAGATATAGTGACATCAATAATAAAAAGCAAGTAATAATTAATAAATTAATTTAAATGTAATACATACTTTTAATACAGTGTTTCGGCATTTCTTTTTGTCGAGTATACCATAAAAGTGACTTAAAATATTTACATCGAATATAAAAATATTGTAAGCCCGTCAAAATAACGAGTTGACCGCAGTTACGGACGTCCACACCATTTTCGAACTTCCTACACCATTCATACACTTTCTACTGTGACAATCAGGCATCCCCGTACTATAACTTCATTCTGCGATAAATGGCTATAGGTTTTACATCTTTGCAAAAATCTTATCACTGAACGCTGCTCTTCTCTGGTGCACGTTGTTAGTGGAGCAGCCATGTTTACACTGTTCCTGTGCTGGTGTTTGCGCATCTTTACTGTGCTGCTAACTATGTTCGACAGCCGGCACATTATTTCAAACAGATGTACCAACTTACAGACCGCGCGCACTTTTGATTTTATATTACACTTTTAATGTTTTCATTTGACTCTCCCTAGTATATACTTTTTTTTTTAGTGTCCTGGCAGTTCATTTACTCGCGGATACTTAACTAAACAGAACTGTTCACAATTGCGCATAACTTCGAATAATATCTCTGACCGTTGTAAATCCAACAGCTAAGGTTGGCTGCATGACGTCACAGTATGACGTCACCGCGTATCAGGTACTTCGTGACCAAGATTAGCATTTTATTGATATAGATATTAAAGTAGGTGTTATATCAGGCTGCTCTCATGTAATGTTCGGACACAATAGTGGGGACAAAGGAAGACAAACACAACACTTAGTTAAAACCTTCCATGCCCAAAGCAGGATTCGACCCGGTGACCTTTACGACGCGAAGCCAGCTTGCTAGTCCCTACACTGCCACGGCCGGGCACCTCTGAGTGTTCTGCAGATGCGGCAGTTGTGTTGCTGGTTGCATCTCCCGCCCGCAATGGCGCGTCCCGTCGCGCGCCACCGCGGGCGGGTGCCTCGTGTTCAGCAGACTGCAACTCGATGCTCGGTCCAGATACTGCACGGCCAGTCTCTCAGAGAGGTTCTTGATGTCCGAGATAAGCCAGCTAATAGATTGCCCCTGTTGTCGTGCCGGTCCGTAATGCTGATTTTATGGCAATTTTCGAAGCTATCACCTCGTGTAATTGGTTAGCGGTATCTGATTACGTAGGACGCGTAGAACGCCCCCTTTGCTTCCCGTCTGGTCCTGAAGAGACAGCAGTAGTGGTGGAGATAATATTCCGTTCAGCACGAATTGTTTTGGCCTTTTTTGTGGAGCTGTCGAGTACTACGGTCAGTGAGCCAGAACTAGCTTACGGGAGGGAACTGACTGCGTCTATCTGATGATCACGGTAGCATTGTTTAATATGTACTTTCGTTAATGCCAGCATTTACTTAGGTGACTATAGAAAACCGCCAGAAATCCGTTATAAGGATGATCGATAGTCTGGAACGGAGGTTTAAACAAACACGCATTTTAGCGCGCTCACCAACATTCCCACATTGGCTAAGATGTCACATTCCTTTGTTTTTTTACAAATACCAATTAGGCTCTTTTAGTTGGGAGTAAGGTCTTATACCAAGTGAAGGACACCATATAAAATTATTTTGTTTTTAAGATCTAATGTAAAAACTTGAAAATCAATCTAATTTATAAGCGTATACATGATTTAACTTATTTAGATTAGTACTGTACTTCCCTTTTCATTAGTATAAATTTAAATGCTTCTGCTCCTTGTATTAAAACATTTATTTAGACAGTTAACAACACAATCCATATTTATTGTCGTTTAAAAAAATTATATACGCATTTCACACATTAACAGTATCAAACTGATGTCTTTATTCTTGCCTTTTTCTCACGTATAATACTGGTCATATTAGTTGTCATAAAAACGCTGTCCGTATATTTTCGATTGTTTCGATAATACTACACGATCTATGACTTCTCCTTCAGCGATTTTGCTGGTATTAGTCATTCAAAGATAAAACAGCTCACATACTCAAAAAAAAAAAAAAAAAGAAAAAAAAAAAAAAAAAATATCGACACAAACATTTAGTTCAGACTCTTTCAAACAGTTTCCTCACAGAGCTGATGAAACATTAGGAATGAAACGATCCATACCAGAGAAGGTAAAAGTTCCAATGCTGTTTACTGTATCGACAGTAGCGACGTAGTGCTTGTTTTGTACGGAGTATGGCACTTTATAGGGCACAGGCGTGGACGCTGAGACGAGAGGATGAAAGACGTATAGAAACGATTGAAATGTGGATATGGAGGAAAATGCAAAGGATAAGCTCAATAGAAACTATGAGGTGCTGGAAAGGGTTGGTGAGAGGAAGAAACTACTCCAAATCGTAAAAAAAAAAGAAAGAAGAATTGGATGGGACACTTGTTGAGAAGGGAATGCTTGTTAACAGACGACTTGGAGGGACTAGTTTGTGGAAGGAAAATGAGAGGAATAAGGAGGTACAAGATCATAGATAACGTTGAGGGAAACAGAAACTACATGGACTTGCAGAGGAGGGCAGAAGACAGAAGAGTATGGAGTACTAGCAAGTGAAAACCTGCCTTAGGTCAGGACACAGGTGATAATGTAATTATCAAATGATAAACCATAATATTTTATGCTTTTAGCAGGAGTCATGTAAAAAAATATATATATATATATATCCAGTTACTTTTGCGGGCTTAGCTCTGTTTTCAACGATGTCAACGTTTCAGCACCCAAATTGGGCCTTCATTGGGATGTTTCGGGTTGGTTTATCCCTTCTTACGGTTGGTTACGCCACTCCTTCGTTTGCCTTCATGCTGGACGAATTGTTTTGGTTGCCGACCAAAACAAATCGCTCAGCATGTAAACAAACGACGGAGTGGTGTAACCAAACTTAAGAAGAAATATAGTAACCATAAATAACCCTGATGAAGGCCCACAGGTTGTGTGCCGAAACGTTAGCAATAAAAAATCTTTGAAAGTAGCGCGAATCCCGCAAAAGTAAATGGAATCTTATTAAAATGAGAAACTACTTTCGTTTCTGTTTTTAAGACCAAAAAGGAAAACTATAGTGTGATTAAATATCCAAAACATACCATTAACTGTATAATTATACATTTCTTTATAAGAATAAGTTGTTGTTTTATTTAGAAATAATACTGTTGTTGACTGCGAATGTGCAGTTTTGTTTTCTTTTTTTACCAAACTACCCTGCAATTACATATACATTAATGCAGATTATCTTTATGTGTAGGGTAGGAATAGTTACTAAAACGTACTAACAAAGAAATATTTAAATTGTTTATGGATAATACGTGTCATTGTAAAATACCACAAAAATTAGAACGAGATATAAACACGGAGTAATATTTAATGTTCTTCTTCGCCACCTTTTCCCAACATTTTGAGGTCGGCTGCTTTGATTAGTTTTACTGACCGTTGGCATGATCAAATTTGGAACTATTGTTTTACGGCCACATATCCTCGGTGACGCAAAGCATTTTATGCATATGCCATGTCGTAGCACTACACGAGCGTAGCACTAATGGAACTAATTAGTACAGGCATTTTAGACAGATTTTAGGGGTAACCTCAAAAAAAATAATGTAGAGCTGAAATTTGGCACAGACGTTCCTTAGTACCTAATAAACACGTACTAAAAAGTCCCCACCTCTAGGGTGTCGGCGTCATAGTTTTTTTTAGGTCAAAAGGGCTTAAATAGGGATTGAGTGCCAAATCTGTATAAACTCGTTGTAAAATTTAAAATGTCAGACTCAGTAACGTTTTATTGCACACTAGGTAATTAGGATAGACTAACCACTGCATAAAAGTGCAATATCGGCACTATTATTATTTAAAAGTAAAAGTACAGTCACATTTTATCATGAAGGCAGTACGAAACATAACTTTTTTTTTAATTTCTCTGCATTGCGGAAAAACTGTCAAAGTTTCCAGGTCGGGACCTATGATAAAAGTTGTAGTACACACTTTCAGCATTAAAATGGTATATCGTTCATCCCTCTGCGACATATGGTTGCCGAGATACGCGTTGAAACAAGCACACGTGAGTCAACGCTGGGCCGAGAGCTCCGCGCGCCGCTCCCCGGCCATTATGGGTATTAACCTGAAAAAATATAATGTAGACCTGAAAATTGGAACAGATATTACTTACTACCTAAGAATCATGTCTTGAAAAGTCCCTATCTCTGAGGTGTCCTCTTCATAGTTTTATCAGGGCAAAAGTTTTCAATTAGGGCTTAAATGTCATAATCAGTATAAACGTCTTGTAGGTCTTAAAATATCAGCTTTTGTATCATTTAATTGCGCTACAAGTAATTGGAAAGGCTAATTATTGAAAGACGGCGTAGTTTTGGACGTAATTATTGGACAGAAGTAAAAAATCTCACATTTGATAGTGAAACAGGTACGAAATATGACTTGTTTTGTAACAAAGTCAGATTTGCTAAAAACTTTCGAAGGCCTATTATCAAAGTTGCAGAACGCAGTTTCAGCATTGAAATGGTGTATTCATCATGTTTTTTTGACAAACGGTTGGTGAGATATCATCGAAATATTCGAAACAACGCGCAGATCTAAGCATAAACGCCGTTCCGCTTACCCTTCCTCTTCTGTCTGCATCATTCTAATCTCTTTGAACAGTGCGCTGAGATTTTGTGCCCTTGGCATTATATATAAACTGACAGAAAGAAACCTTGAAAATGACGAAACATTTTGCAAAATTATGAATTATACAAATTTTTATTAAAATCTTTGAATTAAATTTAATGTTCAGCTTCATCATCGTACTCATCGTCTGGACCTATTATAGGTGACTTTATCGCATGCAGATCTTCGGCAATGTCCACACATTAGTGAACACTCCAGCCCACAACGCACACATTCAAATCTATTTCGCAGATGTTCTTACAATTGCAGGGCATCAAATTGAGGAGATGATTCGGAGCAAGTGCAAGTCACTTGCACAAGAGTTCCATTCTGAATTTTCCAGTCCCAATCTTCAGGACCTAAAGAATTTGCTAACCATTCTTGAATCTGTAAGTATATTCGTAGAGAATGGATGGCCAATATACCATATATTCGTAGAGAATGTCGCTCACATGCTGCATATGTTGGTGGAAGGGACGGAAACTGGAAGGATGCAGTGACTGGTTGGGTTGCGAACTTACGACTGTATTTTATTACCAGAAGTTCATGAATATTTTGACACTGAGATATAAAATTTTCATAGTGAGCAACGGCAAACGTCTTTCCTCCGGATATTATGTCTTCTTTCTGTGCGTTGGGATGTTCGAATGTTTCCACTTTGTCACGCAATACGTCAGAACCCTCAATAACATCCAGCCTTGTTTTTTTTATTTATTTATTTATTTGCCGAAAAGAGCGCTGGCAGTATCGCACCCAGTGAATGCATGACAATAGAGTGCAGAGTTTTTCATGTTTGTGATGGATTTTCAGAGTTCTGCCGCGTTGAAGACCTTACTAGCAGTTTTGGTTGTGACAAGGTGAACTACATTTATACGACTGCTTCCAATAAGTCTTGCTACCAACGAGGACATCCGTATAGTTGGAAATGACCGCTACCTCTTGACCCCTGCAATAATCAAGTGCAAACGATGCAATGCTGGCATCCGCATCTCCTTTACACTGAATGGCATGATGACCCGCAGTCTTGAATTTGTTTTAAAGTAATTCGCCTGGCTTATTTATGTTATAATACTTTTTCAAAAGCTCAGCTTGGAGTGAAGTGACAGCCGTGTTGTGGTGAGCGAAAACATTGGCAGATGTTTCACCCGGCACAACGACGACGCTCCTCTGTTTCCGTTGTCATGTGTTTAGATCCATCGTTTGCCGTTGCCCACTATGACAATTTTATATCTCAGTGTCAAAATATCCATGAACTTCTGGAAATAAAATACAGTCGTAAGTTCGCAACCCAACCAGACACTGCATCCTTCCAGCTTGCGTCCCTTCCACCAATAGATGCAGCATGTGAGCGACATTCTCTACGAATATATGGTATATTGCCCATCCATTCTCTACGAATATACTTACAGATTCAAGAATGGCTAGCAAATTCTTTAGGTCCTGAAGATTGGGACTGGAAAATTCAGAATGGAACTCTTGTGCAAGTGACTTGCACTTGCTCCGAATCATCTCCTCAATTTGATGCCCTGCAATTGTAAGAACATCTGCGAAATAGATTTGAATGTGTGCGTTGTGGGCTGGAGTGTTCACTAATGTGTGGACATTGCCGAAGATCTGCATGCGATAAAGTCACCTATAATAGGTCCAGACGATGAGTACGATGATGAAGCTGAACATTAAATTTAATTCAAAGATTTTAATAAAAATTTGTATAATTCATAATTTTGCAAAATGTTTCGTCATTTTCAAGGTTTCTTTCTGTCAGTTTATATATAATGCCAAGGGCACAAAATCTCAGCGCACTGTTCAAAGAGATTAGAATGATGCAGACAGAAGAGGAAGGGTAAGCGGAACGGCGTTTATGCTTAGATCTGCGCGTTGTTTCGAATATTTCGATGATATCTCACCAACCGTTTGTCAAAAAAACATGATGAATACACCATTTCAATGCTGAAACTGCGTTCTGCAACTTTGATAATAGGCCTTCGAAAGTTTTTAGCAAATCTGACTTTGTTACAAAACAAGTCATATTTCGTACCTGTTTCACTATCAAATGTGAGATTTTTTACTTCTGTCCAATAATTACGTCCAAAACTACGCCGTCTTTCAATAATTAGCCTTTCCAATTACTTGTAGCGCAATTAAATGATACAAAAGCTGATATTTTAAGACCTACAAGACGTTTATACTGATTATGACATTTAAGCCCTAATTGAAAACTTTTGCCCTGATAAAACTATGAAGAGGACACCTCAGAGATAGGGACTTTTCAAGACATGATTCTTAGGTAGTAAGTAATATCTGTTCCAATTTTCAGGTCTACATTATATTTTTTCAGGTTAATACCCATAATGGCCGGGGAGCGGCGCGCGGAGCTCTCGGCCCAGCGTTGACTCACGTGTGCTTGTTTCAACGCGTATCTCGGCAACCATATGTCGCAGAGGGATGAACGATATACCATTTTAATGCTGAAAGTGTGTACTACAACTTTTATCATAGGTCCCGACCTGGAAACTTTGACAGTTTTTCCGCAATGCAGAGAAATTAAAAAAAAAAGTTATGTTTCGTACTGCCTTCATGATAAAATGTGACTGTACTTTTACTTTTAAATAATAATAGTGCCGATATTGCACTTTTATGCAGTGGTTAGTCTATCCTAATTACCTAGGGTGCAATAAAACGTTACTGAGTCTGACATTTTAAATTTTACAACGAGTTTATACAGATTTGGCACTCAATCCCTATTTAAGCCCTTTTGACCTAAAAAAAACTATGACGCCGACACCCTAGAGGTGGGGACTTTTTAGTACGTGTTTATTAGGTACTAAGGAACGTCTGTGCCAAATTTCAGCTCTACATTATTTTTTTGAGGTTAAAACCTAAAATGCCTGGCTAAATGGAAGAAGTTGAAAGTTCCATCTGCCTGTGAAACGTGTAGCTATGTTCTGTGTGTGATTAGTGTACTTTTGTTTGTGAAATGCATAACTTATGAAACAGGGACTAGGGACCGTCTGGCATTTGCCTTGATGGCCACGTAAAAACCGCAGTCAGGATGGCTCGTGCCCGCTCCCGTTGAACCTCCCCGATCCACGTGCGGCGCCTCAGCACACTGGGCCACCCTGGCTTGTTCGGAGTAATATTTAATGAAGTACTTGAACAGTAGTAATAAGTGTTCTGCCCTAAGGCACGTCTTAACATAGCATATATTCTCTAAATCTTATCTATCCCTCTGCATTTTCCCTCACTTTCATTATTTTAGTGTAGCTGTTCTGCAAATTAATATCAACCATCATCTGGAATCTTCGATCTGCTCTTTTTCGTTTACATCCATAGTAATGCTTTGATGTCTAATCAAATGCCCTATCTAGTTTTACTTTAAAACATTGATCCTTTCACAAACTCTCATCAGAACCTCCTCATTATTTACTTTACCCATCATTTCCCCTCCTTCATCACAGCCAAATATCAAAAGCCTCTATTCTCCTTCCCTAGTATTTCCACAGAGTCCAAACCTCTGCCCCATGTAGTGCTATGCCCGTAACGAAATATTTATCCATGTTTTTCTTTAATCCTGGTGAAAGCCACATGGTGTTATTTCCCTGTTGAAAGCCTCTTCAGCCAAGGCAATTCTGCATTTTATTTCCTACCAACAATTCATATCTTCCTTAATCCATTACTTTGGGAGCGAGCACAAACTGCGTGGTTTGGTCCAGGGGGGGGGGGGGGGGGGGAGTTGGCTGGAAAGCTACGCTGGGCTAAGGGGGGGAGGGGAGGTTTCCGACCCAGGCCACGTAGCGTTCCTTTCCTAACATTTTTCACAGTTTCAATGAGGTACAGAACGCACTACAGCATGTAGATATTTATTTCCGACATGTAATTATCTCCGTATGTAATTTACGATAGTCTGACAGGAGAAAACAGTATAGAATGTCTTCTGGAATCAAAAGGGAAAAAAGCTACGTGCTACGTGGGGGGGGGGGAGGTAGAATGAAAAACCACGTAAGGCTACGTGGGAGGCCAAAATGAAGCTACGTGGTTTTTGGACGCTCCCTTATCTATAAATAACTAATTAAATGATTAATTCAAGAAAAAACTTTATCACTTGACGCATCCGTTTTGTAAATTTACTCGTCTACATTTCTGTTGTACGCATACTTGAAAATAGATTATGTTAATAAAAAATAATAGTTTTTTGGAGAAGAAAGGAGAACAGTTACATCTGCCTGTGAATTACTGCACAACATCTTCAGTAACTCTTATTCTGATGGAATCATTGGAAGATGTGCGTTACTACACATGAGGAATGCACTGTTGTGGTTTTACGCTTCCTCTTCAGTGATCG